>OZ030019.1:12245000-12735000 GCA_964023405.1 Apodemus agrarius | reverse complement strand
GCTAAGCTAATTAAACGCTCCGCAGACACCAGCTCAGTGGATCCCCAGGCCTAGCGAGGAGGAGGCACCATCACTGGTGCACACTGCAGTGCTGGGCAGCCTCATGAGATTCGGGGAAGTGAAGCCCTGGGCACAGTGTCACCCAGCCAGGCTGAGGCCAGGCTGCCTGGCTCCAAACCTACTCAAGAGGCTTCCTCTGACAAGAGCAGAGGGATCCTTCTGGAATCGTCCATTTGAGAGACATTGACAGCAGAAAAGGAGCAGTAAGGGAGGGACACTGTGACACAAATGTGCTTCTGGACCGAGGATTATAAATACACACCAAGCCAGATGGTCCTTACAGGGAGCACGGGGAGGAGCACCACAGATCTGTGGCACGGATGCTATTTAAACCAGCTTCAGCCACCAAGGCCTCTGTGATCTCCATTTTTAAAATTCCTACACAAGCCAGCTCCTTTGAGAAAAATAAAAAATAAATCAGTGGACTCATTTCCAGAGCTGTGGTTTCATGGACAGTCACTGCAGAGCATGGTTCTGAGGTTAAAAATGAATTTCCCAGAGACTTAACAAAAATAGTTTTTCATGGAATAAAGAATAATACTTCCCAGAGCGGGTTCCTGGGCAGAATTAGCACCTCAAAAACTTGCTGGAAGCTGGCGCTCACGTGGTTCACATCGCCACGGTCATGTGACTACCAGGCAGCTTGAGTTTGACAGGGAGTGCTCTGGAGACTGAGGGGAGTCGATCTTCAAGGGTGGCCCGAGTCCTAAGCAGAGAGCCCAAGTAAGACTCGAGGGAGTGAGGGAGTCTTAACTTACTGGAGAGACCCCCTGAGTGGACCTCACGGAGACAGGGATCGATGCAAAAAGCAAGAGGATTTTTATTTATTACCCAGCATGCTGGGGCCGCACATGGAGACAGACCAGGCTGCACTCCGGGCTATGTTGCTGTGTGGGCCTTTTATACAGTTCTAGGGCATCCGCCATTAGGCACAATGTGATTGGCGGAACAGTGTTACCTTTAAACTAATTGGTTGATAAGGGATGAGGTAGGTGGTCAACGGACTCCGGGCCTTTCCTAGCTGCAGGGACCACCCTGTGGCCTGAGGAATGCAATTCAGCCTCTCCCTTGGGGGGGGGGCCAGTGTTCTATGACCTTTTAAAAGTTTCTGAGTTAACCCTTTCACCCACACACCAAAGACTTCTGTGGCCCTGCTCTGTCCAGACTGCTTCCATTTATTTATCCACTACCAGTTTTATTTGTGTGTGTATGTGTGCTCGCACGTGCATGCACACGCATGAGTGTGACACACGTGTGTAGGGACACACATGCCACAGTGCACGTGTGGAGATCAGAGAACAACTACTGGGAGTCAGTTCTCGCTTTCCATATTATCTCTGAAGCACTCTGTGCTCTGAGGAGACTCTCTCGCCTTTGTTTCCCGTACGGCTGGAGAAGTGCAGGCACTGCCTACCACCACAGCCCTGTTTATGTGGGTTCTGGGGATCCAAACTCCACTCACCAGGCTTGTGAAATGAGTAGTTTTGCTCACTGAGTTATCTCCATGCCCCCAATTCCTTCTGAGGCTGGACCCCAAGGTCAGATCTTTCCGGTGTCCTCAGCAAGGGAAAGATGGAGTCCCTGGAGCTAAGGCAGAGGTTCTCTTTGCATCCTGAAGTCCCTCCCTGTCCCCACCAACGGCCCTGCGCTTGGTTCTCAACTTGGTTCTATCCAACCTGGTGTCAATCATTAGGAGGCAAGCCTCATAGTGGAGGCCTCATAGGCCAGTGGGAGCATGTCCTTGAAGGGGACTGTGGAGTCTTGTTCTCGCCTCGCCTCTCCCCTCCCCTCCCCTCCCATTCCCTCTCCTCCTTTCTTCCCTTCTCTCTTTGTCTTAGCTCAAAATGTAACTGGTCTTGCAATGCCATCTGCTTTGGCCATAATGAACCACTTCATCAAGGGGTCAGTCAATCATGGAATAAAACCTTCAAGACTGTGAGGAAAAATAAGCCTTTTCCCTGTGTAAGTTAGTCGCTTCAGGTGCTTTGTTATACTTACATAAAGTTTGCATGCCCCTGAAGCAAAATGTCCCAGGGAAACCATCCTCCCATTTCCCCAGCCTAGAATGTGGCATTTCTACCTCACAATGCCTTCCCCCGAGCAGAAAGTTCTGCCAGGAGGCAAAGACTCCTTCCTGGGCAGTCGATAAATAAACAGTGAATCAATCTAGAGGCAGCTCTTTGAT
This sequence comes from Apodemus agrarius, assembly GCA_964023405.1. Classification (NCBI taxonomy): domain Eukaryota; kingdom Metazoa; phylum Chordata; class Mammalia; order Rodentia; family Muridae; genus Apodemus; species Apodemus agrarius. The sequence continues at coordinate 12,732,755 of OZ030019.1, read as the reverse complement.
ATCTGGTGTAGCAGACACCATGTCACTATGACAAATACCTCCCCAAAACAGCTTAAGGGAAAAAAGATTTATTTAGGATCATGGTGTCAGGGAATTTTGGTCCATTATGGTTAGAGACGGCCTGGGGGCAATCCATGCAGTCAGGAGTATATGTCAGAGACTATTCACATTGCTGCCAAGAGAACAGGACAGACCCGGGTGTGGACACAACCTTCAAGGTCTAACCAGTTGCTCCAACGGGCTTCGCCCTTTCTCTTCTTGTCTTAGTCACTCAAGCTCAGTCAGTTTCCAACACCCATGCCAATCCAGGGATCCACCTTCTACCTACACATGCACGTTTTAGAATTGTTTGCTCTGGAGGTGGGAGGGAGGCTCATAAGCTCAGGAAGTAAACAAAACTTACAAGACTCACAAGATTCCTCACCCCCACACAAGGTTATATAAGCATAAGGGGTTGCTGGGGAGAGGAGCCTCTTGTCAGCCTAGCTGCCTGTACGTCATATAGGAACTCAGCTTCCACGTGGCTGCTGTCTCCTAAGAGCCTCCCTGTCCCTTATCTATTGGTGATTGGAGGGAGTGTGCATATTAAAACGCATGCACCTGAGGTCTAATCAAAGTAACACCAGTGGGCCCTTACTATCGGCCATGGCTGTCCCAGTCACTGACACACAGAAATATCTTGCCTAACTTTCATAATTGAGAAGAATCTGGTATCCTAGTCATGGTCAAGGAACTGAACACAACATCAGAACAGGGTAAGAACCCTGTTCTCCAGGACAGAGCCCAGGTCCCTGTGTCCCAGGGTTGCTCTCATATCCTAACATCGAGGCTTGGGGCAGGGTGGGTGCAGTGTACCACGGTCTCTGGAGCTGACGCACATCCTCACCGGGTACCAATTGGAAGTTCTGTCCAGAATGTGTTTGCACAGTCACGCGTATCCAGTGAGTGTGGTTCAGCGAGTGAGCCTGCCTTATTCAACCACGTCCAAACAATTGTCACTGTGCTCCCTCTTCGGTGAGACTAGAGGAGAAACTAGTGTTTGCTGCTACCTCTTCAGAGAAGTACTCCTGGACTCAACCCCATCAAGGGGGACCCTCTTCCACATCCAAATTAGCAACCTCTCACATTCATGAGTGCACAGATAGCCCATCACCCTGATCTCTGGGCCACTGAGGGCCTCCGCCACACCTTCTGCACCTGGCATACACTTAAACACAAATACTGTTAGATGAGAGACCAGAGCACACAACCATTCCGGCCGCCAAAGGCCAGCGTTCCAATGACACCTGAGTTTCATTCTAAAGGCAGAGCGCACACATGCACAGGTGACTTTTGAAAAGCCACCGCCCCCCAAACATGGAGACACTAAGTCCTTCCTGCCACCTCTTGCCCTCATTGGGGGTGGGGTGAGGCAGTCAGGCTGGAAGCACGTCTTAGGACAAGCACATTTAGAATGAGCAGGTAGGGCTCAAATCCAGAGAGAGCTATTCCAAGCTGCCTGAGTGTACAGGGGGCAGAGAGGGCCAATTCACACTGGTGTTCGCTCTCCTCATTCCAAGACGTGCCTGGCTTCAGATGAGCTGGCTATAAAAATAGACTCACTCCTTTCTCTGGCACAGCTAACTGAAACCAACACGGGGGCTGTTTGTTTTGTAGCAAGAAGGGAAATTTGGGATACAAGAATCGACTAGCCCACTTGTAAGGGTGAAATAGTGATATGGCCCCTTCTCAGTCCTAAGGGAGTAGCTGGACATGGGTCACCTTCATCAGCTACACCACGGCAGGTGGCCAAGTCTGAAACCTAACACATGTACTGGCTGTTTTTGTGTCAACTTGATGAAGGCTGGAGTTATCACAGAGAAAAGAGCTTCAGTTGAGGAAATGCCTCCATGAGATCCAGCTATAAGGCATTTTCTCAACTGGTGATCAAGGGGGGAGGGCCCATTGTAGATGGTGCCATCCCTGGGCTGGTAGTCTAGGGTTCTATAAGAAAGCAAGCTGAGCAAGCCAGGGAAAGCAAGTCAGTAAGTAACATCCCTCCATGGCCTCTGCATCAGCTCCTGCTTCCTGACCTGCTTGAATTCCTGTCCTGACTTCCTTTGGTGATGAACAGCAATGTGGAAGTGTAAGCTGAGTAAACCCTTTCCTCCTCAACTTGCTTCTTGGCCATAATGTTTGTGCAGGAATAGAAACCCTGACAAGAACAGGATTTGTGTGGTGGGTTTATGGAGGCAAGACTCCCTAGTATTACCTCACCTGGTGTTTCTCAAATAAGAAAGTCACCCTAATCCAGTTAAGGTCACCACATCTCCATAGTTCCTGCATACTTAATAGAGTCGGTGCCATTCACCTCCTGGAGAAAATCACCACCAGGCCTGGATAAAAGGTGTTCAGCGCCCACCTCTTTTCCCCACTTTCCTTCATCTTCCACACACAAACCTACTCCTGATGAGGATGTGGCTGGAGAAAGCACGCCCACTGTAAACAACGCATGCCACTTGTTAGTAAATGTTCCCTTTCTTAAAACCCGTGGTGCTGTTGGAGAGGCGTGTGCGTATCAGGACGCTGAGACTCACAGGTCTGAAGGCAATCAGAGTAAAAGTTCTACCTGGAGTTAGAGAATGTGAGAAGCCAGTGGCTGAGTTTTCCAGGTGAAATCTTGGAAGATGGAGTTGAGGCACCATGCTGGGGTCTGGTTCAAGAGGTCCTCCTTCAGCTGGAGAGGAATTATCCCCATGGAGCCAGGTGTGAAGAGACCACACCCACACAGGGGCAGGTGTGAGGAGACCACATACACTTTATGAGCTGAGGCCATGCTCATAAAGAGGCAGGCAGAGGAGGCAACACCCCAGCAGACGCATAGAACTGCCCTTATCAAGAACCCCATTCAGGCCTCTGCTTCCTTTTCATGGGGCCAGGCCTGACATATCCGCTCTTTGCTCAAGTTCAGAGCCTGTAGCTGGCAATGGTGTGTCTCTCCTTCAGGTCAGCACCATGTGTTCACACCCCTAGTTTCTAAGTCAAGTCCCTTGCATGAAAAGACTCCGTGTCCCAGTTTATCACCAGATCCCTCGTTCATGACAGACCGTGTGTCTGTGTGTGCCACTACTGTATGTGTTTGGTACCAAGCTCAGGCACATCCCTTTAAACACCCACAGATGTTAGCACCCAGAGGAACTTCTCTGAGACCCCAACCCTGAGCAAGGACAGAGAGAAAGGGAAGAAAGATGCTTTCCTTTCACAGCGATTAGCAGAACAGAATCTTCCCGCTCTAAAAACAGAGCACGGGGCAGTCACAAAGCCCTTGTGGGATGTGGTGATGGCCACACGCAAGACCCCAGAACTCACAGGGGTCTGTGAGCCTATTCAAATAAGGGATGCAAAGAACCTAAAATACATCAAATTGTTTCCCTTTCCAGAATTTAGACTTGCAAGCTCGCATTGGACTCTGAAGAGCATCTTATCGGTCACCTGCAACTCATCCAAGACTCCAGCAAGCCACACTTGGCTGAGGGCACAAGTCCACAGGACCGAAAGAGGAATCAGACTGGTCAGTTACCAGATTCATCCCAGCATTGGGGTGAGTTGAATAGGATTCTTCATAACCAGAAATCCCTCTGTGAGTTCTGTGATTACCCTTAAGGAGAGAGCTTGTATCATTGCTATGACCATACAGATAAGTAGGAACAGCTTTAGAGGGGCAGGATCTGTTTGGGCTTACAGTTGGGCTTAAGAAGGGGTACAGTCCACTGTGGTGAAGATGGCACAGCAGCCGGAGCGTGCAACAGCTGGTCATGTCACATCCTCAGAGAAGCAGAGAGAGATGAATGCCAATCAACCCCATTTCCTTTCGATTCAGTCTGGGAATCACGCTGCCCTTATTCAAGGTAAGTCGCCCCTGCTCAGTTAAATCTATCTGGAAACATTCTCATTGACTCCTCCAGAGATGTGTTTCCATGGTGATCCAAATCCCATTGATTTGACAAAAAAAAAGAACCATCTCCCCAAGGATGTGCAAGAGGAATGAGAAGAAGGGAGGTCCTTGCTTCTGCTCCTCAGAATGTTGTCCCGTGGATCTGACGTAGGGCCTGACCAGACACCCTTAGCATCCTGTGCAACTAGGGTGTGAGTTCTGGTTGATAACTGAAGGTGCCAATCAATACTAAGCATCAGAAGGGCCTTTGTAATTCTCTGGGTATGAGCCATCTTTCTGAGGACTCAAGATTTTAATTGTACTGTGTAGATATTCATAACTTTCCACTGTCCAAAAATTTGGTCTTGGGAGACTTCCCATAACAGAATTTAACACAACAGTGAACAACAGACAGTTCTTGTCCAGTTACAGACTCACAGCCATACCATGCCATGCCAACTCCAAAGCTCCTGCCCAGGAGTCTTCACCAGATGAGGGCAGCGTTCCCCCCCCATTCCTCTCCCCCCCCAACAACAGCCTTGCACAAATAAAGGTTCAGAGGCCTTCAATTGGGAACCAGTTCACATCAGTCCCAGTCCCTGTCCTTGGTCTTTGAGCCTTCTGGGGGTCACAAAGTAGGCAGAGACCATATCACAGTTGTGGGATTAGGGGGAAGTAAGGCCATCAGCTCTCTGAGCTAGCTTCGAATCTTAGAACAATGACATTTCACTGCCCCCCCCAGTGGGGTTTCTATGTTACCTCTGACATTACAAAATGCACTCCCCATCCACAGATGTGGGAGGTGGGGGTACACATGACCTATTCTAAAACCAGGTTGGACAAGGCTACCTTGAGGGGAGGACTTATGCTCTCTGAGTCTGCTGAGAAGGGGCCTTATGAGAAGCGGCTTCCTCTGCAGAATCACCCACCAGCTTCTATAAGCACTGAGGGCCTCAGCTCCTCTGTATGTTCCATCAGCACAGGGATCCTGGGGGAAGCAATACCTGCTGAAGCCTTAGTGTCTTTCTTACTAGGGATGCTCACTTAGAGTCCCGTGTCCACTGTGATAAATAAATCTTGGCATTAAGACTGAATAAACTCCAACAGAAGCGCCTGTGACCAGGCTTTGTCTTGTAGAATCTATAAAATATTATTCTGGTCCCTTTCTTACTATGTGTTCAAATCCAGACCAAGCTGACTATTTCAGATAAAAAATTGGCTTGGCAGAGTTGGGTCCTACAGCCGGGCCATCTTCTCAGCAGAGTAGGCAGTGACTGGAGTGCACACATCACCTATCCCCCTAAACTAAGGTATCAGAAATGTAAGGTTGTTTTGACATCCATTGAGCCATTTTAAGTCTAGAAGGGTAGAGGGTGGTTCTGATTCTTTGATTTAATCTGGGAATCTGTGTTTACTGATGCTGAAGGTCCTTGCTCTCAATTGGTTTCTGATCTATCAATAAAGTTGCCAGTAGCCAATGGCTGAGCTTGGGGTGAGACACTGAGAGTTGCATGGGTAGGATGCAGAGAGAGAATCCAGAGGACACCAAGAGGGAGAAGAGGCTGCAGAAGCAGAGAAGATAAATCCAACCAGCCATGTGAGTTTCCGGGTAAGTGGCCAGAGTGGGCTGGGGCAACAGGGGAAGAATTAGAAATACCCAGATATAATGCGCACACGCACATTTTCTATTTTCAGATCGGAGATATCTCTCTGGGGTGGGTGCACACATGGGACTGGCCAGGAACACAAAGCAGTGTAGACAAAACTACATGCTACATAGAAGCAATTAAACCTAATGTTTTTAAAGTTATGTATTAGTTAGAAAACAGTTAAAAGTAATCTTTTAGTTGGAAGTCCATGACTTCTATCATTGAAAAAATTAGAGAAATTTAGTTGCCAGGAATAGAATGAAACTAAACCTACCTTGAAAAAGGTCCATGACACCACTATCAGTGCCTCAAAATAATATATGGGTAAAAGTTTTAAGTTATATTAAAGTGCAATAAACAGATGCATGGAGGTTATCTGCTTACAAAATGGACTTAATTAAATATCATAGCTGAAATACTTTTAGAAATAAGTTCACCTAGTGTCTCTATAATCTGACCATGCTAAATTCCCTGTAACCTTTCAAGAATATCTTTGCTATATAAATTATGGAGGAAGTATTTAATTAGATAAGCAGGCACCGCTAACATTGTTACTAGTAAGGCCTTAAAAGCTCCACACCAGAAGGAAAGCAGGTGGGAAGGGCTTAAGGGGGAAGAAAAAGAAGAGAAAGAAAGTGACATAATTCTATTTCTACTAAAAACATATTTTTAAAGCTCCACCTTGTGATGAATCTGAAAGACATGGCAGAGCATTCCTCTGGAAGCAAACAGCTCCTTTTTATTGCTAATGTATCAAATTATTATTTTTGTGTGAGTTTGCCCTAGGAACAAACTTCAATAAGAAATCTGTTATATAATAGAGATCATACAGGGATAGAGGGCATCACAGAGATAAACAACATAGCTTTCAAACATCTAATGAAACCCAAGGCAATGCTGCTGCAATCAACATGTAACACCACCTTTTCTGAACCTATGATTGACATTCCCCTTGCCCCAGTGTGCTGAAGCATTTTCACACCATGGGACTGGAGAAAGGCATTTGAACTCCATACCCACCACTGCTTTCTTCTGTGGTGTGAGTGCTTCTGCCCACTTGGATTCCACCCACAGGTCCCTAAGAAGAAAGTTCTCACCTTAGCGGAAACTGTATTTACTTGTGGCTCCCAACCTGCTGCTCCCCTTCCTACTACCCCAGAGGAGCAAGGTGGTAGTCCCTTAAATGATTCTCAGTTATTTGTTCATCATCTGGCTCTTCAACACAGGGCACCTGGGCAGAGCAGAAAGCTCACGTTCCTCAGCTGCACAACTGGTGGCAGAATTTAATAACTACATCAGTGGAACAAAAGTAGAAATGATTGTGCTAGACTTTAAAGATGGCCATCACACAGATGAATGTGAACATTTTACACAGATCCCATATCCCTAGCCAGGGGGATCACTCTGCACATACGACAGTGTATGCTTTTCCAATGAGAGAAAGTCAAAATGGCCACTGTGGTGGTCTGAATAGGAATCTTCCCCCAACATAGGCTCATATGCTTGAATTAGGGAGTAGCACTGCCTAAGAGGGATTAGAAGATAGATGTAGTATTGTTGTGATAGATGTGGCCTTGATAGGGAAGGTGTGTTCCTTGGGGTGGGCTTTGGGGTTTCAAACACTCAAGCCAAGCTCAGTCTCTCTCTTCCTGCTGCCTGTGTATCTGGATGTAGAACTCTCAGCTCATTCTCCAGTACCATGTCTACCTGTCTGCTGCCATGCTTCCCACCATGACAAGAATGGACTAAATCTCTGAAAATATGAGTCCCAATGAATGCTTTCTTTTATAAGAGTTGCCATGGTCATGGTGTCTCTTCATGGCAACTCTTATAAAGACAGCCATCTTATCTTCTGTCTCTAAGACACAGGGAGGAGAAACCAGCCTCAATGGGGTCTCCTTCCCATGATTACGCTTCCCCCCAGATCATCAAATCACCACAAATACTGTTCTTGCCCCTCCTGGATTAACCATCAACACCATCTGCCCTAACCCATATTCCAACTCTTCTGAAAAGTCCCCAGCCACACGACCAACCTCCTCACAAGCCCTAGTAAGAACCCTAGCCTGTGAGAGAAGCTCACTCCACCTCTCTCACCCTCCCCTGAAAAGCCTCTTCACTAGTCTGTTGTCCCTGCGGTCCCGAGCACAATGAAAAAGTAAGTGGCCCAAGAAACAGACTTTTCTTTTAGAAACTCTCGCTTCAGAACACAATTCCTTTGTTTTTACACAAACTGGGTGGAGATAGAGTCCTTTGGTTTCGACATGTTCCCACCAAGTATCTTGAGTTGCTTTAGGGAGAAAAGAAACATCAGTGCTTGACCATAGACTTCTTGTGAAGAGGAGCAGGCATTATGTACGACAGCGCGTAGGGCCGAGGTCCAGACATAACAGGTAGTGACTACACATGATTTAAACCTTCAAACGTGGTTTCCTGACTCAGAGACGCACAATACGGTGACCTGGATGAAATAATCACGGGTCACTTTCTGAGGAAGTTGTGTGAGCAATTTCACAATGGCCAACACAATAGAGACACCCGGGACACAGGAGTGCGGCTATGTCACAGCCTCTGCTGCCTTCTTCTGCAGCACGCTGGGCAGTCAGCATTAAAAAAAAAAAAAAAAAAAAAAAAAAAAAAAAAAAAAGCTTGACTCTATTGGAAACTATATTTAGCTATAATGTTTCATTGAAAAGTGCTTCAGTCCTAGCTCATGAGAAGTTTAAAATGTAGGAAACACATGTAAAATATTTTAAATGATGGTCATTTGTAGGGAAAAAAATATGGAACCAGGGATCGATGTGTTAAGTGAAATAATAAGCCAGATTAACGGAAGTGGTGGAGGAGGTGCTATGCCATGGAAAGGAAACAAAAATCACATGTTTTCACTCATTTGTAGGATAAAGATTTAAATATATGCAGCATTAAAGTAGAAAGACTATTTGGGGACAGAGGGGGACAAGTTGGAAGGGAAAGAGGGGCAAAAGGGAGTGACAGAAGGTGCATGTGCACATGGTACACATAACACATGTATGTGAACGCATAATGGAATCCAGTATTTTACACTAAAATATTAATAAAAATAAAACATCATAATGATACTCAATATTCTTGTATACAACCTAAAATATAAATTGAAAATAAATTATTTGAAAAAGTCAATCTACTTCCTAAATGATCTTCTCCCATGAACATTTCTACCTCTCACCTTGTAAAATTTGTTCTCTCTAAGCACTTTAGAAATTCACTCTGGATATCTTGGTCTTCTTTTTTCAGAAAGAATGCAGTTTGGTGATTTTAGTATCAACCTTACATTAGTGGTTCCTACACTACGGAAACAAACATGAACACACAGTTACCCCATAATTATGATCGTTGGCCACTTAATTATAAATATATTCCAGAAGGGTCAGGCGCCCATCATGGTGATCCAACAAGAGACGTATCTCTCCACACATGGACAGATACACCTATATTTTAACACAGTGTAAGTCCTGACTCCATCACCAGCCTCTGGTATTGGAAGAGGTGGATTTTCTTCTAGAAATTTCCTAAGCTGTAAACTTTTGAGCTCTTTCCTTTCAGAGATGAAGTCACAGGCATCCACTTTGAAGAGAGCTTACCTGGTAACCTGAGTCCTTGTACTGAAGTCAAGAGACCTCATTGAGCGCAGAACTTCGATGCATCCCAAGTACTGTAAGGGGAAGAAATAGATCATGAGCCCTGGGAACTGAGAAGAACAGAAATGTTCTAATGGTAGAGGGGGTTGGGGAAGCAATATACATTTCTTATGTCACCCTGTACCTTTAAATTCAATGTGAATAGGGATGGTAAGATGGCTTAGTGGTTACAGGTGTCTGCTGCCAGCCTCTTGCCCTGAGTTTAATCCCTGAGACTCACATCTCAGGGATAGTAGAAGGAGAGATACAACGCCTACAAGCTGTCCTCTGACTTCTGTGTGCACACCGCTATGGTGTGTGTGTGTGTGTGTGTGTGTGTGTGTGTCACAGAATAAACAATTTCTAATGTAATTCTGGATGTGATTATGTCTCTATGAAAACCACTAAACCCTAAACCTAAACCTGCCTTTATAGGTCACATCTTGAATGCTGAAACTGAAAGAACCTTGACTTCTATCAAACCTGTTAGCATTGCCTCGGTCTTTACATGTCTAGTTCTCAAAGCTTTTATTAAAGGATACCTTATACACTGTAAGGTGTGGAAATCTTAAATGTTTCTGTTAATGCTATTAAGACACGTTCCTGAGTCTGTACCAAACTTCGGAAGGTTCTTGAATTTTTTTTGAAGAAAGAATCTGGACACTATACAACCAACACTTTCACTGACATCAACCTCTGCCTTCACTAGGTTTCTACTGCTGTGATAAAACACCATGACCAAAAGCAGCTTGGGGAGGAGAAGGTTCACTTCAGCTGACAGTTCCAGATCACTGAGGAAAGTAATGGCAGGAACTCAAACAGGGCAGGAACCTGGAGTCGAGAATTTATGCAGAGGCCACAGAGGAGTGCTGCTCACTGGCTTGTTCCCATGACTTGCTCAGCCTGCTTTCTTAGCTACCCCAGGACCACCTGCCCAGGGGTGACTCCACCCACAATGGGCTGGACCCTCACTCATCAATCATTAATTAAGAAAATGCCCTACAGACTGGAATACAAGCCCATCTTCTGGAGGCATTTTCTCAACTTAGAGTCCCTCTTCCCAAATGTCTCTAGCTTGTGTAATGTTGGCATAATCAGGACACCTTCATTGTTTAGTAAATACATCTGTGGGGTTTGGGGTAAGCTATAGAGCACTTCAGTTTAGCAGAGAACCTTCTTTACTGTTTACACGTTTCCTGAAGTTCAAATGCACAGGTTGCAGTGCGTGCCTTCGATCGGTCTCACCCATGAGCACACACAAGTGGACAGACATTGTGACTGTAGTCACGATTAGGGTGGCAGCCCTGGTCCTGTAAGCCCTGGGAAAGCTAGAAGACACAGACGCCTTTAAATTTAGATTGAATGAGCCTCAGAGTGTGGTGCAGAAAGGGGTTTGTTTGCATTATGCAGAAAACCCAAACTTAGGTCTGGCTTTGTCATCTATTGTTATGTAACTTTATGTAACACTTGACCCACTTCTAGAAACTGAGTCTCTGCAGCCGCAGATGAGGCTGGACCTCCCTCCACTGCACAGACATCAGTGTCAAGGTCACAGAAATCCATCAGCACCTGTGTCAAGGGTATTGACCCACCACTGCCAATGGCAAGGTTACAGCATGCCACCAGCTGAACCCTCTGAGTCACGTGAGTTCTAAGGCCAATGACAGGATTCTGCTCTCTTAGCCCACCACTGCAGACGTATTATCAGATCTCTATGAGAACCATAAATATTCTCAGGGCTATGGAGACAGCTCAGTCATTAAAGTGACTGATTGCCTTCTAAGTACGAGGACCTGAGTTTGGTCCCCCAGACCCATGTAAAATAAGCCAAACATGATTGCTGTGTGCTTGCACATACATCTAATCCCACCTCTGGGAAGGCAGACCTGCGGATCCCTGGAGCTTGCTGGGCAGCCAGCATCTTTGGAGTTGTGAGCTTCAGGTTCAATGACCCTCTCTCGAAAAGTACACTGGAGCTGGCTGGAGAGATGGCTCTGCAGTTAAGAACACTGGCTGCTCTTCCAGAGGTCCTGAGTTCAATTTCCAGCAAGCCTGTGGTGGCCCACAACCACCTTTAATGAAATCTGATTCCCTCTTCAGGTATGCATGAAAACAGAGCACTTGTATACATAAAATAAATAAATAAATCTTAAAAAAAAAAAAAAACCCATGGGTACAGAGTGACTGAGGAAGACACTCAAAATCAACAACTAGCCTACACACACACACACACACACACACACACACACACACACACATACCTGCAGATATATACAAACACGCAGGAATAAGTACACACGCATGCACACACACATCTGTGCACAGGCTTCCACACACACTCATAACTCTCACCCATGCAGATTGATTGCTACTGTGCTTAACTTTCCTAAAACCTATTGGCATCGCCATTTGGTGGGGCGGGGGGGGGGGCGGTTTCGAGACAGGGTTTCTCTGTGTAGTCCGGGCTGTCCTGGAACTCACTCTGTAGACCAGGCTGGCCTCGAACTCAGAAATCTGCCTGCCTCTGCCTCCCAAGTGCTGGGATTAAAGGCGTGCTCCACCACCACCCGGCCTGGCATCACCATTTTATTTAGAAGTATGTTTTACAAACTACCACAGAGTTATATGACCACAGAATCTAATGTTGCTCCTGTGACTAACTGGCCAAATGTCACATAACCATCATTATCAAAGTCACCACAGAAACCACAACCACACTGCAGAGATATGTGAAACCCACGACCAATGTCAAAAAGTTAGTTGTACACAGTCCACTACCCAGGGCTGTGGTGGATGCTAAGCTCACTGGTGTCCCGGGACAGTGGAAATACCACCACCACCATTGTGGTGACATTGATATAGGTCCAAAATAGAAGAGTTGTCACAGAAAGTAATGCAGTGGAGATCTAAGAACACTGTCAACACTGTTATGATCGGAATCCAAGATAGTCCAGAGACTGAGGCAGGAAGATCATAAGCTCAACGCCTGCCAGGGGAACACAGTGAGTGCAAGACCAGCCTGTGTAACTTAGTGCAAACCTGTCTCCAAAGAATAAATAGAAAGGGATCTGGGGATGTAGCCTGGGGATAGAACACTTGCTTAGGATACTAGGTTCAACCTCCAATGTCATAAAAAGGAATGAATGAATGAATGAATGAATGAAAATGTTTGATGCTAGAAACACACTGGTGTTGGAATTTTCTCAAAGGAAATATGAAGAAACATTCATTCACAGATATGTAGAACTAATAGCTTCATCTCAGGAGGAAGAGATTAAGAGAGAAGCCTCTTAAAGCTTGTGGCCAATATCATGTGGAGTATCAAGAGGTGAACATTCCCACTACAGTCTGGGACTTGGTGAAGATGTGCATTTTTACCACCACTGTTCAACACAGAAATGGAAGTCCCAGCCAGGCCAATCAGTACATCAAAGAAATACACTGCATTAGAATGAAAAAGGGAGAAATCAAACTGTCACTGTCTGCGTGTGTGTGTGTGTGTGTGTGTGTGTGTGTGTGTGTGTGCACGCGCGCACATACACCTAGTAGAATAATAAATAAAGAGTAATTAATAGTGATAACAAATTCAGACAAACGGCAGGATACAAAATCAATGCAATCAAATCAATATCTTGTCTACACACCCATAACAAGTTACCTGAAAAAGAGCTAAAGAAAGCAAAGACATTTATAACACTTACCAAAAATAACATCCCCAAAGATAGGTTAATTAAAGAGATGAAAGTTCTCTGCATTGGAAAGAATAACATGTTTATGAGGAAAAAAAATGGAAGAAGGCACAAACAGGTTGAAAGGCATCCTTTGTTTGTAGAAGGGAAAGAAAAAATTCTATTATTTACACTGCCCACAGAAATCTTTAGACTCAATGCAGTCAATATGAAAATATCAGTCATGTTCCCACAGAAGAACATCCTAAAATTCATATAGAACAACAACAACAACAAAAGCCAGAGAACAAACTCATCATTAATGAAAACAGCTGTAAACATCACTGTATCTGACTACTTCAAAACAGACTGCAAAGCTATAGTTGTACTGGCTAGCTTTGTCTCAATTTGACACAAGCTAGAGTCATCAGTTAGGAGGGAACCTCAATTAAGAAAATACCTTCATAATATCAGGCTGCAGGCAAGTCTGTAGAGCATTTTCTTAATTGGTGATTGATGTGTAGAAAGCCCATCCCATTGTGGGTGGTCCTGTGTAACCTGAGCTAGTGGTCCTGGTTCTATAAGAAAGCAAGCTGAGCAAGCCAGGGGAAGCAAATCAGGAAGCAGCACCCCTCCATAGCTCCTGCCTCTAGGTTCCTGCCCTGAGTGAGTTCCTGCCACTGCTGCTTTTGATAATGAATTGTTATGTGAAATCTGAGTGAAACAAACTCTTTCCTTCCCAAGTTGCTTTGGTTATGGTGTCTTGTCACAGCTATCGTAACTCTAAGACAATGGTCATCAAAACAGTAGACAGAGGAACAAGACTAGAGACAGTGGAATAAAACCCACACACCTACAGCATACCAATCTTCAACCAAGATGCAAAGTGCACACAAGAGAAGGGTCAATAAATAGTGGATCGGGGAGGCAGAATGAAACTAGAACCTCATCTTCCACCACAGTCAAGAATCAACTCAAAACAAACTTGAAACTGAGACTAGTATCAGAAACCTCGGGTGTAGAATACTTGGTGGGGTGTGTTAGTGGTGAGGTTTTTCATCAGACACTAAAACTACAGGAGAAAAATGTAAAAACGTGGGGATGGGGTTGGAGCTGAAAGGCTTTGCCAAAGAAAAAGGAACCAACAGTAGAAGGAAGAGCTAACCTACAGAACGGAAGGAAACATTTATAGACTATACATCTGATGGGGATTGAGGATCTAAAACACATGGGAACTCAATTTAATGAACAAGCAAATAATCTGATTTTTCAATGGGCAATGTACCTAAATAAGCATATCCAGAACCAACTGGTATTCAGCATCAGTAATCATCAGAGAGATGCAAACCAAAACCCCAGTGAGATCTCACTTTACCCCACCCCCCACCCCTGCCCCAGTTAGGATGAGTATTGTGAAAACAATGCTGGAGCTTGGCCTGGCTAGTTTTGTGTCAACTGACACAGGTAGAACTATTTTGGAGAAGGGGAAATGAGAACCTGGCCCCACCATATTGGTTTGTGGGGATGCCTATAGTGAATTTCTTGATTGACGGTTGATGTGGGAAGCCACCCAGGCCACTGTGGGCAGTACTATCGCTGGGGTGGTGGTCCTGGGTGCTGTGAGAAACCAGGCTGAGTAAACCATGCAGAGCAGGCCAGTAAGCAGCACCCCTCCATGACTTCTGTGTCAGTTCCTGCCCTGGCTTCCCTTGGTGATGGACTTATAACCTGTAAGGTGAAATGAATCCTTTCCACCCCAAGTAGATGTAGTCATGGCATTTTATCTGAGAGTTAGAAACCCTAAGTCAAGGCCAGAATGATGCTCACCAGCTAAGAGCGCTCCCTGTTCTTATAGAGGATTCTAGTTGAGTCCGGGTGTCTAGTGGCCCACAACCACCTGTAGGTAACCCCAGCTCCAGGGAATCCGATGCCCTGTCCTGGCCTCCACAGGCAACTCCACAGGTGCACACACGTACAAGCACATGAAAAAAAGTCAAATGCCAGCAAAGGTATAGAGAAGAGGGAAACACTAACATAGCATTGGTGGGAATCTAAATGGATTCAGCTGATAGTAAAAACTGCATGTAGATTCCCAGGAACATGAAACTGCTATATGGACTAGAAATCTGACTTATAAATATATATGAACTTAAATCAGTATACCAAAGGGACATACACACACACACACACACACACACACACACACACACACACCGTGTCCTTATGTCACCATTCCTGTAACCACAGAATGGAATGCCAGGCTAAATAACTATCAACTGATGAGTAATTACAGAAAATATGATATATAGATATATCCATAAAAACTATGAAATCCCATGGCTTGCAACTACATTGGTAGACCTGGAGATACTGTGCTACATTAAATAAGCCGCATACAGAGCAGCAAACACCACATGATCCCCCTGGATGTGGAGACAGAAAATGTTCCGGCTTTGAAAGTACTGACTAGAACCCTAGTTACCAAGGCTGGGCCGTGGGCACTCAGGCATACTTAGAAGAGAGGAATCCCACTGTTGCTTCGAGCAGCGGCATGAGTTTAATGGTATAGCCTATGTTTGAGGTTGTCTACATGGTGATGTACTCCTATTACCCATCTGGGTGATGGAGGAGGGAAGATTAGATGTTCAAAGCCATCCCTGGCTGCACAGGTAGTTGAAGGCCAGCCTGGGCTAAATGAGATATCCTATGGATCACTTGGCAGAGTGCTTACCCAGCATGCACCACGCCCTGGTTCAGTCCCCAGCACTGCACACACCAGGCATGATGATGCACTCCTGATATCCCAGCACTCAGGAGTTAGAGGCAGGGGGACCAGGAGCTCCAGGTCACCCTTAGTCAAATGGTGAATTTGAAGACCTACATGAAACCTGGTCCAAATAAATAAATAAATAAATAAATAAATAAATAAAAACACAAATACCAAAACCAAAGAATTCACAAGAAAGAACTCTGAAGGCTTCCATTTGGGAAATGATAAATGTTTGAAGCGATGAAGACACTTCTCTCGACTGGAACATTGTGTGCATCTCACAGAGCCGCCCCCAACCACCACGTACAGTTTCCGTGGATCAAATCATAATTTTCTCCTGAAAGGGTATTACATGAGTGGGAGGGAAGAGTTCAGTTGCTTACAAAGGGATAAAGCCTGGCACAGCACCGAAGCTCTTCCAACACCAAACACGAGATGGCCGCACGCAGCAGCAGCAGCAGCAGCAGCAGCAACAGCAACATTAGCCTGGAGACGAAGCAGCCGACCCAGAATCTGACTTCCACTCCAGACTACCACTCAGGTGGGAGGGGAAGGGGAAGACTCCAAGTTAACCGCCCACAGTCACTTGCTACAAGGAAGAGTCCAGAAGACTTAATGGAGACAATGCAGAGGACCACGTGGGCTGCTGCGAGATGAGAAAAAGTCAACAGAGTGGCAGAGGTAGGGTACGCCTCAATGGTTCTGCACGGCTTTCGGTATGAGTTTTGGTCATCATTGGCATGAACGGTAGGGAGCAGAGAGCGCAGAATGGTGTGTTTAGGGTCCTGCCGTGTTTTACAGGGGCTGCTCCAGACACATTTCTAGACTGTGGCAGGAAAATATAGCCAGGGAGAGGAAGATGAGCCAGTTAATAATGTACTGCCCATGAAAACACAAGAATCTGAGTCTAGTCCCCAAAACACACACCAAAAGCGGGGTAGAGGGTGTGTGTATGTACAATCCCAGTACTCAGGAAGCTGTGACAGGAAGATTTGGGTTTTGAACCCAGCCCCTGCTACACAGTGAGTCCCAGGCCAGTCTGAGCTAGAGACGGACTTCAGTCTCTTTACCCAAGAATTGGAAATGCCGAAGCAATCACGACGTTGTAGTTACTGATGATATCCTGTAATAATAACCTGTAAAAGTTTTTACATCATTCCTGTTCTCAATTATAAGCACGTTTCTACATCTGCCAGGAAGGGGTGCAGAGAAATGGAACCCGTCTCATCTTCTCCATAGCGTTTGCCACCGCAGCCTCTGAGAGTTAACCGGCACTGCCAAGAAAGCTAGCCCATGAAACAGTAAAGCAAATGGACTGTGTCTGATACTGGTCTCATCGCTCTGATAAAACATCCTCATAGAAGCAATGTACGGAAGGATTTCTTTTACTCATAGGTCCAGGACGCAGTCCATCACGGTGGAGAAGGCACGGCAGCAGTTGTCTGGCCATACTGTGTCCACAGTGGGAAGCGGGGGTGGATCGCCCCGGGGCTCAGCTAGCTCCTCTTCTCCTTTCTAGGCAGTCCAGGACCCTAGCACAGAAGGGCACTCCTGCCCACCTTTCCAGAGGATCTTGCCTCCTAATCAAGATAATCCCTCACAGGCATGCCCAGAGGTGTGTCTCCTCGGTGATACTAGACCCTGTCAAGTTGACAGAATTCCCCTCACATGTGCTCTTAGCCTCCCTTATGGATGTTATAAAATGCAACGTAAGGAACAAAGGTTCACTCTAGCTCATGCTGGACCACTTCCTCCAGTGAGGCTCCACCTCCTAGAGGTTCCACTACTTCCCCAGACAGAGCCACCGGTTAGGGACCAGATATGCAAATGTGTGAAGCTATGGGAGGCTGTTCCCCTCAACCTGCAGTACAGCCCTTGACAAGCCAGGATTTCATAGAAGTTGCTGCAGACTGTCAGTACAAAATTGTAGAGTGTTGATTTACAAGTTGAAACCCTCAGCAACGTGTGTGTGTGTGTGTGTGTGTGTGTGTGTGTGTGTGTCCCTAGAGTCCACACAACAGCCACAGGAAAAGCTCCAGTTCATTTCCTCAGAACACTGGTCCACCTTGGTTTTTCTGAGACAAGATCTCTCACTGACCTGGAGTTCACCAAGCAAGCCCATCTGTGCCAGCAAGTCTCAGGAATCCTCCTGCTCCAGCATTTCACTGTGCCCTGGTTTTTTAATGTGGGTTCTGGGGGTATAGGTCAGGTCCTGCTGCTTATAAGACAAGTTAGTTACTTTTACTGACTAAGCTGCCTTCCCAGTTCACAAGGGACAACAAGCCCCAAGCCTCCTGCAAGCCCTCCAAAGCCCAGAAGATTCAAGCAGCTATTCCGGTCTGACACCTGTCTGCATGGAGCCCAGTCCAAGGTTTCTTTTCTTCATCACAGCCTGGCTCCAGAAGTTGTTTCAGCTCTAGTTCCCTAGGGTGTCATGACCAAGAAGCAAGTTGGGGAGGAAATGGTTTATTCAGCTCACACTTCCACATTGCTGTTCATCACCAAAGGAAGTCAGGACTGGAACTCAAGCAGGTGAGGAGCTGATGCAGAGGCCATGAAGGGATGTTACTCACTGGATTGCTTCCTCTGGCTTGCTCAGCTTGATTTCTTATAGAACCCAGGACCAAGGATGGCACCACCCACAATGGGCCCTCCTCCCTTGATCACTAACTGAGAAAAATGCCTGAAGCTCCTTTCTCTGTGATAACTCCAGCCTGTGTCAAGAGGGCACACAAAATCAGCCAGTACAGTCCTCTGGCTTAAAGACACCCTCACTCATGTCTACAAACCTACCCTCAGACAAACAGACAGACAGACAACACACACACACACACACACACACACACACACACTTTAAAATAAAATAAAATCTTTTTATAAAATCAAACAAGGGCCTGGAGAGAGCTCTGTGCCCAGGTGCACACGCTGCTCGTGCAGAGGGCCTGAGTTCAGTGGCCAGCACCCATGTCGGTGGTTCACAAGTGGTAACTCCAGCCACAGGGAGGGGTATCTGACTTCCTCTTCTGGCTCCGTGGGCAGCGCACCCCTTTCCACAAGCCCACACATAGTTACAACCCCAATCTAGTTGCTGAGAGCTCTGGCTGAGAAATAGATGGAATCCGGGGAAAACAGCACCACTATTAAAAATAACAACTCAAGGGCACCGGATGAAATTGGCTTTCTGACTAAGACCCGCTAAAAAGCAAGAACACAAAGAAGTGGGCACAGCTCCTACCACAGAGAGCAGGTTGACAGAATACACCGAGCTAGCTTGCTAGAAAGGAACAAAGCAATGAAGAGGGCATGGAGGTAAAAATCAAATAGGAGCCATCAGGAAAGAGCTGCACTCTGCAGAGACTGGAAAAGAAAGCCTCAATTCATCCGGAGCAAGCAGAAAAGAAAGGAGAAAGGCCCCTCAGGAGAGAGTGCTAACAGCCAAGACTGTGAGACATACGGTCTTGGGAGAGTCCTGCTGTAGACCCCGACCGGCCGGCGGCTCTGAGTCTGGACCGGCTGCAAAGGCAAATGAAGAGTCAGGAAGCCAAGCCAGTGCTGGGAAAGATGACTCACTGTGGCGCTGTCTGCGGCCTCGGAGGACTCGCGCCTGGCCTGGGTAGCCATGTGCTGACACGGAGGTCAACTGTCACTTGGAGCAGCTTCACGGCAAGGGTTACCACAGCAGGTCTATCCTGACACCCCAAGACCCCCAAGGGCGTGAATTATAGAAGCTCCTGTGGGGGCTGAGAATTAGGGACAAAAGGACCAGGTCTTCGGACAAGAGAAAGGTTTCTGTGTTCATGAGTCCAAAGGTGCTTTGACGTTGAAAACCCATGTCTCAAGGTTAAAACTGATCCCATTCTCCCTGTTGCTGGGAACTTCCAGAGGGCCAAGGCATGCCGGCCTCTCCTGCATTAGGATGACAACCCAACTCGTAAACTACAGTGCATTACTCAAATTATAATACGTTCCTCCCTCCTCAGACAGTAGGACAGCTCTGATGCTCAGACCACTGGGGCATGATCAGCCCCCGCAACATCCTAATCCTGCACTGTCCCGGAGGTGGTATTAGCCCGTTGTTCATTATAATAACAAAATACCTCACGTGTGCTAACTTGAGAGAAAGACAAAGACAGAAACAAGAGTCAGAGAAAAGGGGGTAGACAGAGGGAGGGAAGAAAAGAAAGGGACAGGCAGACAGACAGACAGACAGACAGACAGACAGACAGAGGATAGAGAGCTGAGCTCCATGGTGCAGCCTCTGGTGATGGTCCTACCTGCCTATGTCACCTCATGGTACATGGCACTCCTGAGAGAACAGGTTGGAAAAAGAGCTCAATTTTTTTTCAGAGCTGGAAGCCAGAGAGCCTGGGACTCCTCAGCCTTTTTTCAAAGCACGCCCATGAAGGACCTCCCACAGAGGCCCACTTCACATACACACATACACACTTTTTCTTCTTTTCATATGTGCATGTGGTATGCATACATGCATACATACATGTATGTTCATATGTGTATGAGGACATGTGGTGGCGCACATGCATGTGAGCACATGGAAGTGTGGAGCTGGAAACTGATGTCCGAAATCTTCCGCTGTTGCACTCCACCTTATTCTTTTGAGACAAGGTCTTGAAATCAAACCTGGAGCTTGCCTATGAGAAGAGTCTTACTAGCCAGCCTGCTTCGGGGAGAGGGTGAAGGCAGTGAGGAATCATCTGGCTCTACCTTCTACGGCTGGAATTATGGGTGAACTGCCATGCTCACCCTGTGTTTATACAGGTTCTGGAGATCTTCCCTCAGGTCCTGCTTGTATGGCATGTGCTTTAACCACTGAGCCATCTCCCCAGTCCCGGGGGACTTCCTTGTGAAGGTCTCATCTCTTGGCAGTGTCACATTGAAAATGACTCTCCCAGTGCTCGAACTTATGAGCAACACTGTTAAATCAACACGCCAGCAAGCACCCGGAGGTGTCAGTAAGTATGCTCTTTTGAGGCCTTGTGTTTTACCTTTAAGGCCCTAACCACAGATCTCAGGATGAAGCTCTAATCACAAAATATCTTATTTAAAGAAAGATAAACTATAATCAGAATTCTATGAACCTGAAGACTACATAACAAGTTAGTGTTAACGGTGTGTGTATGGACATGCTCAGGAAAGGTCTTCAAAGACAGGTGCCCACCTGGAGTTGCACTCAGTACTGAGAAGGGTTCCTAACATGAGATTAAGAAAGACTGTGACTTCATGGTCCTCTGTGTGTGTCTCTTCTCATACATTGTTGCACCTGGAGTGTGTGTGTGCATCACACATACTATCACAATAATGGCATACAGAGTAAAGACAATCAACTGATAGATATCAATCAACTGATAGCACTAGGGCTCTCAAACTTGAACATGCCTCAGAATCCTTCACAGGACTTGCTTCACAGTTCCTGGGCGGGCACTCCCTAGACATGACTCCTTGGCCAGGAGGAAGAAGGGCTGATGTTGACAGTCTGGTCAGAGGCTACTCTGGAAGTTGTATGGGCTGAGGAAATGGTTCAGTGAGCCAATCAGAGCAGGGCTGGGAAAGAAAAACAGGCACCACCAGGAGAAAAGCAAGTTAGTACAATTGGGAGTGCTCTGGAGAGCACCAAGAAGTCCCAAGGAGGACATCACTGAGAATGTGTTCTGCTGAGCAACCTTATCCTGGCTCCTCAGCCAACCATTTGTTCATGAAGAGGGATGGGATTACAATGACTCAGCAGAATCAAGACCATCCCTAGAGGTGGTGCACAATTCCCAAAATACAACTTTGCTACACAGCACGGAGGAAGGACTTGGGCCATGGGGAATTTTCCACAGCATACATGGAGTGTAAGATTATTCTACAAAATAGGAACGGAAGGAACATTGCCCAATTAATTTTATGAGGCCATAGTTCCCTGATACCAAAACCACATACAAATTGAACAAAGAAAGAGATTTACAGAAAAATTTTCCTTATGAACATAGATGCTAAAATACTTGCAAACTGAACCTAAAAACACATTAAAAATATCATCCACCATAACCAGGTAGGCTTCAATCCAGAGATTCAGGAGTAGTTTAATATATAATAATCAATAAATGTAATCCACCATATAAACAAACTGAAAGAAAAACTACATGTTTAAAATCCTGGAGATATAAGGGATATACCTAAACAAAATAAAGGCAGTTTACAAAAAACCTATTGCCAATATCAAATTAAATGGAGAAAAACTCAAAGCAATCCAACTAAAATTGGGTACAGGTTAAGGTTGTCCAATCTCTCTATTACTATTCAAATTAGAAGTCTTAGCTAGAACAATACAAGGCTGCTTACTCTCTCTATACCTACCCAATATAGTACCCAGTATAGAAATCCTAACGAGAGCAATAAGGCACCTGAAAGAGATCAAAGGTGTTCAGTTAAGAAAGTAAGAAATCAAAGTATCATTACTTGCAAATGATATGACAGTATTCATAAATAATCCTACAAATTCCCTGGTGGAATGCCTAGAACTGACAAACACTTTCAGCAAAATACCTGGATACATCATGAATTCACAAAACTTAGTCACCCTCTTATATACAAATGGCAAAAGGACTGAGAAAGAAATCAGGGAAATATCTTTCACAAATAATATAAAAAGTCTTGGAGTAAGTCTAAGCAAGCAAGTGGAAAACTTGTATGATAAAAACTTCAAGTCTTTGAAGAAAGAAATTGAAGAAATTAACAGAAGATAGAAATACCTCCCATGCTCATGAATCAGTAGGATTAACATAGTAAAAAATGACCATCCTTCCAAAAGCAATATACAGATTCAATGCAATCCCAATGGAAATTCTAACAAAATTCTTTACAGATCTTGAAAGGACAATTTTAAACTTCACATAGAAAAACAAAAATCCCTGGATAGCTAAAACAATCCTGAACAATAAAAGAACTGCTGGAGGTCTTACCATTCCTAATTTCAAATTGTACTACAGAGCTACAGTAATTAAAACTGCACAGTATTGGCATTAAAAAAGACACATGATCAATAAAATCAAATTGAAAACCTAGACATAAATCTACACACATATGGACACCTGATTTAAAAAAAACAGCCCAATACACACTGGAAAAAAAGACAGCATATTCAACAAATTGTACTGGTCTACCTGGATGGCTGCATTTAGAAGAATAGAAAGAGGTTCATATTTATCATCCTGCACAAAATTCAAATCCAAGTGGATCCATAAAATCAGATACACTAAACCTGATAGATGAGAAAGTGGGGACTAGCCTTGAACTCATTGGCACGGGAGATGTTCTGAACAGAACACCATTAGCATAGGCACTAAGACCAACAATTAGCAAATGGGACCTCATGAAACTGAAAAGCTTCTGTAAGGGAAAAGACACTGTCAGTCAGAGGCTGCCTATAGAATGGGGATTTTGACTGCATCCAAAACATTAATATCCAAAACATATAAGGAACTCAAGAAATTAGATATTTAAAAAATCCAATTTTAAAATAGGGTACAGATTTAAACAGAGAATTTTTAGTAAACTCAAATGACTGAAAAACACTTAAAAGAAATGTTCAATATCCTCAGCCACCAGGTAAATGCAAATTAAAACTACTTTGAGATTCCCTCTTGCCCCTGTCAGAACGGCTGAGATCAATAGCACAAGTGACAGCTCATGCTGGCTAGGAAGTGGAAAAGGGAGAACATTCCTCCATTGCTAGTGGGAGTGCAAACTTGTACAGCCACTATGGAAATCAATATGGCAGTTCCTCAGGAAGTTGGGAATCAACCTACCTCAAGATCCAGCTATACCATTATTGGGCATATAACCAAAGGATGCTCCAGTCTACCACAATGACACTCATTCAGTCAGCCATGTTCATTGCTGTTCTAGTCATGATAGCCAGAAACTGGAAACAATCTAGATGTTCCTCAACGGAAGAATAGATAAAGAAAATGTGGTACATTTATACAATGGAGTATTACTCTGCTGTTAAAAGAATGACATCATAAAATTTGCAGGCAAATGAATAGAACTAGGAAAAAAAAAACAATCTTGGGTGAGGTAATCCAGACCCAGAAAGCTAAATATGGTATGCTTTTCTTATTAGCCATTAAATAAATGATAAGCAAGCTACATATTAGATTCAATATATCTGGAGAAGTTAGGAATTGAGAAAGGGTCTAGCAACAACACAGGGATCTCCCTGGGAGAGGAAAATGGAATCGATTTTACAGGTGGACTTGGGGAGGGGTGGGGCAGAAGCAGGAGAATTCCTTGCAGAAGGGAGAAGAGATAAAGTAGAGGGTGCAAATGTGGGGAGAGACATCTGGAAGTGAGTGGCATTTGAGGGATGATATGGAAGCCTAGTGTGGTGGAAACTTCCTAAAAATATATGAAGGTAATCCTACTGAGGTCTTCCGATAATGGGAGAGACAGAGTCTTTACTGGCCATCTCTTGTCACCAACAAGGCTTCCAGTAGTGGGACTGAGTTGCTTTCAGTTGAGTTGTTGGACAAAGGGGTCCCATAGAAATCCACAAAGAAACCCTGGCTGTTGCTAGGACAGTGGGTTGCTAGGACAGTGAGTTGCTAGGACAGTGGGTTGCTAGGACAATGAGTTGCCAGGACAATGGGTTGCTAGGACAATGGGTTGCTCTCTGCAAATTGACAGCAGGGCGCCATTGCAGGGGACAACACCCACACAACCCACTGAACACAGACAAGTGGGGCTGGTATCAACCCAGAGCCTTCATCCCTGGGTTCTAATGTCTTTGGTGCAGGAAGGTCCTCTTCAAAAAAGAAACAAACACCAACCTAGCCACAAAACCTTTGACCTACAATCTGTCCTACCTTCAAGATACACTAGGGCCATGGTGGCACATAACTTGTGGAAATGACCAGTCAATGTCTGATTTGAATTAAGGTCCACTCCATGAGACAGAACCCATCCATACCTGACACTGCTTGGGTAACCAAGAACCAGAGACTAGACATCCCAGAGACCTAGGGTAAAACAAAACACTACTAGTCCAACAAAAGTATCAACAAAATGACTCCTAATGATATCCTGCTATACTCATAGATCAGTACCTTATCCAGACATCATCAGAGAGGCTTCTTCCTGCAACAAATGGTAATGTATGCAGAGACCAACACCCTAATGCATAGAGAAAGTCTTTGGAGCAGACAGCTCTAAATGAGATGTCTCTGTCAAATCCCTCCCCTTAATGCTCAGGGAACCCTGAGGAACAGAAAGCAGAAAGAATGTAAGAACCAGAAGGGGTGGAGAACACCGGAGAACAAGGCCCCTGAGTCAACGAACTAACAGAGACAGAAGCAGCAAGCAAGGGGCCTACACAGGCCTGTGATAAGATATCTCTGCCGACAAAATGAGCCAACTCAAGCCGAATTAAAGTATAAAGGCAGGCTTCCTGGGGGCGTTCTCAGGTGAGAGTTCACCAACCACACAGGAGTGGGTCAGCAAAGTTGCCATGCAAAGAGAGAGAGGGAGGGAGGGAAGGAGGAAGGGAGGGAGGGAGGGAGGGAGGGAGGGAGAGAGAGAGAGAGAGAGAGAGAGAGAGAGAGAGAGAGAATACAATGAAGAACTTCTGAATGAGAGGAAGCCCAGCCCCTGGGCTGGAAAGTTTAGCACAGAGGGGGAGGCGTGGCAGTCACGCCTTGTAACAAGTAGGAACTGAGAGATGCTGGGAGAACCCGGAGGCCAGGTCCACTTTGGTGTGTTAAATATGCACCCAGCTGCTTGCCCTGGGTCTGAAGCCCACCAGTCTGTACCATGTATACTATAGTCCTCTGCATGTATACTATAGCCTCCAGTTTAGTGTTTCTATGGGACTCCTGAGTGGGTGAAGGAGTGGGTTTCTGAGTCTTGTGCCTGCTCTTTTTCCTTTTTTGGGTTGCCTGTCCAGTCCCAATATCAATGCTTTTGCTTTACCTCATTATATTTTACTTTGTCACGTTTGGTTGTTAGCTCTCAGAGGCCTATTGCTTTCTAGTGAGAGACAGGAAGGGAGTGGATTCAAATCGAAGTGGAGGTGGAGAGGGAGAGGAAGTTATCACCAGGATATAATTTTTAAAAATATTTTTTCAATAACATGAAAAAAATCGTATGGAGAAAGGAAGTGTAAGATGAAGACAGACTGCCCCCTCAATACACATAGGCTGCAGAAGTCAGACCACACAAGAAATTAATAAAGAAGGACTCTGAGGGACTTAAGACACAAGTGTTCATTGGAAAATTTGTACCAGATGAGAAATACAATTAAAAGGATAGAGGAATAGCAAAAATCTCCATGCTTGACATACTGTCAGAAGAACCATGTTAGGAAATTAGGGGAGGAGGTATTAGACTATTTCAGGAAAAATACGAAGCAGCTATGGGATTGGCCACCTAGGGACCATTCAATCAGAATGAACTAGCTACCAAAAAACAAAAATTACATGATGAATCTGCATGATGTATAATTTGCCACTTTGGGTATGTGTATTATTTTAAAAAATAGAATATTTAAACAACAAATGTATCAACAACATAGATTAAAAGTTGCCGGGCAACAACTTGCAGTTTCCAAAGGAAAACAGACTTTGAGCCTTGACTTCAATGCTCACTGAACCCTGGCTACATGGTTGAGAAATGTAAATTTAAGGAAGGTTTCCACAGTGAGACCCAGAAAGTTGGCCACCCAGAAGCTCTCTCTAAGCTAACTACTCAGTCTGTACATGAGCAAAATTAATATAAATTCAAAATATAAAATGGAGGGAGAGAAAAAGAGGGAGAAAAGAAGGGAAAAACAGAAAAATAAGAAGCTGGGCACTGTGATGCCCCAACTAGGACTGAGGCAGGAGGACCACTCCTTCAAGCCCCTCCAGAACACACTGCAAACACAAGGCCAGGCTGAACAACACAGCAAAAATGAATGAGTGGTTATCCAATACCGGTGGCTAGCCCTGAAAACATATACATGCAAGTCACATTATACAGATGAAACCGGTCATGTTTATATACTTTGTGTGTGTGTGTGTGTGTGTGTGTGTGTGTGTGTGTCCATGAGCATACATGCACGAATGCAGATGCATGTGTATGCACCTGAACGTACACATACACACACAGAGCAATTAAATAAGAAAAGGGGAGAACAGAGTTCCTATAGAGACCATACCCCACACCCAGCAAGATGACAAAGTGGAAACTCAACATGAAGTGTTGGTGAAGGCATCTTGTACTGTGGACTCTGACAAAAGAGTACTGACGGAAGAAACACAGGATGAGAGAATCCCTAGAGAATGGTTTGGCATTTTCTTCCAAAATGAGACACGGGCGTGACTCAGCAAGTCCATTCCAGGAGAAATGAACCCAATGTCCACCAAAAGAAATGGACAAAGATGCTCAGAGTACCGCAACCCATCATAGCCTCAAAGTGGAAGCCAGAACGTATCCATCAATGGAGTATGAGTAAGTACACAGTGGTACATTCTGTACTACCCCACCACAGGGTATCCAGACTGGAAGGACCTCCCACAGCTTAGCTCTGTGTCCAACCAGCCTGTGTCAGTCAGCCCTTCCACTGCCGGACCACATCCGGCTAACCCACTTGCAAAGGGAAAAGGTTCATTCTAATGCAGTAACTAATGCGTCACTCTAATGCAAGGCCATGCAAACCCTTACTCATTCCAGAAATACTGCCCTGCCGCACTCTGGGTGAATGCTCATCTTGAGGCTGAGCGGGACAGTGAGAAGTAAGCGAGCCCCTGAACATACTGAGGCTCTACTTGGTAAGGAAAGTGGGTCACAGGTTAAACCAAGGCGTCAGTCCAGATTCACTACCTTTTATTCTTCTTGGGCCAAGTGCCTGCCTGGATTCCTGCCAAACCAAATGTCTTACGCTGGTCCTGACCCATACCTCACTTCTGTATATTGAGTTTTCCTGCCTGGAGTCTTCTCTTCCTCTCTCCAATCTCTCAAACTCTTCCTATAATTCCTAAGAGTCACATCATATATATATATATGTATATATATATATATATACATATATATATATATATATGTGTGTGTGTGTGTATGTGTATATGCATATATATACACACATATATACATATATGTATAAAATGTGTTATGTATATATACATATGTACATATACATAATATACATACACATACATATGCATGCACGCACATACATGCATATACATGCTTACACATACATATACAGACACATGCATGCATACACATACATACACATACATACATGCACATGCGTAGACATGCATACATACATATATACATATACATACGCACGTTCATACACATTCATAGACATAAATACACACATATATACATACATAACATACACACACACACACACACACACACACACACGCATATACATTATTGCTGGGCCCTGAACTAATTGCCTTGCCTTTCTAGGAATACTGTCCTCTGTTTTCCATTAACATAGTCCCCTCAGTGGCTCACATGGGGTCTTTCTAATTGTTTTAAAATCATACTGTATCACTTGACACAGACATTGTAAGACAGTCACAGTCACACCATAATTAAAAATAAAGAAATGATTAAACCCGCTCTCCTTGCCTGCCAATGCCTCGACACTCGAGTGCACCTCCCGGGTGGATGCCAAAGCAGGGGCTCGCCCTCAGCAGCATCAGCCGGGGCTGCTTCTCCCCGGTAACACTCACCATCATGATTGCTGCAGAGCTGTGCCTCAGTTTCCGCGCATTTCTAAGCCACTCTCCCTGCCCCCCCACCCCCCACCCCCGTGCAATGCAGGCAAAAATAAGTGGAGCTAAGGATGCTGTTGACAGCCCCTCCTTAACATAAATTGCAATTTTTCATTAACCTTGTGTTTCATCAATAACACCCCAGTGTGCATCAGTTTGCTGTAAGCAGTGAGCTTATACAGCAACTGACTGAGTTTTCCTGGGGTTATTTGGTTATACTGACATTAGGTAAGCACTGCCTTAAGGCGACTCTGGAAGGTCGGTATGTGGTTAAAGAACAAAAGGAAGGAAGGAAGGAACTCAGGGAGGTGAAGATGGACTTCCTGTTTACAAGTTTCCTTGATTCAATGATGATCTTGAACTAAAAAACATTTTAAACCTGGCTGGAGTGTGGCGAATGCTTCCCTAACACGCAGTAGATCTGACCTGTGGTCCTTCGCTCCCTAACACGCAGTAGACCTTACATGTGGTCCTTTGCTCCCTAACACGCAGTAGATCTTACATGTGGTCCTTCGCTCCCTAACACGCAGTAGACCTTACATGTGGTCCTTTGCTCCCTAACACGCAGTAGACCTTACATGTGGTCCTTCGTTCCGTAACACGCAGTAGATCTTACATGTGGTCCTTCGCTCCCTAACACGCAGTAGACCTTACATGTGGTCCTTCTCTCCCTAACACGCAGTAGATCTTACATGTGGTCCTTCGCTCCCTAACACGCAGTAGACCTTACATGTGGTCCTTTGCTCCCTAACACGCAGTAGACCTTACATGTGGTCCTTTGCTCCCTAACACGCAGTAGATCTTACATGTGGTCCTTCGCTCCCTAACACGCAGTAGACCTTACATGTGGTCCTTTGCTCCCTAACACGCAGTAGATCTTACATGTGGTCCTTCGCTCCCTAACACGCAGTAGATCTTACATGTGGTCCTTTGCTCCCTAACACGCAGTAGACCTTACATGTGGTCCTTCTCTCCCTAACACGCAGTAGATCTTACATGTGGTCCTTCGCTCCCTAACATGCAGTAGACCTTACATGTGGTCCTTTGCTCCCTAACACGCAGTAGACCTTACCTGTGGTCCTTCGCTCTCTAACACGCCAGTACACCTTACCTGTGGTCCTTCTCTCCCTAACACGCAGTAGACCTTACATGTGGCCCTTGGCTCCCTGGGGACAGGAGGAAGACCGAGAGAACTATTGTTCGCAACACTTCCCTCAACCCATCCAGACACACTTATCCCTGTCTGGAGCAGCATCCTGAAAACAGATATGGGCTGTGTTAAGCCTTGTCTACAGGTGCA
The DNA here is from genome assembly GCA_964023405.1 of Apodemus agrarius. NCBI lineage: Eukaryota > Metazoa > Chordata > Mammalia > Rodentia > Muridae > Apodemus > Apodemus agrarius. Next base: position 12,703,026 of record OZ030019.1, on the reverse strand, counting down.
CCTCCTACAATATCGATAAATCCACCTTTTCCGAATTGAATCCTATGCTTAGAGTTTGCCACTGATTAATGCTAATACTAGGGTGAATTTATAGGCTCTGAGCTAATGAACTGATCCATGGGTGTGTCTGTTCACTGGCGTGTGCCCTCCCAAGCTGAATCTCCCACAGCTGCATCTTGGCATCTGGTAAAGGATTCTGTAGCCTGAGCACCCATGAACAGGGGGAAAAAAAGAGAGCCTGGGTGGATGGGGCTGGGTCGGCAGTGAAGGGCTTTCTGTGTGAGTATGAAAAATCTAGCTCAGATCCCCAAGTGTGGAAAACCAGATACTGGTAACCCCAGTGCTGAGGGGTAGGGTGGGGACAGGAGGAACCACTGGAGTTTGCCAGCTAACTAGTTTACCTATGAGTTCCAGGCTCAGGGAGAAGCCCTGTCTCCAAATGCAGGTGGAGAAGCAATTGAGGAAGACACCTGCATTGACCTCTGACCTCTACACACACACACACACACACACACACACACACACACACTGTCTTGAAGAAAGACAATGATATCTAACTTGACTCGTGTTCTTTGCAATGTATGGGACTTCCCATGCAAGCCATGTCTTTTCCCCTTGGGCTGACAAGTGACAAGACCCTGTGGAATTGACATGTATTCTTGTGTTCTGCTTTCTAGTTGGACAAGAGTGGACCCGGGAACCCTGCAAACCCTGCTCCCCATCAAAACTGACTCCACGGTTGAGTAGCTGTGTGGCTTTATTAACCCCTGACCTTGTTTCTCCCTCTTGGGGGGGGGGGCGCGGCGGCGTGGTTCATGAGTAGGCATGAATTTCAGACAAGGGCCCTTTACTCTGAGCATAAGAAAAGTTCATAGGGGCTCTGTGGTTGACCGCATGACTCAGAGAAGGGACTTCAGGGACATCTCCATACCATGAGCATCTCCCCAGGAGAAGGACCACAGGTAAGGTCTACTGCGTGTTAGGGAGCGAAGGACCACAGGTAAGGTCATGTGGTCCTTTGCTCCCGACCATGCAGTTGTTGCTCTACAGAGAAACAGACTTCAATCCCCAGCACCCACACGGTATCTTATGACCATCTGCAACTCCACCATCAAAAAATTCTGACACCCCTTTCTGACCTCTGTGATCACTGGGCCCACATGCTGCACATATGGACATACCGAAAAAAACACTCATATAAACAAATATTTTTTAAAAATTTAAATCTTTAACCTCACAGAGAAAGTCATACTAACACGAATTCCATATAGATGTCTGTGCTAGGTGGTTTTGTGTCAACTGGACACAAGCTAAAGTCATTTTAAGGAAGGGAACCTCAGTTTAAAAAAAAATCTTCATAAGACTGGGCTACAGGCAAGTAGGGCATTTTCTTACTAATGATTTATGGTAGAGGGTCCAACCCATTGTGAGTAGGGCCAATCCTGGGTTCTCTAAGAAAGAAGACTAAGCAAGCCATGAAGAGCAAGCCAGGAAGCAGCATCCCTCCATGACCTCCGCCTCAGCTCCTGCCTCCAGGTCCCAGCTCTGAGTTCCTGCCTTCCTTCGACGATGAACAGTGATATGGGAGTGGAAGCCAATAGACCCTTCCTCTCCCCCCCCCACCCCCTGCTTGCTTTGGTCATGGTGTCTCATCACAGCCATTGAAACCCTAACTAAGCTTTCCTCAGAAGCGCTGGGAGCCTCTGTGAATGCTCACTGGTGGCGTGTGTCATCGCTTCATTACTTCAAGGAAGCTGAGTCATGGGAGGAAGGATGACTGGCGAAGAGTGAAATGCTGTGCTGAGATTCATCTGGAAAATCAACACAAGGAACATCTGCTCTCCAAAGCCAGAGGCAGGAGTGCAGAAGGGTCCCAAGGGCATCCCATGCCAGTGTCCAGCCGAAGCCACCCTAGCAGTGGGAGGACAACTGAGCCACTGTACTTCCTCTAAGCTGTCAAGGTTTGTTCTAGCATCTTCCATTTGCCATCCTACACCTCACACGTATGCTAACCTGGCTGCAAGAATTAGAAAATCATTCCCTCTCTTCCTGAACATAGCCGTTCTTTGTTCTTCCCCTAAATATGATTCCTGACTGAAATGGTCCCAATATAAGCAGCTCAGCTGCTCTCTGCAGCTGAGGGGAGACTGCAGCCAGCACCTCAGTCCCCTCTGGTCAGAAGAAACAGCTTGTCTTGTCTTTCCTGTGGGCCTCTTAGACTGAGATTGACCCCTGGGACAATGACCTTGACTCCTCCTGAAGCCTGGTTTGTGTGGCACCCTGAGGTGTAGGGCCCTTGGGCTCTTGGCCTTCTCTAGTCTTCCTCCTAAAGAGCAATCATCCATACAGGATCTGATGAGATGATAGAAAATACACCTAGCTATCTCTGAAGAGTCACAGTATTGATCTGGTGGTCTCAGTATCCTCAAGCTGGTCTGTGGCCACTGGCCCCAATTCATGCTTTAAAAAAACAAAACAAACAAAAAACACATTGTAGGGCCAAGGGAACCAGGAGGAGTTGTTTTAGGGTAGGACTGGGGTTGAGTAGTGTCCAACCCCAAAAATACCATCACAAGAGAGGTAAGGGTGGGACCACTCCCTCCCTCTCCTGCCCTGGGCCTGCATGTCCCTGCACCCACAACCTTCGCCCACACCAGAGGAGGCTGTACAGTCACCACCAGGTTAAATTTCCCCTCTCCTTATAAGGTCATATCCAGCAAGCACCTGGAATTCCTTTTTATGCAAATTAGACATTTTCAGCACCCTGACCCTAACCAATGGTGTACACCTACCCCCATAGGCCTACTCACCCCTAAAGGTTTAAAAAGTCTTTGTCCTCCCTTCCCCCAATTAAATGAACTGTCTCACTGAAGCTGTCTCCCGAGGGTCTGTTCTCAATGTGCGCACCACCTGAGATCTCATCAGCCTGGCTGCTCCCACATCGATTTCATTCCCAGGCCACCGGAAGTGACGACTGTGGGTGATCATGTTGTTACAGGTTGGGGAGCTGAGTGGGAACGACGCCCTCCATGTGCCTGCTCAGTAAATCTCCTCCAGAGACATCAGTGGCCTTGCTACCATCAGCCACTATGCCAGAATCGCTGCTGTGTCCAAAAGCGCCAAGCCACATTGAAAAGTAGACACAAGGGGCTGACTCTCACCTAGTGTGGACTCTGAAACACAACAGGCTTCCAAACCATCTACCTATTCATCCGACAGCTCTCTCTCTCTCTCTCTCTCTCTCTCTCACACACACACACACACACACACACACACACACTATCTAGACTCTCTTGAATGGCTGCCAGCCCTGGCTAGCTTGGCCTGGCATCTGGATGAGGGTTATCTGCTGTTAAAGGCACAACACATTCCACTTGGCTCAGGCAACCCACGTTCCATTTTCATAAAGCTCTGCATTCAGTCTTCTACACTCACCGGAGATGTTACTGTCAATCACAGTCTTCCATCCTTCCCAGCCTACAGCCTATATCTGCATGTATGTATCTGAGGTTTCCTGGCAACCCTACCCTTATAGATTTCTCTCCCTGAATGACACACATGTCTAACAGAATATGAAGAAGACAGCATGTGGTTTCCAGGGCAAGCCACAAAAGATATCACTGCTTTGACAGCAAGGAGCCCCGTGGGAGACTTCCTGTCTGCAGCCAGTATCACTGGGGGCTGCCCTGTGAATGTTAGTCTAAGTGGATCTTTGGGGACTGGAAAGATGGCTGAGTGACTAAGTGATTGCTGCTCTTTCAGATGACCCAAGTTCAGTCCAGCACCCACACTGGGTGGTTCATAACCTCCTAGAACTCCAGTTCTAGGGGATCTGTTTCCAGGAGATGCCCTTTTTTAGTTTCTGTGGACACACACACACACACACACACACACACACTCATATGTATAACTAAAAATAAAAATAAAATGGCTCTTCCAGCCTCAGGCAAGCTGACATCTAATAATTATTTCTTGAGGGATCCCCAGACTAGAATAAAGCCCTAATTCTGGATGATCTAAGTTGTACTCCTCTACATGTAACCTTACAATCCAGTGATAGAAGCTTCAAGAGTTTCCCATGCTCCTTCTGATAGCTACTTTCCTCCGTGCTGTGACCAAATACCTGACAAGAAGCAGTCTAAGAGAATAAGGGCTTCAGTGGGTTCACAGCTCAAGAAGACACGACCCAGCGTGGTGGGGAAGTCATGGTGGCAGGAGCAGAAGGTAGCTGGTCTCACTGTATCTACATTTGGAAAGCAAAGAGATACACGCCGGTGTCAGTTCCGAGTCTTCCTTTTTATTCAGTCTTAGGTGATACCCATTCCTGAAATGGCCCCACCTTCTATTCATGGCGGATCTACCCGCCTCAGTAAATCCAGTCTAGAAACTGCCTTACAGGCATGCTCAGAGGTGTGCTTCCATGGCGATTCTAAATTCTGTCAAGTTGGCCATTAAGATGAACCTCACACTGTGTTTTGTTCTGGGGTGGGTGTGATGGAGCATAGTGATGTCACCCTAAATATCTACACTGCTTCCAGTGTGGCTGTGTCTCCTGAAAGTGTAGAGTCCCTAGGACCTTGCAAACATCTATTGGGGTTATAAGTTTCAGCTTTCTATGAAGCCTTGCCCTACTGTGACCAAAAGTAAGTTAGGGGAGTGTATAATTACTTTTTCTGTTGCTATGATAAAACACCATGGCCAAGGCAACATATAGAGGGGTTTTCAGGGACTTACAGTTCCAGAGCAACAAGAGTTCATATAATGGGAGGCATGGTAGCAAGAAATAACCATGGAAACAGGAATAGGAGGTTCACATCATCAAACACAAGCACAAAGCAGAGAGCGCAAACTGGAGTTAGGGTGAAATTACAATCTCTCAAAGCCTGTGCTATACTTGCCAGTGATATACTTCCTAGCAAGACCACTTTTCCTAAACCTCCTCAAGCAGCCTAGGATGCTACCCAACCAACTGGGGTCCTAATTCAAATACCAGAGTCTATGAATGGGGGGACATTCTCATGCAAACCACTACTGGAATAAAAGGGTTTATTTTATTACAATTTCAGGTTGCAATCGACCATTTCAAGGAGTTAAAGATGTGAACTGAAGCAACTAGTTGCATCACATCCACAGTGACAGCCAAGAGAGGTGAGCACATCCATTCTGCTTGCTTAGTAGATCATTCTCATCTAGCTTTCTCCTATCCTATGCAGCTCAGGACCCCTGCCTAAAGAATGGTGCTATTGCCCATCCTTTAAGGGCTGGGTCTTCCTACATCAATTAACCATCAAGACAATCCCCAACAGACATTCTCATGGGTGAGTGTGGTCTAAGTAACTCCTCAGTTGAAACCCAGATATTCTAGGTTGTGGCTAGTAGACATTTAGAAATAACCATCAGAGGCCTGGACCAGTGGACCACTGTGTCATCAATTCTTATATCCCTTTGGCGAATGATGATAACGACCTCGTGTGTTTGTCTACCTTTTGTGAGATACCTTGCATGCCTTTGCCCACCTCCTGATTGGACTTTCTGCCTTTTATCATTCTTTTTCTGCTTATTTATTATTTGTTATGTAGCAGTTTATGACTTTAAAACATCAATATTAAACATCTTTTCACTCAGGTGACAGGTCCCCACAGAACATGTCTTTAAATTGATGCAATATGATTCATCACTTTTTTCTTCTTTAGACTTTACATTGCTATCAAGTCAAAGGACTCTCTGCCTGACCCCAAATCTTAAATATTTCCTCTTTTTTTTCAGTTTTATAATTTATATTTCTATCCAAGTCTATAGTTTATTTTCAGTTAATTTCTGTGTGGGCAAAGAGGTTCAGGTCAAAGTTTATGATTTTAGTTATGGATGTCCAGTTGCTGCTAGGGCACTCAAAGATGCTCTACTTCCTCATCTGAATTGTTTTGACATCCTTATCAAAATCAACTGAGCTTCTTTCAGTGCCTGGTCATTGTGCATTTCCTGTCCCTGCCTTATCACAAATCTAGCTTTAATTTTTCAGTTTTTTAATTATTTTGTATATGTGTATGTGTCTGCACACATGCATGTACCCATGCACATATACAAGCTCCACAATATATGTGTATCTGTCAGAGTAAAATTATCATGTGGGCTTCAGGGATTGAACTCAGGTCATCAGGCTTGGTGGCAAGCACCTTTACCCCCTGAGCCATCTTGCCTGCCCTCTAGATATAGAATAGATCATAACATCAGGTCCCATGTTGGGTGCCACCTGTAGGATTAGATTTTTTTAACCTATTTTTAATAAAGGTTCTCAAATGTTTTTACCACTCCCCTTCTAGCCCACTGTCCAAAGGTGGGAGGGGTGGAGAAGATGGCAAGTAGGGCAAGGATATGTAGACCTGTTTAAAAGTAGTTCTCTGGGGCAATCTCAATCTCAGTTGTCATAATGCCAGCAGTCTAGTGTCAGGATACCAGACACGAATCTGCAGCAGTGGCATGATCCAGCAGAAACCGCCAGGCCTCCACCATATCCACATGAGTCATTGAGAGTGACCAGGACCAGTCGGGATGCCAGGAGAAGTTCTCTACTATGCCTCTCTCAACAAAACTAGCTATGCAAGGATGTCATCACTGTCCATTGAATCCTATTTATATTCTTTTCAAACATCACATGTCCTCCCACAGGTCTTGCAAATCACCACATGAATCTGCATCACATGACATATCCAGGACCTTCCACTTCAATATCCAGCAATGTTATTCCTCCCAGTTTATTCTTCATTGTCTTGGGTATCTTTGAGTCTGCAGCTTCCAGATATATTCTGTAATATACAGGCAGTGTCTATGTAAGAGGGAATTTTGATGTGAACTGCATTAAAACTACTGCTTAATTTTAAAAGAATTGAAAAACTTACTATAATCAAGTCTTATTCTTGCAACATGATGTGTATCTTCACTTATCTATATCTTTTTATTTCATCAAATTTTAAAACTATGTCCTACGCATAAACCCTACTACAGGAAGCCATAAATGTTCCTTTGGCACCTTTTCTAACCTGTTTATTTCTGGTAGCCATGACCATGTGAATTTAAGGAAAATATGGTCATAGCTCTCATAATATGCTATAATTCAGATCCTGCCTAGTCCTCGAGCTTGTTGTGTATCTACATAGGAAGTAGTCCCTGAGCCCAGACTTCCTCAAAAACAGCTTCTGAGCTGCCATCCTTTGTCTTGCTAAGCCAATGTATTCACCGGCTATTCAGACACCTATAGCCCTCGGTCCCAGGTGAGGCTCATGAATTATTAATGAGGCTAAGTGGAAAACAAGTCCAGGCCTTCCCAACATAGGAGACTGTAAGGTATGGTCATGTAAATTATCCCTGCTTAGCTAGCTACATCCTTTACTATGTTAATGTCAAGCAATTGTCTACCTAGAGCAGAGATTTCCTCTGAGCAGACAAGACTTAAGACTTAGAAGAAAGTTAGTCAGTGAAAAGATGAGTTTAGGCTAGAAAGCAGAGCTCTCAGGACCAGGCAATATGCCTGGCTCTGAAGAGAGCTTCTTAGTTGGTGGGAACATGAGTTTGCTAGTGAGAGAAAAGATTCCCAGAGTCAGGCAAGATGCCTGGCTCTGAGGAAAGCTTCCTAGTTCAGAGAAGAATCTTGTTAACTTAGGCAAGATCTCTAGTTTAGACAGAAATGGCTTAGAATGTTTTAGTTTGTAACCTAAGGGCGCTACCTATGTAAGCTAGCGTGCCTCATTTTTTCTATGTAATTGTCAGAATCTGATGCTCTGAGTAGGGAGCCATAAAACAGGGCTCCTCATTAGAGGAAATATAGATTTTTCTATAATATGAAGTATCCTGCGTCTGTGTCGTCATTCTCGCCGATTCGTGCCTTCCTGACCCCGGGATCTTGGTCTCCCCTGTAACCGAACTCCCACGAGGAGCTACGGCTTACAAAAGGCTGCAACCAAAGCTGCCAAGAGCAGCCGCGATCTGCGACAACTATGTATTTATTTTTAATTATGTTGGAGTGTGCACATGTGCAGGTACCCACTGAAGCCCAAAAAGAGTATTGGGTCCCTTGGAACTTGAGTTGCAGGGTGAAAGTGAGCCACCTAATGTCAGTTTTAAGAATTGAGCTCAGCTATTCTGCAAGAGCCTCAGGGTGCCAACCACTCCTCTATCTCACCCAACCCCTATATTGTGTCTCAGCCTTACATATTTGTGTCTTCTTTTATTTACTCCATTAGCATTTTTAAATTCTCAACATATATTACTCATATTTTGGTGGATTCAGTTCTAAATATTTCATTTCCTGGTGGGATGTCAAGTGGTATGTGAGTTTTCAGTTTGCATGTGTCAGTTTTGATCTTCAGAAGTTAGATTTGCTTTTGTATACATATGGCTTGCCCTATAACATTGCTGAACAAACTTATTTATTCTACAAAGTCTCTAGAATTGTCTACTGAAATATCATATTATCTTTTATCATTCAACCCCCATGCCTTTCTTTTTCTTACTTTATTGCAGTGGCTAAGACCTCTAATACTGTGTTGAGTAAAACTGCTGAGTGCAGATGCCAAGCCTTGTTTTCAACCCTGAGAGGAAAACATCTAGTCTTCTATTTCAAAGTCTGATCTGAACTGCATACTTCCTGTGACTCTGTCGAATTGAAAATGTTCTCCCCAATTATCAGTTTTCTAAGAGCTCTTATAATGAATGGGTATTACAGTTAGAGAGTACTTTCTCTGTGTTAATTAGCATGATCTTATGAGGGTTTTTTTCTTGTTGAGATGGTTAATTATATTGATTGACTTTCAATCTTGAACAAGTCTTCAATGCCTGGGATAAATTCCACTTGGTTGTGTTATAGAATTCTTTTCAAATACTGTAGATTTCAGTTGCCAATATTTTCTTGAAATTTTGATATTTAATCCCTTGAGAGACATCATGCTATAGCTTTCCCTTTTATTTCTACGTAATCAGTGCTTTTCTTGTCTTGGTTTAGTATCAGGGCATTTTTACTTCCATAAAAGTAGCTGGAAAGACCCAGCCTACTATAGATGGTACCATTTCTAGGCCAAAGATCCCGAACTGAACAAGGGAAGAGATTTTTAACATTTTTGCCAGGTTTTCTATCTGCCAGTCATAGATGGGCTGCTGAGGTCTCTAACTAGAATAGTGAACACAGTGGGAGGTGGGGGTGGGGGAGTAGAGGGGGTGGGGAAGTGGTTTATGGGACACCTGCTGCACTGTGTTCCCTGCTCCTATTATTCTACATAACCTTGTAAAATGCCTTCAAGTCAACTCTAAAGGTAATTAGAATTAAGGGGATTCTAATTTAACTTTGTTAAATCATTGCCCTAGGATTTATTCTACCTTTACAAGTGGGCTGGCTGCTTTGTTTGCTGGGTGGTATAACCCCTGGTAATGGTTTCCCCTGCCCTTTTGTGTTACAGATGGGGATGGTAGAAAATCATGCTAGTGGAGTGTCCCCCATTAGGCAATCAGGAGTAAGAAGAATGCTGGAACTGAATTTATATTGAGCTTTTGTTTTTGTTTTGTTGTTGTTTGTTTGTTTGTTTGTTTTATAAAAGGAAGTGTGACTTGAACCAGGTGTAGTAGCTTATGCCTGTAATTCTACAACACAGGAGGCTAAGGCAAGAAGATTGCAAGTCCCAGGCCAGTCTGAGCTACCTAGCAAGACCATTCTCAAAATAGGTGGGAAAAGGGATCAGTGAGATTAGACATGAGGAGAGTCAACATGCTCAACACACGTGTATAATTAATATACTGCTGTGTATCAATTTCCTCGGAGTTGAAGCACTCCATCCTGGAGAAAGTCTTGTTAAAACTCAAAAGTTGTAAAGGGAGGCTCATTAAGACGCAGGAAGCAAACAATTCAAAAGTCTCAGGAAGTCACTGAAATTTATCAGATTTACAAGGCTCATCCCTCCCCAAGGTTATAAAGCAGTAAGGGCTATTGGAGAAGGTGACTCTACAACATGTTGGGCTGCCGCACATCAGAGAACTCTAGGGATTCCAGATTTTATCAGTATCTGCTCTCAGAATTTATCAGCCATGCTGGGAGTAGGCTTTCAATGATACAGCTGCCTTTGAGTCTTCCATGTTCTGTAGTAATCCCAATAAACTTACTGATTCACCAAGTTGGTCTTTGGTGTTATCATTCCTTTAGTCTGTCACTGGTTCCTTATCTGAGCTGAGTAGACATTTGTTCCTATCTTCCTAGGAATAATGTCACACAACATATATGGAATAAAATTTTAAAAAATATATTACTGAAAATTATATATAATTGCCCCTATATTCATATATTCATATATTCATAACAAATCATGAAGAACCATTCTTGGAAAGAGAGCAGTGGTGTTTTATAGAAAAGGCTGAAGTTATCTTTCAGTCAATCAGACTCAAGAACCAAAACCCAGAACTAGTCTTAAGACAGGAGAAGTCTCTGGAATAGAGATAGGTGCTGTGTCCAGTTATCTTCAGAGAGACTTCCTCTGACAGCAGAGGGGAGCGGCTGCAGAAGCCCAGAGCCAGACGTTATCTGAAAGAGTTAACTCAGGAACTTTAGAGAGGTCAGAGGCTAAGGTCAGTGACTCAGACCACAAAGGGGAGGGGGAGACCGACCTAAGGGGAGGACACATTCTGAAGGACTGACCACATTGGCCACCTACCTCATCCCCTATCAACCAATTAATTTAAAGGTAACACTGTTCTGCCAATCACATTGTGCCTAATGGCCAATGCCTGAGAACTGTATAAAAGACCTGTGCAGCCCAGTGTGGGTCGCTCTCTCTTCTTACGCAGAGCGGCCCTAGCATGCTAGTTTTGTTAATAAAAATTCCTCGTGCATTTTGCATCGATTTCCATCTCCACGTGGTCCACTCAGGAGGTCATGTAAGATAAGACTGATCAAGTCTTACATATCCAGAGAGGTCTAAATTGGAGAGCTCCATAAGGTCCCTACACTCTGAGATCAGGAAACCCCGCAGAAGAGGGGAGAGGAAAGACAGTATGAGTCCCAGGAGATAGAGGACACCAGAGGAACACAGCCAATGGACTCAACTAAGCAGAGCTCACATAGCCTCACAGAGACTTGAACAGACAGGGCCTGCACGAGTTTGCACCAGGTGCTCTGCGTATATGTTATGGCTGTTAGCTTGGTGTTCTGTAGGACTTTTAACAGTGGTAGCAGGTGTATCTCTGACTCTTTTAATTGCCTGCTTTAAGAATCTTTTCCTCCTATCGGTTGCCTTGTTCAGCCTTGATAAGGAACCTTTTGATTCGTCTTATTGTATTATGTTTTGTCCTGTTTGGCTATTGTCTCTTGGATGCCTGGTCTTTTCTGAAAATGGAGGAAGAGTGGATCTTGGGGAGAAAGAAGAGGGGAGTGAAGAAGAGTGGAGGGAGGAGAAACTGTGGTTGAAAAGTAATGTATGAGAGAACAATCTAATATATATATATATATATATATATATATATACACATATATATACACATATACACATACACACATACACATATACATATGTGTGAGTGTGTGTGTGTGTGTGTGTGTGTGTGTAAAAGTAAAAGACAGGAAAAGCCTCTCAAAGTATCATTTATAGCAACATTGGCCAAAACTCAAATTCCACTGCAGTCTTCACTGTGGGCAAGTTTTCTTTAATTTATAGACCAGGATGCAAACAGATGAGAAAATCTCAGACAGAGTGGGGACCCTGTTTATGGACAGAGCAGGAGATGAGTAGCTTAGAGAAGGCTAAGAGACAGCATGCCTTCTGCTTCCTGGAGGACTGCCACTGGCGAAGGAGAAGCTAGATTCTGCAGGCTCTAGAGGGAAGGGTCAGCTGCGTAGAGGCCAGTGTGTAGTGCAGGGCACAATGGTCAGCAATGCCTTACAGCCTCCACACTCGGTCAGGGAGCTCAGGGCCATGGAAGGAACTCTAACAGAGGCATGCTACCCCCAGATCTGAGCCTGCTTGGGTGAATCTCAGGTCTTCCGAGGTCAGCAACCCTTGTGTACAGCCAAAGGAGAGCCAATATCCAGCGTCAGGCATCCTGGTGACTGTAGTCACCCTGAAGTAGGAAGTCTTTCCAGGTCCACATGAACCCCTAAAAGATCTCACCCTGGTTCTTCTGTCCCACAAACCTTCCACCTGCCCACCTGCTCAGATCTGGATCATGAATGCCACCGCCTCAGTGTTGAATGTTAAATGTGCCTTAACACTGGACCCCTGCACACACACTGGACCCCTGCACACACACTGGACCCCTGCACACACACTGGACCCCCGCACACACACTGGACCCCTGCACACACACTGGACCCCCGCACACACACTGGACCCCTGCACACACACTGGACCCCCGCACACACACTGCTGGCTCTGTGTTGGAAGGCAGTGGAGCCTTCAGAGGTGAAGCCTCTCTGGGAGAAGCACATTGCTAAGGGCGGACCTTGAGATTTTATAGCCTGGTTCCTACCTCTCGCGCCTTTCTAACTACAGAACCATTGCGACCAGCCTCCTGTTCCTGCCAACGTATCTTCCCTGCCTGCCCCGCCCCTCATCCTCAAAATGTGAGCCAAAATCAGCCTTCTCCCTTGAAGCTGCTCCTTGTGAGGTATTTGGTCACAGTAAAGAGAATTGGGACCTTTCCTGATAACCCAGCTCACCATAGACTTCTAACCAATAATTGACACCTGTCACAGCACATCTTGTTAAAACTGGGGTGCTGGCCTTGTTCAGCTGGATCGGAAGTATACGAAATCTACCAACATGGCCGGCTTCCAGCATGACGTGCGTTTAGAGCTCATCAATGGATCACAGATGAGTAAGCGGGTTACCATCAGGCCCCTGTCTTCCCTCGGGAGCAGCTGACATCTGCTTACCTGGGCATTTTATGTTGTTGTTTAATCTTAGAATTTAAAAGTCATAGGCAGTCTGCTACACGACTGAAACCAAATACCAGAAAAGCAGAAAAGTTCCAGCCCAGAGGAGGATGGAGCGCTTGGGGAGGATCCTGTTAGATTGTGCCGCCCTGAAGAACTGAGCCAATGAGAAATTGAGGGGGTGGGGCAAGGAACTAAAGAACTGAGCCAATGAGAAATCGAAGGGGCGGGGCAAGGAAATTAGGACTATAAAAACCAGGGTCCTGAACCAAATCGGGTATGCCAGTTATCCTTGCCTTTTCTCTAGGCTGGTTCCTAGCTTTGCAAGTTTGCAGAGTAAGCTGCCTCGCTTGCACTTTTCTGATTCTCCAGGACTTTCAATATAAAGTAAGGATAATTGTTCCCCACAATAAGCTCCTTAGAAAATCACCCTGTACCGTTTTTTACCACCTACCACATTCTCCACAGGACCAGGGGCATAATTGAACCATCAAAAAAAAAAAAAAATACCTGTTGATCCATTAATTCCGCTCCCCTTTTCTCGTCCGTGAATCTGTGTGTTTCAATTAGAGGTGGGTGCACATGGATGCGGCAGAGGGTTTAGCTTTCTGTTTGGGAAACACTCTGTGCAGCATTTTAACTTAATAACGGTCTCATGAGGCGCTCATTAAAGCCTGGTCACTTACTGAAACCCTCCTGCGGCGAGCTGCAAGGAAGCAGAGGAACGGGAATCGTGGGTCTGCTAATTATGCTTCCCAGCTATGGATCAACCTTCGAAGCCGTTGAGCAGGCTGTGGCAAACATCCTGTCAGCTCAGAGAAGCAACAGTGATAGAAGAGGACCAAAGACAGTGGACTTCAAAGTCCTCTCTCTGGTGTTATCTTCATTTTTTAAGTGTGTGTGTGTATGTATGTGTGTGTGCGCGCGCGCGCGCGCGCGTGCCATGTATGTGAGTGTAGTCTATATGTGTGTGATAGATACACAAGTATGCATGCAGATGACTATATCTGTGTGATCCTGAAGGCCAGGGGGTGTCACATATCCTCCTATGTGCATGTTTGCCTTATTGTTTTGAGGCAGGGTCCATCACAGAGCCTGTGGCCAGGTCGACAGCCAGCCAAGCCTAGCAGCCCTCCTGTCTCCATGTCCAGCAGCATTGAGGTTACAGGTGCTCATGGCTATGCCCAGGTTTCTCTGTGAGTTCTGGGTTTCACACACGGGTCCTCATGTTCACACAGTAACCACTACAGGTGGCTGAGCCACCTCCCTGGCCCTTTGAGTTACTTCTTTTCTATTTGATTTTTTAAAGATTTTTAGTCAGTTGGGGGGCATAGTCTCTGTCTATGTGCCTCTGTATGTGTGTATGTGCATCTAAATTTGGATGCACATGGAGGCCAGAAAGGAGCATTATATCCCTGGTGGGGAGAGGGTGAAATTGCAGGGTTATGAGTCACCCGTTATTGAGTTTGTTGGGAATGAACTCAAGTGCTCCAAAAGAACAGTATGCACTCTGGTGTCCTCTCGAGCCCCTGGAGTTCCCTTCTTAATGTTCTAAAAAGCCCCTACCCCAGCCTCCCGGCCAATGATCTTCCACTCTCATGGGCTACTGCAACCTCTGTTCTCCTGCCCTTGCATATTACCCACTCTCCACCCAGGAGAGTCTCGGGAAGTGACAGATGTCACGCAGAGTATGGATTCTCCCCCTCTGAAACTCAGATTGGATGTCGTTTGATGATCATCCAATTCAGAGCACTCAGGAATGGACCAGAACCGTGTAGCAATGAGGAGACCATCCTCACACTCACAGGACTGGCTAGACATCAAGAGATTACACTACCCTGGGGGATGGTGGCGTTGTCTGTTGCTTCTTTTTGAACATGAGCACTTTTCCTACCACCCCAGGTTGGTGTCTCTCAGGTCTCCAGACTGTGAGCAAAGGTAAACTTCTATTTATAAATTACCCAGTCTCAGGAATTCCAATAGAGACTACAGCCTATGATCCATGGCTTCCTGCATCTCTTAACCAGCCCCAGCAGCTAGAACAAAACACTCCACGGACTAGAGACCAGTGTCTAAAGCAGCCAATGAGTGTTTCCCACAGCTACATAGGCCACATGTCCATGGTAAAGGTGTCAGCAGGGCCAATATCTGGTGTGAAAATAACTGTGACATGTGGTATGAAGAGGGCCATCGAGCTCTCTGGGATCCTTCCAGGAAGGCACCAGTGCCATTTACACACTCATGACCTAATTACCTCTCAAAGCCCCTGCCCCCTTATGCCGTTGCCCTAAGGGCTAAGATTTTTCACATGGGAGGTTTAGAAAACACAAGCACATAGCCATAGCACATCATGTAACTCACGGTCTCACATCATGCACATGACAGTCCTCTCTAGATGACCATTATCTTATAAATGGTTTTCAAGGACCCTGGGCTAAGCCCTAAGTAGAATCTCCATAAGAACTGAAATGCCAATATGAGGATAAATGGGGTTGTAGAGACGAGACAATCAGCCACCACCTGCTGGCAGGAGAGGCCAGAGAGCCTGGCTGTTTATTTGAGCTGAGTCTGGAGAGCTTAGTGAGCATCACTCACACTGGAATGAGATGAGATGCAGGTTCTCTAAGGGAAGAGCCTGAATCAGCCCAGAGGGACAGTAGGAAAAGAGGTTGTTCTGTGTGGGTGGAGCTCTGGGAGGCGGAGGCTAGGAGGCAAGGCTCCGGCTAGACTGAGCCAAACCAAGAGATGTTGTTCTCATATAAGGAACTCTAATTGAATTCTGTAACCAAGGGGACAATAAAGAGCTTTTGTTTTAATTAGGGCGACGAGAAGATAGGCAGGAATTTCAGAGAGATGAATGATGTGCCGCATTAGCTGAAAACGATTTTTAAAGCACGAGGTTCACCTTATTAGACACTGGAAAAAACATGGGCGAAATTCAGGAACCACTTCAGATCGGCTTATAACTGAAAACTAACGGCCGGGCGGTGGTGGTGCACGCCTTTAATCCCAGCACTTGGGAGGCAAAAACAGGAGGATTTCTGAATCCAAGGCCAACCTGGTCTATAGAGTGAGTTCCAGGACAGCCAGGGCTATACAGAGAAACCCTGTCTCAAAAAAATAAAACCGAAACAAACAAACCAAACTAGGAAAAATCCTACTAACTCCTTAAAGTTTTTAGACTGCTCAGTGACCTCTTGCACGGCACTGCAGACAGATTCAAGGTGTAGGTTGGGGCAAAACTGTGACCTTCATTGGATCACCACAGACAGCCCAGCAGCAGCAGCAAGAACGGGAAAGAATTACTGTTGGTCCTAAAATGTGTCATGGACGCAGGCAAATGCTTCTGAGAAAGATGGGAAGAGAAGGGTAGAAATGTGGCAGCCACAGACCTTCTCCAAGGCCGATACAATTAGAGGCATTAGGGCCGGGGAGGGGAGGAGGCTCAGTGGGAAAGTGCCTGCCACACAAGCGTGAGGGTCTGAGTTTTCCAGCACACAAATAAACGATGTTGCATGCCTGTAACCCTGGCCTGTAACTGGGGAAGCCGAGGCAGGAAGAGTACAGAGCTTGCTGGATGGCCAGCCTAGCCGAAACAATGAGTTTACAGGTTAGAGAACCTTCTGAAGGTTCTGAACACCAGTAAAGGAAGACACTGGAGGTCAATCTCTATGGCCTCCGAGTGTGGGAACACATACACACACACACACACACACACACACACACACACACACACAATCAGGGAGGACAGTGAGAGGAAACGTGCACTTTTTGCTTCAAGGATCTGGTTGCTGTGCACACTGGGAAACAATCACACTTTCCTCTAATAAGAAGACTGTCTTCCGGAGCCACACCACAAAGCAATTGCTATTAGTGTCCAGGAGTGTTTTGCACTAGGCAAGGCATGAACGAGGACAAAAGCCATGCAGAGGAAGAACATTTGAAGCATTGTTGGGCAGAAATAACAGTCTTGCGCCAGAGCAGATGTCACGAGCTTAGAGAGGGAAGTGTCTGGGAATGACTCGAAAGTCTCTGATTTAGCAGTCCTGATCTGGCACAGAAACTCTGGTACATTCCTGGAGGGCTGCTGGTCTTCATTCCATGCTGGGATATTAAGGATGCTGGGTTCTGATGTCAGTGAAGTAGAGTGGCAGCCACAGCCACAGCCACAGCCACAGCCACAGCCACAGCCACAGCCAGGTAGATGAACTCGCAAACAGGGTAGGAGAACTGGCCAGGAGACAAGAAACAAAGCTTCCTTCTTCTACTCCTGCTATCTGGCTGCTACCAAAAGGTGTCACCCCTATTTAGGGTAGATCTTCCCAGTTCAAATAAGGAGATCAATAACAAAATCTCTGATCCCCGTAGATCTCCCGTTTCAAATTCCCTGATCAAGAACATTTTTCACAAGAGTGCCCACCAGCTTTTCTCTTAGTTGAGTCTAGATCCAGTCAAGTTGATGGCCAAGATCAGCCAAGGAGATGCCGGAGTCTGTGAGCGTGCACACTCCTATGTGTGTGAATGTGGAAGTCTGAGCAGGACATTGTGTGTCTTCCGCTATTACTCTTACTTCTTTGAGACAGTGGTGGCCAGGCAGTGGTGGCACACGCCTTTAATCCCAGCACTTGGGAGGCAGAGGCAGGCAGATTTCTGAGTTCGAGGCCAGCCTGGTCTACAGAGTAAGTTCCAAGACAGCCAAGGCTATACAGAAAAACCCTGTCTAAAAAAAAAAAAAAAAAAAAAAAAAAAGGAAAGAGAGACTGTGGTGATGCAGGAGGCACGAAGGAGGCACGCAGGCTGCTCCCAGTGCCAATAGCCACCAACGCCTTGAGACTTTCAGGAACCAAGGACTCAATCTGGGAACCCTGGACTGGGAAGGCAACATGGTTGGCAAAGGATTGGCCACTTCAGCGTGAGGACCAGAGATCAATCTCCCGGAATCTGCATTAAAAGAGGGTACAGCAGGATGCACCTGCAACTCTTTCACTGTGGAGGTGGAGTCAGCAGAACTCCTGGGGCTTTCTGCAGAAATGGCAGCATTGGCAAGCCCCAGGTTCATTGAGAAATCCTGTCTCAAAAACTAAGAAGGAATGCAATTGAGGAAAACCTCTGCTATTGACTTCTGGCGCGCGCACACACACACACACACACACACACACACACACACACCTCTATTCACAGCCCTGTGCATGTTAGTCAGCTTTTCCTTACTGTGATAAAATACCCTAGAGAATCTACTTAAAAGAAAGCGTTTATGGTCTCAGCGGTCACTCCGCCCCGTCGGTGTGAATGCACGGTGAGGCAGCAGGTTATAATTAGTTTGATTTTTAATATTTTTTTCTTTAACAGGCATTTTGTGTTTGGGATGTTGGGAGTAGAAATCGTTGTGTTTGCAAAGTAAAAGGCAATAGTATTAAAGTGATTTTCTGCAGGCGCCTCTAGACTGAATGCCAAACAATCGTGGGCTGCCAGCAGGCAGAGTTTCTCAGAAGGACCCCAGCAGACAGCATGGCCGACCAGAGGCCAGGTGAAGGCCAAGTTCCAGAGACGGAAAAGCTGGGGCAAAACAAACCTCACACTTGGGACAGGGACTGGATGATGCCCAGATAGGGAAGTGCTTGTTCACAAGCACCTGAGTTTGACCCACCTCATACACTAAAATAAAAACTAGGAAAGGTGACATATACCTGTGATCTCTGAGGCTGGGAAGACAGAGACAGATCCTGAGGCTTAGTGGCCAGCCAGTCTAGCTGCATAGTGATCTCTAGATTCAGTTAAAGACCCTATCTCAAAAAATAAAGTGGAGAGAAACTAAGGAAAACACTCCACGTGGATGTGGACATACACACATACACTCACACACACATATACTCATACATACACACATCCACATATACACACACACATCCACACACATAAACTCACACATACACTCATACATACTCATACACACATAAACACACATAGACACACACATACATACATACACTCATACATACAAATACACATATACATACTCACACATACACTCATACACATGCACACACATATACTCACATATAGACATACACACATAGACACACATGCACTCACACATAAACACACATACACTCACATACACATATACTCACACATACACATACACCCACACATATACACACATACACTCATACACATACATATACACATATGTACACACAAACACATACATACACTCACACATACATACACTCACACATACACACACTCACACACATGTACACACACTCACACACACACATATACATACACACACACTTTAAAATAGATACTTTGCTTCTCCCCCTCCTCAATAGGCAGAAGGGAATGAAGACTCTGTGGCATAGATCTCCTCTTTGGAACAAGAACACATTTCAGAAGACACTCTAGTGTGGCTTCACATCTGAAGTCCTCAGCACTAGAACAATGGTTATTTAAACTTTTTTCTCAGAATACCTTGACTTTGAGGGATTTCCAATGTATTCTCATGGCTACTGGGTGATCAGGAACCCAGAAGCTCTTGTGGATACTACAAGGCCCTTTCCCAAGCTTTCTCCTCAAAATGCTTTTTCTGCAGATTCAGGTGCATGGCCAGTTTCTCATAAGATCTGAAAGCCACAGCTAGGAACACAGATCTCACTGTCTGGTGGTCCCTGGAACAGCACAGTACATCCTGAAGCCCGGAATCCTGGGATCGATGTATCCACGGATGGGACAAGCTGCAGCTATCAACTCAGCGATTTCTGAATCCTGATCCGCAAAAGGACCCAGCTGGAAGCCAGGAAGGTGTGAGCTCCCAGAAAATAGGAGCAGCCATCTCCTGTGGGTGATGGGAGGGCCAAGAAGCACCCAACATACCGTTCCTGACTCCCCTAACAGTTATGAAAACGCACTGTGTGGCCCCACGTGTGGAAAGTCAGATTCCCACTCTTGACACACTGCTGGAGGTCAAGTGACCCAAAGGAGATGCTCTGTCCCCTCAAATCCAGCTAGAATGACACTGTTCATAAACTCAGAAATGAACTTGCAGTAAAGAATCTCTCATGTGGACACAGGCAAACACACTTAATAGGGGTTCTTGTCAATGCTGTTGCTTTGGTGGGGAAAGGGTGTTGGGAAATCAAAGTAGCAAAGTGACTTGGCTTTGCCACTATTGGAAAGCAATGATTATCACAAGCACACTGGAAGGCATGTACAGTTCACACATGCACAAATGTCAACGATCCTCATATGCAGTTAACCATACTTTGTGGTTATTATCTATCCTAGAGTTCAGTCATACACACACACACACACACACACACACACACACAGAGTTAGTATACATGTTAGAGTACAGTCACATACACACATGTGGCTAGTATACATGCTAAAGTACAGTCACATACACACACACACGGTTAGCATACATGTTAGAGCACAGTCACATACACACATACACACATGGTCAGTGTACATGCTAGAGTACAGTCACACATACACACATAGTCACTATACATGCTAGAGTACAGTCACACATACACACATGGTCAGTATACATGCTAAAGTACACTCACACACACATAGTCAGTATACATTCTAGTGCACTTACTGTGGGTACCATCCTCCGACTCAATAGTCCACTCAATAGTTTATCCCTGTTCAGTGTCTCCTACCTGGATGATATTCTTCATCGAGCAAATATCAGAGGTTTTATGTAGTAACAAGTTTTTCCTCTCCGGATAGTATGTATGCACACTTGGCCATTTCTTTCAGTCTTATATATTCACATATTTCAGTCATACATTCATCATGGTCCCACCGTGAATCAAACGGTTCCACGTTTTCCTCAGACATTTCCTTTTCGTTTGTGTGTTTTTTGAGACAGGGTTTCTCTGTGTAGCCCTGGCTGTCCTGGAACTCACTCTGTAGACCAGGCTGGCCTCAAACTCAGAAATCCACCTGCCTCTGCCTCCCAAGTGCTGGGATTAAAGGCGTGCACCACCACCACCCGGCCCTCATGAGTATGCTAGCTCCTCCTGTCCCTTCTCATCTCGACCACACTGTTCCACCCAGCTGGCACGAGTGTCAACCCTGGCACAGCAGTCCAGTCCTCTTCCGGCCAGGCAAGTGTGCTTCTGAAGGTGCAGTGCCTGTCACAGGCCCATCTTTCCAGTTAGGTTAGATGTCAGAGTCAGAACCCTCAAAATCATGATTCCAACATTTCTATCACACATAACTTACCTCCTGGTTACAACCGCCAAAGCAGGATAATGTAGTCTAGAGAAATGACCTGACCATTCAAGTCCGTAAAGAGATACCCTGTGTCTCACCAGCCAGACCAGACTCGGATGCATGATAACCCCAGGCAAGGCCACACACAGTTCAGCCCTGCGTGTCAGATGAGCCAACTCCTCTGTCATCGGAGCTTTGCTTAAAGGTTGCTTACCACACAGCCTTTCAAAACACAGGCATCTGTGGAAAGGTAAAACCTCATGCACAGGTCTGCTTTGTGCAGGACAAAGTCTCACTGGTAGCTTATCATTCAGGGTGACTTGTTTTCTTAAGCATGAATGTAAAGGACACATGCTAGATAGTTGGGTATTTCTAGAAATGCAGCTTTTTGAATGAGAATGAAGATTGTCCCAATCTGAAATAGCATTGGTTGTTCACCCATAGATTGCAGAGATGGAAAGGAGAATGTGTATGAATATGTGATATATGATGTGTTGCATATGTGAAAGCAGTGTGTGTGTGTGTGTGTGTGTGTGTGTAGGATATATACAATGTATGTGTGTGGGGTGTATATGATGTACGTGGGGGGGTATATGTGATGTGTGTATGAGGGGGTATATGTGATGTATGTGTGTGTAGGGTATATGTGATGTGTATGTGTGGTGTGTGTGTGTGTGTAGGATGTATGTGAAATGTGTGTGTAGGAGTATGTGATGTATATGTATGTATGTAAGTTATGTGATGTGTGTGTTGGGTGAATGTGATGTATGTGTATGTGTGTAGGGTGTATGTATTGTGTGTGTGTGCGTGTGTTGGGTATAGGTGATGTATGTGTATGTGTAGGGTGTATGTGATATGTGTATGTGAGGGTGTATGTGATATATGTGTGTAGGTGTATGTGATGTATGTGTGTGTGTAAGGTGTATGTGGTATGTGTGTGTTGGATGTATGTGTATGCATGTAAGGTGTATGTATTGTGTGTATGTGTGCATATGTTGGGTATATGTGATGTATGTGTGTGTAGGGTGTATGTGATATGTATGTGTGTATAGTGTGTGTGATGTGTGTGTATGTACGTAGGGTGTATGTGATATGTGTGTATGTGTAGGGTGTATGTGATGTATGTGTGCGGGTAGGGCATATATGGTGTGTGTGTGTGTGTGTGTGTGTGTATGTGTGTGTGTGGGTAGGGTATATGTGATGTATGTGTATGTGTGTGTAGGGTGTATGTGATGTATGTATGTATGTATGTATGTATAGAGTATATGTGATGTATGTGTATGTATGTATGTGGGGGATGTATGTGATGTGTGTATGTTATGGACATGTGTATATCTATATACACATGTAAGGGTTGTATGTTCGTGACATGTACTATATCTATATATGTATAATATACGACATTTGTGTATATGCAATGTGTGTATGTGATATGTGCTATCTATGTATGTATTATACAGTATGCAGCATATATATATATACATATATATATGCAATGGAAGGCACATGTATATGTGATGTGTCCTATGAGTCCATGTGTAGTATTTGACATGTATGTATCTATACATGTGTGTGGTGTGTATGTATATGATATGTAGTATATGTAGGTATGTATATGGCATGTGCATATCTCTATACACTGTGTGTATAAGAGTATGTATTTAACACAGCATGTGGTGTATATGTGTAGTATGTGGCATTTATATATATCTGTGATTGTATATGTGGGATATATAGATGTGTACATATATGATGCATGGTGTGTGGTGTGTGTGTACAGTAATTAGTTATAACAACGTGTGTGGGGTGTGGAGTTGTACATTCATGTGTGGTGTGGTATGGTTGTGTATGTGTATATTGTATGAGTATATCTTTAGATAGATTGTGCACGCGTGCGCGCATGCGTGCATGCGTGTGTGTAGGATGTGTGTGTAGGATGTGAGGTATATATGTATATGAAGTGTGTGGTATATGGCACATATATGTACAGTGGGATGTAAATAGTTATGTGGCAAGTGTATTCATTTAACAAATCAATACTTATGTTACATAAGAGAGAACACATTTTCCAGACCAAATTAAGAATTTAACTGCTAACGTCATAAGAATTTCTAAATGTTTTAGGCAGTATTTGCATACAAGCTACACATTGCAAGGTGGTTAAACAACTTTAAAGAGAAAATATCAACCTTTAAAGTCCAGCTCATCTAGAACCAAAACAAAAATCTAACTAATTTCACCATCTAAGGCATCGTGGATGTACTTAAAAGGACTTGGCAATGATTATTTTGTATGAACTTTACTCATAGTTACTAAAAAATAAAGCTGTGAGAAAAAGATGTCATTATAGATGAGTCAAATCAAAATTTAAGAATAAATTTCAGAATAAATCTAGTTTATAAAAACCACCCATAAAGATAAATAGAAGATTAATGAATAAAACAGATGACTCACAAACTCCAGATGTCGCTAGATTCATAAATCAGAGAAAAAAATATTTTAAAAGCATTTATTTAAAAATGGGGGGAAGCCGGGCGGTGGTGGCGCATGCCTTTAATCCCAGCACTTGGGAGGCAGAGGCAGGTGGATTTCTGAGTTCGAGGCCAGCCTGGTCTACAGAGTGAGTTCCAGGATAGCCACGGCTACACAGAGAAACCCTGTCTCAAAAAACCAAAAAACCAAAAAAAAAAAAAAAAAAAAGGGGGGGGGGGGAAGCCTTTGCTGTAGAACAACGCCAGTCCCAAAATCCCAACATACCAGGAAACAACTCCCTCCTTTTTAGTTGGTAAAACCCCCTCTAGGCCAGGGGAGTCCATGGTAGAAGTCTAACTGAGCATGTGTGTGGCCCTGGGGTCCATTCCCAATAATGAACTCTCCTTAGAGAGCCTGTCACTTTCACCCCGGTAAAGGGGCAATGCCACAAACTGATACGGACGGCGCAGCAGGATCGATGAGCGGTACAGTCTGCCAGCCCCCAGGGTGGCGGCCACAGCGTGCACAGCTCGCTCTGTGCAAGGACCTCAAGCCTTTCTCCTGGGTTTCACCTTCGTATTGGTGGCCTGCCCGAAATGTGGTCACATCTCAGCACATCAACCCCTCTCGGCCTTTTAAAATGTGGTTCTAAAGAGCCCTTCTCGTGAGGAGCATGTTGGAGCCAAAGACTGGCCTGTAGCAGACCACGGTCTCACAGCCCACAACTACAGTCTCGGCTGCCGTCAAGCAGTTCCAAAACCAGACCTGAGACCTGCTCACCGGCAGTGGCTCTTCCGTGCCAGGCTCAGACCTGCTTTCCTTCCTAAAGTCTTCCTGACTGGAACTAGGAAAGAGAAGGAGGAGCAGTCTGAGAGAGCCACATACCAGCCACATTGTCAACACAGGCAGACAGCCACAGAACCACACTCCTTTATCTCCAGCCCTCTCCAGGCAACTGTTACATCCAAGCTTTAGAGAGACGCATAAGGACACTATTCACAGTTCTTAGCTGTTAGGGTTTCCAGTCTATCTACTCCGGGGGCATGGCTTGCTGTTCACTCTCTTTTGTTACCACAATTAAGCGACTGTCTGGAATACTTAGAGGGGCTTAAGCAGTGTTGCCACCCAGACCTGGCTCACAGAGTCTAAAGCTGAGCCCTCCAGAGTGTGTAAGCCCCCACCCTTATTGAACAGCAGGCTCGGGGTGTGGCTAAGTCAAATACATCCCGGGATGCTGGAAGCCCTAGGTAGGATCCCCAGCAGCTCCATGGGCCAGGCATGGCTATGCACACCTGCAATCTCCATACAAAGGTGGAGACAGTAGTTCAAGGCCATCACTGACTATATAGTAAGTTCAAAGCCAGCCTGGGATACTAAGACCCTGTCTGGGCATGTGCAAGGAGAGATGCTTTTTCTTTATAGAAAGAAAGGGGTAAACTAACAGCAGGCTCAGGGGTGGCAGAAAATACAGGTTAAATGTGCACTAAGCTTGGAATCCTGCTGGTTGGGAACTTTTTTTAGTTTCCAGTTTCTCGTCCTTCTTCAATGTTAACAGCTGCCGCAGAAACCGTTCGTTTTGTAAATCAAAACCCACCCAGCTTCGGTATCCACAGTGCCCCTCTCAAGTAGATGAACTTGACGTATCTGAGTTATCACTCCTGTATATGACATCCAGTTGCTAGGATGTACTTCTCATAGATCGTTTGTGATGATGCAGTGTAGGAATTTTCTAGAAATCTAGAAAACATTCGGGGCTTTCTTAGAAGAAGTGTATAGGAAGGAATTGAGCCCTTTCACAAACTCTAAACCCTCAGCTGTTAGAACTGAGCTCCAGGTTTAAGATGCAGGCTTTTGAAGGTTCCAGAAGAATCTTTCCTTTACTAGTAACACCATCAGATAAACACCAAAGAAAGAGGTTTTCAGTTTTGTGGTTTTCCAATAAAACAAGTCGGTCCTGAACTCAACATGACCATGTGGGAAATTTGCTCACATGTGCCAACGGAGAACCACGTGATTAGTTGAAGGGGGTGTGCACACAGGACTGTAATTGTTCTTTAGTGTCTAGCTTCCTTTCTGTGGGATCTCAAACTTCTCTGGAGATGCAGGGACCACCCCTGGGTTTATGATCACAGGAGCATGAACATTCACAGCTGCTGACAAACAACCAGACCATTGGCAACTGGGTCCCTACAGTGCGGGTCACTAGTGACTGGCGCCTGCATCTCTATGTGCAGGTGCTTCTGGGGCACTACTGTCCCTGTCTTCCTGGGGACACAAATAGTCCCTGAGTAAACCCAGTCAGCTTTCTGGCCCTGGATATATGGCTGCTGACACTGGGATAACGCAAAACTGTCCCTACAGAGAGATTCCAGGCTAAGCAGGCTATCTTACCTACCTATGTTGGTCATATAACCTCATCTCACAAGCACAAAGCCTTCATTAAAGTGATTTTTCTCCCTAAAATACCATTTTCATTTGTCTGGCTGGATATTCAAATTCCAGATTCACTGACCTAGTCTTTGGGGACTGGAACAGCTGACACCAAGCCAAATGGTTCTTTTAAAGTACGAGTTTGAGAAACGTCCCTCATTTTGAAAGCAGCCCTCTGCGTTCTACAGAATACAGACCCCCAACAGCTCTACCCAGCTCTGTTTGCCTGTTTTAAACACTTAACAAAAACACACAGAAGATGCAGTTACAAGTCTTACAAGAGGTAACGACCATATTCCAGTCACAGTTCAACCCCGAGGTTGTCAGGGTTGGGTTTTGTTGGCTTGCTTGGTTGGTTTTGCTCTCTGGGACCTGGACATGCCACTTAAATGATCACTATTCATCCTTTCCTGAGATAAAGTCAACGGAATGAGTGTGTTTTGTGCTGATCTGCATCCCCTTTGTCAAAGTACGGTGAGCATGTGTGGTTCGTGTTCAGTAGCTGAGAAGATCAGTTAGACGCAGACTGGACTGGTGAAGAGGGGCTCCTCAGCCCTGTTCTTTACATGGGTTTCATACAGTCAAGGGTAATGTGCATTTCTTAGGGAGTTTAGTCCCAAGCTACCAAGATACCGCATTTGATCTGAAGAAGTGTCCTATGGAAGTTTTAAATTGGGTCTGCACCTACTGCTTACAGACCAGACATCTGTCCCACAGGTTTGTCAACACAGGTGACTGAGAGAGCTTCTACTTCAACAGAAAAGCCATGCCCTGGGGGTGGCGGTGGGGCACCATGAAATGAGCTCCTGGCCCTCATCTGGGCAAAGCATGGTTGCGGCTGCTGCGGCTGGCTGGTCTGCCTGGAGGAAATGGGTGTCTGGCAGATGGGCTGGGCTGCGCTGGTGACCTTACAGGCTGGGGCATACTTGAGCACCGCAGGGATTCTATCAATTACGTTGGGTTTTTTTTTTTTTAATTATTCTCGTTCTTTATGTTGCAAGAAAAACTCCTTTCCATCAGGTGGGTCCAAGAGCCACAACCTCATTCCCTCTTTGGTCCATTAAACGGTAAGAAGACTTCTGTCACCCTGCAAATAGTCCCAAATGCTCTTCCACTGCTGTAAACCAAAAACAGTTCAGAGCCAAAGAAGATCTTTCTGGGTAAGACGCTAGAACCCATCTTTTAAAGGAAGCAAGGCAGCAGCGGCTGCCCTGCCCTCTAGAAGCTGGGCTTCTTGCTCTGGGGGGGAACTATGGCCCACCCTGCCGCCAGGGGAGGCCACAGAAGTTGTGACACTGGGGCACATCGCTCTCTCGTGGGGAGAAGGCTGGCTGCCAGGTCTGACAAGTGTGCCTCTAGTAGGCCAGACAGACCATGATCTCAGGGATGGATCCTAGGGAGAGAGGGACAGGAGCAGGACATCTGACGAAGCCAGGTGACCAAAGCATGCTTCGACAACCGTGCCCTGGGGAAAGCAGGCTCCACACGAGGTGACCAGACAGTTCACCCTTTACCCCACACGGAGCATTTCTAGTTCACCCCTTGCCCTGCCAAGCAAGAGGATGGCTAAGGAGGGCGCATTTCCTCACTTCCAACTGTCGTCTGTGTTCCCTGCACCCTGGGGCTTCAGAGAAGGACATCTGTCCCCACCGCACCCAGTCCCCAAGACCCCCGCCCAGCTGTGTGCTCAGGTTACCCACCTTGACCACATAGGTGACTCCCGGCCCCAGCACCTGGTCGCTGGAGTGCGGCGCGCCCTGCGGGGGCCTGGGCAGCGGCTCGTCGCCGGCCCGGCTCTTCCTGGTGGCACTCATGCCGGCGGCCGGGGCGCGGGACCCGGGGGTCGCGCTGCCACCGTCCGGGGCCGCCAGGCTGGGCGCGCTGCAGCTGCCCGAGAGCCGCGCTCCTGCCCGCTCCCGGGCGGCCGACGACAGGCCACGCAGGCCGGAGCTGGAGAGTTTCAAGTGGGACACCTTGTGGAGCAGGTGGCCCAGGCTGCCGGGCCCATCGTCCGGCGCCTTGCGCAGCGCCTCGCCCGACACCAGGTAGGGGCTCGCCGCGGGCTCCGCCGAGACCTTGCCGCCGCTGCCGCTCACCGACAGGCTGTGGAGAAGGTCATCGACCGATGTCACCGAGTCATTCCTGAAGCGGTTGTACTTGGTGCGTGGAAGCATGCCCCTCCGTGGGCTCGCCGCATCCACCCGGGCGCTGCTGCTGCCGGCCCCGGCGCGGACTGCCGCGCATAGCACACGAGCCGCGGTCCCCCGAGCGGGACGAGGAGCCCGGATCCCAGGACAGCCTTTCCGGAGAGGGACAGCCGAGGCCGACGACCGAGCCCTTTCCCCGTTACAAGGCAGCAGAGCAGCAGCCACGCAGCGCGGGCCCTGGAGACCGCGGGTTGGGGTGGAACGCTTGCCTTGCAAAAGTCATAGTTGCCGCTGGTGGGGCGAGCGCCCAGCTGCACGGGGCTGCTCCCAGCAAAAGCGTGACTCACTCCGAGGAGACCCTTCTCAACAAAGGCTCGGTGAGCTCCGCAAATCACTTCCTGTAGCAAAAAGAGAGAGAAGAAAACGACATCCACCCGCTGACAGCAACTACAGCCAATCAGTTCTCAAATTTCCTTTTTCTACCTTCGCAGATATTTCCTTCCAATCTGCCTTTTCACCTACCCTCCTCGTCCCGCATTTGTGCCAAAGGTAAATCCAGTTCCTTCAAATGCTCTCTTGAACTTTCCGAAACCCATTATTCCATGCTAAGGGCTGTTCCTCCCTCGCTCAGCTCGTGTGCATGAAGCCCAGAAGTGTCTGACAGGGATGCGTTCAAATGTGACGAAGGCTTTTTGAGAAGTCTTCAGGCGAATCCTGATGAATCCTGATTTGGAAAGTAGCAAGAATTTTTAAGTAGGAAGAAAATGAGAGGACCCTTCACCAGCAGATGAATATTTAAGGAAAGAAAAAAAAAAAAACCTGTCAGTTTCCTTTCCTTGTTCAGACCAACAGAGCAGCCATGACGAGTGTCTGTGGTGGTGCAATCCCTGGACCAATTCACGAAAAGAAAAATCTGCACAGAAATTTCTTCTCAGTACAGCTCAGGGGGGTCTTCCCTAATAATTTTCAGCAGTCAGCAGCCGTACTCAGCTAGGGTTCAGTTTAAAAATCTACTTCAAAAAAAAAAAAAGAAGAAGAAGAAAAAGAAAAAGGAGAAGAAGAAAAGAAAAAAAACAGTGCTTCTCCTCTGAGCGGCAACAGGCCCCAGAAATCCATGCCAAAGGGGGGGAAAAAAATAAAAAGAAGAAGAGAGGGCTGTGTTTCGAGCTTTATTCCAACTGAATGTTTAAGCCCTGGAAGCACGCCTCAGGAGCACTACCAATCCATTTCAATGTCCCTTCAGTTGCTGCTTGCAGCCCTGCAGTCAGGAAGGAAAAAAAAAAATGCTGCGGCTGCTCTAACTGCCCCTCAAATCCACAGCAAGAATGGCCTCTTCCTCGGGAGTCAGGCCCAGGCTTGCAGTGACACGCACAGGCCTTCTTCCTGACGCTTGGGAGAACAGGACATCGACAGCCTCCCCGAGGGTCTGTCCGAGATTCTGAGACCCACTGACCCCTTCCACGGTGGCCTCTGCCAGGTGACCTCATGCGTTAAAATAGACAACCTGCACCACAGAGAAGTCAATCGCTGTCAAAGTTTCCTGGTAACTTCTGTGCAAGCGAATGCATTTGCCTTCTAGCACACTAGCAGGGTCACCCTGAGTCTTCTCACGCCCAGGGCTGATCTCCGGCGGCAGTGAGGTTGCCAGGCTTTCTGGAAGCCCTAGAAACGGAGTTTAGGGAGAGCCACCCATGGCGGGCGTGCAAGTGAGACCGGTTCCAGAGGACGAAAGAGCGCAGAGCCGCCAGGCCAGCCCGGGAGCAGCAATGCGTCCCCTCCGCTCTCCCACCGCGCGGCAGCCCTAGCCGGCAGCCCTAGCCGAGCAGCCACCCGCACTCTCTTTCCTCCCTTCCTCTCTCTAGCTTGCATAGCAACAGCAGATGCGCACCCCACGGACGATTTCGACGGTGATTGGAGTCCCCCTCCAATCTGAAGCAAGTCAGCCCCACCATTCCCAAACCGTGGTCTTCATTAGAAGCAGACAAAAAATCGACAGAATGTGAATGAGATGCTGTTTGTGTGAATGAAAGGGCCGGCGAGCGAGCCAGCGTTTCTGTGAATGGAGCGGGTCCTTGCAGCCGGTGCCAGGCAATCCCCTGGGCTCAGGCAGCCTCAGCCAATGAGAGGCTGCGCCGATGACTCATTCAACAAAGGCTCGCTCAATAGTGGAAGATTCCATTTCAATCAAGGGCGGGATCTTTTATCCACCAGCAGTGTGGGGGGAAAAAAAAGAGAAAGAAAGAAAAAATAACACCACCCAAATTGATTCCAAAAATCCAGGGAAGAAGAGACAAGCCAGTATAGAAAGAGGGGGGAAATGAGCTTTATAAGGGTGTTGGAGACTGTCGGGTCAGGTCCGGGTGAAGTAGGACCACACTCTTGGAGGTGAGCTGTACCCAAACTTTCATTCACTGGTTCTTCTACCTCATGGAGCGGCCATGAATGTACCCGCTTTTATTATGAATGCACACAGAAGACCCAGTCAAAGGCTAGCCTCTTCCCCCTGAAGTCTTTCCTAATAAAGGAATAAAGAAGACCTATGCAAGCTAAGTCTCCAGAGCGGGCGGAGGGGGATCCCAAAGCTACATCATTTAACCCTTTAGCCAACAGGAGACTTTGGATTCTATTATGAGGGAGTGAGAAAATATGAATGGCGGTGTAAATTTACACACAACAATTAGACTCGTTGGTGTTAGATGTTAATATACCAAGAATATAAGATAGTACAGTTAAAGCTGCTGTTGGCTGGAAAGTGATACGAATATTTTGGTATACAGAGAAAAAGAAAATAAATTAAATAGCCCAAGTGTGTCAGATGGAATTCCACAGACCCTGCAGGGGAGCTCTACTCACGTGCAGGTCCCAGAAGAGCCCTTTGTTCCCCCTAGGGAGCCTGGCTGTCGCTTATTTTAGGCATTATCCCCCAAAGTCCAGACATCTGGGTTGTCAACCACAACAAACTGGCACTGGTGACAAAGGGGAGAGATAACTCTAGATGCCATGTTCAAAGTCTGCGCGATGATGTGACTGTCACGTGTTCACTGGATGCTCATGTCGAGGTCTAATCCTGGCCCCCAAGCTTAGCCTGTGTCATTCAGGGGAGGGGCTTCTGGGACTGGACAGGACTGGGATTAAGTCATTAGAGAGGAGGAGCCTCAGTGAGTGAGCACTGGGGGCCATAGCCCAGTCTGTAAAATGCTTTACCTTGCTAGCAAGACGACCTGAATTCAATCCTCAAAAACTCACATGAAAAGCAAAACAAGCCCAGGAGTGGCGGTGCACGCCTTTAATCCCAGCACTTGGCAGGCAGAGGCAGGCGGATTTCTGAGTTCGAGGACAGCCTGGTCTACAGAGTGAGTTCCAGGGCAGTAGGGCTACACAGAGAAATCCCGTCTAAAACAAACAAACAACAAAAAAGCAAAACAAAAATACAAACAAATGGGCTGGCGATCCAGTGTTACAGAGGCAGAGACAGGCAGATTCCTGGAGTTCCAAGGCGGCCAGCACAGCTGCTCAGCAAGTTTGAAGCCAAGAAGAGACCCCACCTCCAAAAGATGAGGTGGGACCGGCAAGATTGCTGCCAACCCTGATAATTCAATCCCCAGGAGCCAAATAGGAGAGAGAGAGAGAGAGAGAGAGAGAGAGAGAGAGAGAGAGAGAGAGAGAGACTTGTGAGGTTGTCCTCTGACCCCTACACACATGCTCTAACATGCATCTAATGAAAAGCTATTTTTAAAGAAAATATGGCTGTCATCCGAAGACTGAGAGTAGAGACTGTTCTCTGTCCTTCACAGGCAGGTACGGCATACTTCCACACAAGCACACCGGTACAAACATGCAGCTGCACACACATACCAACACAGAAGGAGAGAGACTGAACACAAACACACACACACACACACACACACACACACACACACACACTCGTGTGTGCATGCACACAGGCATACATGTTCCCATTCTCTCACTGTCTTTAACCCTGAGCCACTTTAGACTCTGCTAGCAAGAATCCCATCACCGCCGGGCATGGTGGCGCATGCCTGTAATCCCAGCACTTGGGAGGCAGAGGCAGGCGGATTTCTGAGTTCGAGGCCAGCCTGGTCTACAGAGTGAGTTCCAGGACAGCCAGGGCTACACAGAGAAACCCTGTCTCGAAAAAACAAAAACAAACAAACAACAAAAAAAAGAATCCCATCACCTATTCTGGTCTCTCAGCTGTACCAGGCCAAGGAGCAGAGGTAAATTATCATTAGTCATAATTCACTTAGTTTATTGGACTGTGTTATATTAACCAGAGATATGGATAGAAACCCTATAACAATGCAAAGAACGCTCCTTGCCTGGGCGGCTGACATTGAAAACTGCTCAGCCTTACCACCTGGAGCTGGGCATCCTCCACTGAGAGGGGTGCAGGGCAAAGTCCACATTCCCTACCTGGAGGATTCACCTGACTCAAGTCCTGTTCATCGGAGTGCAGAGTCTAACAGGTGAGGGGGAAGGGAAGGGAATACGTGCATGGGAGTGGCCAGCTTAGGGTTGGGAGCCTTCCAGGTAGAGACATCAAGTGCAGAGATTGAAACTGGGAAATTCCAAATTCTCTAGTGAGATTTTTAAAAAGGGTGGGTCAGATGGTGGGTAGGCGGTACTCCGTGCTTCTGATCCCAGCGTTTGGGTGGTTGAGACAGGACAATTGAGGACTCTAGTGAGACAGTCTAGGTTATGTGGTGAGATCCCGTCTCAAAAACAAAACAAAAACAAAAACAAAATAGCCAGAAACTGTAGGATAAGTATAAAACCCAGCCATCTGAGGAACTGTGCTCACTAACCAGCAATGCACACATACTGCAAGTCCAGCTTACATCCCGTTTTGCATAAGGGAAGCCAAGGGTCATTGGGACTACGAAATCAACCTTCTATCTTCATGGTCACACACAATCTTGCCTTAGAGGGGTGTGGCGTGTGGTGTCCAGTGAGCCTTCTCGCTGTGGGTACTGGTCATTCATCATCAGATAGCATAGAACAATGCTGCCAGTGGAATGAGAGACAAAAAAAGTTCAGACTTTCCCAAAGATAAGAGATAGGCTATACTACAAAGAGAAGCTCGGGAGATGGTCAGTCAATGAAATGCTGGCATACACCCAGAACCCACAAAAAAGCCAGGTGTGGTAGTGTGTACATGAAATCCTAGTGCTGGGAACAAAGACCCCAGAAGCCCCATGGCCAGCTAGTCCTATCCAATCAATGAGCTCTGCTTTCATAAAAGACGCTGTCTCAAAACTTAGGGTGGGGAGCCAGAGACGGGGCTCAGGGATTAAGAGCACTGGCTGCTTTTCCAGGGGATCACAGTTAGATTCCCAGCACCCACATGGTGGCTCACAACTGTGTGATTCCAGTTCCAGGGGTGTTGATGCCCTCTTCTGGATTCTTCCAGCACTAGGCTCACACATGCAGGCAAAGCATCAACATACATAAAATAAAAATAAGAACGGCAGAGAGTGATAAAGACATCTTCCTCCCTTCGCATGCACACACACACAGAGAGAGAGAGAGGAAAACACACATGAACACATGTGCATGTCAAAAACAGAAACACAAATTGTAGGATGTAATGGAGTACAACAGCGAAGAAGCTATTGTGTCTTATAGAGTAAAAGAGTAGACTAGAATGGAAGTGAGTACAGGACAGGCAGGAGAGAGAGGAACTACTGCTTTTGGAGAATGTAGACCATCTCACCCTTGAGAGGATGGAAGTGATTGACAGCTCCTTCAGGGTCCGGGTGTGAAACAGGACTCTCCCTACCTTCCTCAGAAGGCAAATGCAGAGGATAGCATTAAAAGCACACTCATGGAGATGGCCCCAGTTAATCCAAAAGGACAGAGAGACGCCAGAAATTCACAAGAACCAAAACCCTTGGTAAACCAATGGGTTTATCCCGGTCATTTGCTGGAGTGTGGGTGAGGGGTTACTTACAGGAGCAAAGACTACTCAAAGGCAACTATGTTACCAAAAGCCCCACCCCCTCACCCCCCCCACCTCCCCACCCCCGCGGAACAACTTGTGAAAGCCATATCCCCAGGAACTTGCAGGCTGGCCCACTGAACAGTCAGTCTCCTGCTAGCAATTGCCTACTGCTTCGACATCCTTGAGACTATGAGTTTTACAAGTCTCTGAGTCTTCCCGAGATGATTCATTCTTAAGCCTCTCCCACCCTCACCTCCGGGAGGAAGTATTTAAATTAGGAGGAAGTAACCACACTGTTGGACCAGCAGGCTTCACCACTTTGGGTTGGCTTTCCTGGTAGATGTTTATCAGACCAGCAAAAACAAACAAATAAACAAACAAATAAAAATAAGTGGGTTGAGAAGTCAGAATGGATTTCGGGAGTGGGGTGGGTGATGCTGTCCTTAGTTTCACCTGTGTGTCCCTCTCAAACATTCAGAGTGTCAGGAGAACAACTGATAATAATCTGTGACACTGTGTGACAATACCGGTAATAGCTGAGGAGCTGACATGCATACAATAGTCTGTATCCTGCATAACCACTCCCCCGGCCAGGGCCTATGGCTGCCATTGAATAATATTTAGTTGTGATTCTAGGGTAGCTTTGCCCTCTGTCCCTCCCTGCATCAGACACTTGCTCTTAGGTGGTGGCCCTGGAAGAAATAACCATTACGCAATGCTACCCAAATCCACACCACCTGTACTGGCTGGTTTTGTGAGTCAACTTGACCCAGGCTGGAGTCATCACAGAGAAAGGAGCTTCAGTTAAGGAAATGCCTCCATGAGATCCAGCTGTGGGGCATTTTCTCAATTAGTGATCCAGTGGGGAAGGGCACCTTGTGGGTGATGCCATCCCTGGGCTGTTAGTCCTGGGTTCTATAAGAGAACAAGCCAGGGGAAGCAAGCCAGTAAGTAACATCCCTCCATGGCCTCTGCATCAGCTCCTGCTTTCTGATCTGCTTGAGTTCCAATCCTGACTTCCTTTGGGGATGAACAGCAGTGTGGAAGTGTAAGCTGAATAAACCCTTTCCTCCCCAACTTGCTTCTTGGTCATGGTGTTTTGTGCAGGAATAGAAACCCTGACTAGGACACTACCTATACACACACCATGTTAGTAGACAGAATCATTTACTCTGTAGATGTGAGTGACTGGTGTGGTATTTCTAGGTTACACTGTGCCAACATCTTTGTGGCACACACACACACACACACACACACACACAACACACACACCGGCCAGATGGGGCTTGCTGCCTAGTCTGCTCTCAGAAATGTGGCAAGGAGACAGCCTCCAGCGGAGACACTAGTGTTCAGGCAAGAAGAGCCTTCCCTGCGTTGCTTTTACAGCACTACAAGTCTCTTGCCAGGAAGCGATAGGACTGAACCACCTTTGCAGAAGGTTGCCGGCCCCTCTTGAGATGCTGGCTGCAGATTTTTCTGTCTGCATTAAGCTGCTGTCGGGCCATCTCTGGGTTTGTGGACAGTGTGGTGGGTGTGTTGCTAGGAAACAGCCAATTGAGTGGAGTCCGTGGGAGGCTTCCTACAGAATCATGTGATCCCGGGATGGCCACACATCCTGTGGTCAGCAGGGCTCTGCCAGGATGATGTGAGAAGTGGCCAGCTGCTGTGACCATGGTGACTCTGATGGACGACTCGAAACCAGTAGGCATTTAACCAAGGCAGATCTCAGCCCTCCGGGGTCCTTCGGTGCACCACCTCCTGAGGCTTTGACCTTCAAACCATATTCTGTTAAAGTCACTCTCAGGGCCACCCCTGCTGTTTTAGCAAGTGCTCTGGCATTCACATTTCCAGTTAACCTGGGCTCAGGTGACAGCTCCTTGGTGACAGTCTACAACTCAGCAAGCGTTGCTTCCGGAAAGCTAAGTAGCTATCTTGGGAATTCTCCCTAACAACATCCAGAGTTAAATTTGTGAGAGCCAGTCATTTTCTCTGAGTCTGAATGTGCCTAGCTGTGGGCATGGGGATGCCAATCCAGAGAGATGGTCCTGGTCTTTGCACTTGAGGGCACTGTGTTCCAGTCTCAGATAGGGCCACACACAACAGAAAGAGACTCTCAAAACGTGTTTCTAAAAAGTAGAGACTAGGGAAGAATTGTTGATGAACTATTACATAACCTTCCTAATGCTGTGGCCCTTCAACACAGTTCCTAGGGTTGTGGTGAACCCCACCCAGAATTTTTTTTCTTTTGCTACTATTATGAATTGGGATGTAAGTATTTTTGGAGATAGAGGTTTGCCAAAGAGGTCGAGACCCACAGGTTGAGAACCACTGTTCTAGCTACGTGGGAAGCTTCAAATTACATTTATGTCAAGATAAAACTAAATAAACCCGAAAGTTAAATTCTGTATTGCTTATCAACTCTACTCTCTGTTAGGAAAGCTTTCAGACACAAAACTTCAGAAACTCCATGTTCCTATCACTAAGCCTTTCCACCTTAACTACACACACACACACACACACACACACACACATATACACACCACAAAGAATGCTTGCACCTTTATAGAAGAAAGACAGGCAGCCCAATCTTAGAGTTTCAGCCTCCAAAAGTATGAACCAAATAAACTCATTTTCTTTACAAAGTACCTGGAATGCCATCAGAACAACAAAAATGTGGACTTATCATTTTGTATTTGAATTTCTTCAGTGAGCTCAGAATTATCTGTGAGAGCTTTCCCATTTTCCTGTGGAAATGAGGCATCAGAATTGAGTGGGGGGATGGATAGAAATTCTTCCAGTCTGACCGAGTCAGTGGTATAAATGTGATAGATTCACTGTTTGTTTGTTTGTTTTTTTAAGCAAAATACTGGTAACTTTCTTTTTTATTTATTTACTTACTTACTTTTTGGTTAACATACAAAGGAATGAGTTTCATTGTGACCTTTTCATAATACATACATGCACACATAC
This sequence comes from Apodemus agrarius, assembly GCA_964023405.1. Lineage (NCBI taxonomy): Eukaryota > Metazoa > Chordata > Mammalia > Rodentia > Muridae > Apodemus > Apodemus agrarius. The sequence goes on along the minus strand of OZ030019.1, from coordinate 12,665,909 downwards.
ACCCATACATACACATACATACATACATATTATTATGATTCTTTGACTTTGTTCCCCAACACGTTACCTTCTCCCACTCTTGCTGGTGTGACCCCTCTTCCTAAATAGTCCCCCCTTGGCATCCATGTGATATATTCTGTTTCCCTCTCTGGTCCCTTGCCTGCCTTCACCATCCACATCCATGTAAATACACATCTAAATCTAAGTTATGTGTGCAAGAGAAAACAGTGCAGTGTGCTTAGCCTAATGGCCTCAGCTCCATCCATTGTCCAGTAAATGTCACAATGTCATACTTCCTCACAGATGAGTAACATTCATGTGTGACATACTTTATTCTTTCATGGGTTGATGGACATCTAGGTTGCTTGCCTGTCTTGACTACTACAAACAGCACAAGTAAACATGGATGTGTAAATAATTGGACCATATGGTAGTGCTAACTTATTTTTTCAGAAACTCCTATACTGAGTTCCAGAGCGGCTGTACCAGTTTGCCATCAGCATAATCTAAAAGATTTTCCTTTCCCACATCCTCGCCAGCATTTGTTGGCATTTGACTGGAAAGAGATGGAATTTCAAAGTAATTTCAATTTGCATGTGTCCGATGACTAAGGATGTTGAGCACTTTTTCAACTGCTTATTGGCTTTTCAATCTCTTCCTTCAAGAACATTCTATATATTCGCCCATAATGGATTGGATTTGTGGAGTTTGGAGTATTTAGTCTTTTTTTTTAGAGTTCCTAATATATTCCAGATATTAAACCCCTGCTGAATGAATAGTTTCACTTATTGGGAGTTTCTAATTTCTGATTTCATGCAGTCCCACAGTCCCACTAGTCGATGCTTAGAGTTGTTTTCTGTATTGCTGGAGTCCTTTTCAGAACCCCTTTCCTTATGTCTGCATCTCATCATGTCTCACCCTGGGAGTGCCAGAGTGTGGAATCTCACATTAAGAGATCTGATCCATTTAGAGAGCAGTGAGAGGTATGGATCTAGTTCATTCTTTTATATGTGGATACCCTGATTTGTTTTGTTTTTTTTTTCCAGCAGAAGCTAACCCTTCTCTAATGTATATTTTTTGACATCTTTGCCAAACACTAGGTAGCTGCAGCTGTGTGCATTTATTTCTGGTTCCTTTCTTCTAGTCCACTGAGCTGTGTCTCTTTTTACACCAGTATCATACCGTTCTGTTCCTGTAGCTCTGGGGCATAGTTTAACATAAGGTATTGCAATACCTGCAGCTTCGCTCTTTCTGCTTAGGACTGCATTGGTTCATGACAGATTTCAGAAGAAATGCTTTCACGTTTTCCCCATTTAGAATTTGGATACAAGTTTGCACTCTTTATTGTCTTGAGGTATGTTCCTTCTCTTCCCAGTTGTACCAGGACTTTTATCATTAAAAGATATTATATCATATTATATATATTTTTATATTATGTATTATATATATTGCATATTGTATTTATTATATTTACTATATTTATTATATTATTGTGGTGGTTTGAATACACTTGGCCCAGGGAGTGGCAATATTAGGAGGTGTGACCTTTTTGGAGTAGGTGAGGCCTTGTTGGACTAAGTATGTCACTGTGGAAGTGGGCTTTAAGACCCTCCTCCTAGCCACATGAGAGCCAATTTTCTCCTGTTTTCCTTCGGAACAAGTTGTAGAACTCTCAGCTCCACCCTCCCCCCATTCCTGCCTGGATATCACCATGCTTTCTGCCATGATGATAATGAGCTGAACCTCAGAACCTGTAAGCCAGCCCCAATTAAATGTTGTTCCTTATAAGAGATGTCTTGGCCATGGTGTCTCTTCACAGCAATGGAAACCCTAACTAAGACAACCATTAAGAACCTTTGCATTATTCAGTGATGATGTAATTCTCTGTACTTAAGTCTATGTGACATACTATATTGACTTATTTGCATATGTTGAACTATCTTTGTATCCCTGAAATGAAACCAACTTGGCAATAGTGTATGAACTTTTCAATGTATTCTTTCAAAGAAACTTTCTCTCTCCCCCTCCCGTGTGTGTGTGTGTGTGTGTGTGTGTGTGTGTGTTACATGTGTATCAGTACCCAAAAGCCAGAAGAGGATGTCAGATCCCCTGGTGTTCCAGGTGGTTGTGAGCCACCCAACTTGGAATACTGGGACTGAGCTAGCATCATCTGGAAGAGCAGTAAGTGCTCGTAACCATTGAGCCATCTCTTTAGACCTTCAATGAGCTCTGAAATTTAGTTTCCAAATATTTTATTGAGAATTCTTCTGTCTATATTCACTAGAGAAATTGACACATAGTTTTCTCTTTTGTTTGTATTTCCTCCTCTGTGTGTGTGTGTGTGCACATGCATTTGAGCGTGCACATATATAAGCATGCCATAGAAGCACACACATGAAGGCTACAGAACAACTTAAGGAAGTCAGTCCTCGAGCCGGGCGGTGGTGGCACACACCTGTAATCCCAGCACTTGGGAGGCAGAGGCAGGCGGATTTCTGAGTTCGAGACCAGCGTGGCCTAAAGAGTGAGTTCCAGGACAGCTAGGGCTATACAGAGAAACCCTGTCTCGAAAAAAAACAAAAAACAAAAAACAAAAACAAAACAAAACAAAAAAACAAAACAAAAAACAAACAAACGGAAAAAAAAAACAACAAAAAAGAAGGAAGTACAGAAAAGGCACCCACCCCTTTGGAGTCTTGGCAAACAAGAGCCAAGCGCCTCTCAAGGGTCGCTAAGGTATGCTGGGGACTTCAGGGTAGAGCAGGAGGCAGGCCTGGCTTCAGGCTGTGACATGGGATTCACACCACCCTTTCTGTGAGGCCCCTTCCACTCCCACTTCCCTCCATAACTGGCTTTGAACTGTGTGTTCACGAGTGTCAGTGTCCCCACACTGGGTGACTTCCCCCAGAGTTGAGTATAATAATTAGCTTTAACTGACAATTAGATCCAACCTAAAATTATCTGGAAGAAGAGATTCAACCAAGAATGGTCTATATTGGGTTGACCTGTGGGCATGTCTGTGGGGGATTGCCTTAATAAGTTCATTGATATGGGCAGACCCAGCCTACTTGGGTGGCTCCATTTCCTGCAAAGAGGATCCTGAACTGTGTAACTATGGAAAGCCAGGTGAGCGTAAGCTAGCAAAGGAGCACGTGGATATTCATTGCTCTCTGGTCTTGACTGCGGACATGATGTAACAGGCTGTTGGAAGCTCCTACCTTGACTTCCCCACGATGATGGACTGTATCACCTGGACTTGGGAGTGCCAACAAATCCTTTTGTATCTAAGTTATCTTTTGTCAGAGTATTTTTTAAAATTTATTTATTATTATATGTAAGTACACTGTAGCTGTCTTCAGACACACCAGAAGAGGGTGTCAGATCTCATTACAGACGGTTGTGAGCCACCATGTGGTTGCTGGGATTTGAACTCAGGATCTTCGGAAGAACAGTCAGTGTTCTTAACCGCTGAGCCATCTCTCCAGCCCCCAAATGTTTGTTTGCTTTAATCATTTTTATACACAGTATTTGAACCAAAGCACAAAACTCTAAATTTAGAGTTGTACACAAAGTATACTCTCTCTCCTTTCCTCCTTCTATCCCTCCTCCCTCCCTCCCCCTTTTCCTTCCTCTTTCCCCCTTCTCTCTCAGGCATGAAAAACACTGCAGGATTTTCTTAACTGGACAAGTGTTTAAATTCACACGACTCCCTCCATACTAGGAAAAAAATGCTAATTGGCCACCAAGTGCTTGAGAATGTGCTTTAAAAAAAAAAAAAAACAAACAATATAATATAGGTTTAAAATAGCGAGGTTTTGTGACAAGCCTTTGGGTGTGCAGCTGCCATAAACATGCATTGAAAAGGAATTTGGGAAACCAGTCATGGTGCATTCATCTCTCCAGCGCACAGAGTGCGACTGTAATTATTTCAATGCGAAATTCCTGCAGACTCCTCCTGCCGGCTTCCTCTCAGCAAGTCACAATGTGTTTCCATGGCAACTCTGTTGCTAAGGGGGGACCCCATAAGAACATCAGTGTGGTGTCTGCAGCCTGGGGAGGGTGTTAGCCTGAGAGGCCTTGTGGGCAGGCGCATTTAGGTTTCATTTAGACCTCTCAATACATCAGCGCCTTCACTAGAGAGGGCTCTCTCCCTGGACTAGAGGGAAGGAGGCCCCACTCTCCACTGCGTATTGTCCCCTTGCTACAGGATTAGCTCTCCATTCGAGGACCTTCATCATTCTCTTGTGTCTTCAGCACAAGAATCCCAAGACAAACCAGGAACCGCAGTTACAAACATCACCAAAGTGCCACACGAGACCTGTTTTGTTGAGCATTTATAAATGGCAAGGAGACACTAAACATAAGCCGTTGCAACAAACGGCATTTTGAATCATTAATCTGAAAGATTTTAAATAGTAAATGTTTAGAAAGCCCCAAATGAAGCAAATCAAAATATTTTTGAAGCCTCCCTTTCAATGTCTCTGAAATCAAATCCTGGCAGGCAGATTGTAGCATTCCATCAGAAATCCTGATCGCAGTCCAGACCCTTCCACCAAGCCAACTCTCACTGGCTGTTTTATTTGTTCTTGGTGATTCCTTTAAGTGGCTTGTGTCCAGATTCCTGTTTCTTCAGCTCCAGATGTCACGGAAGGAGAAAGGACCACACTGACCGTCCGTCCCAAGGCAGGTGTTCTTGATGAGGGCTGGGGACAGAGTGTGTGGGCGAGGAGGGGGGCAAGGGAGGGGAGAGCAGAGAATTCTCCATGAGCAAAGTACTTGCTATACAACAACAAAAGTACCCGAGTTTAGCTCCCCAGAATCCACGTAAAAATCTGGTATGGCAGTGCAGATACCCCTAACCTTAGCATGGGGAGACCCCCCCAAAAAAACTCATCCTACACAAGCTCATCACAGTCCAAACGGGGAGGGTGTTGTCTGTCTTGGGAGCACATTACCCTGAACATCATACTGGCCCTGCCCTCATATTTTGGGCCACTCCCTCATTGGCAGGAAGTGACTACAGTGTCCAGCACCTGAGCCCACACCCCTATAAAGCCAGCTTCCTGTCCCATGGTGCAACTTGAGAAGGCACATATGACCAGAGGGGATAGCCACGCACAGGCAAGCCCAGCCCCCCAAGGAGATAGCAAAGCAAGTGCCAAAATTGGCCCTTATTTGGCCCAGAGAGGGCACTGGTTCCCAGAGACTCACCCCTCCCATCTCCTCCGTTGCTTGGAGACCTGTTATTTCACCCCATGTCCACCAGGACTCTGGAAAGTGTAAAATAGAGCAGAGACCTAACATGGCAGGACCGTCTTTCTTGAGGATACCTGGTAGCCCAGCAATCTTCAAACTCTTCACTCCGGAGTCCCAGAATGCTGAAAGCTCCTTTGATTTTCATGATGGAATCTGTGTTTGGGTTGATGATTGCACGGGCCCCAGCCTTTCTTTTCGGTCAAGTCTTGGCTATTCCTATGTAGTCCTTCCTTGGTGTCAGTCAGACAGCACACAGCCACAACTGAGGGGCAGGGTAGAAGGACTACCCAGGGGTTCTCCTCACCTTGCTCTTCATTGTTTGCAGAAGGAGAAGGTTCCCAGGGTGCCACTGTAGGAACCCTGGCCTGTGAACTGCTCCTGCATCATGTACTACATGTGGTCACTTCAGAGCTCAGCACTGGATGCTGGCCCTCAAGCTCAGGCCAACACTGCTGACCCGTGAAGGAGGACACAGGCCACTTCCCCACTGGGCCTGGGTAACAGAGATGAAATCCAGATTTTAGATGTATCTGAAGGGAGTGTTTGGTAGGAGTGCGAAGGATTACAAATGCCCAGCCATTAAGCTAGTCAGGGCATATTAATTTATTATCTGGCATGAGTGTCGTTTATTCTCAAATCCAGATAGCTCTTGTGTGGGTACACGCCTGTGACCCATCAGGAGCACAGAGCGGTTAACTAATTACCACTACAAACTGCAGCTTCCACTTTCAAAAGAAGATATTTTATACACTCATGTTCCCTCACAACTCCCCACCCCCCCCAAAAAAAAAAACAGCTCAGACCCTAGAAATAAGTTCATGAGCAGCCAGAATAGATGCTAAAAGTGTGTGTGTGTGTGTGTGTGTGTGTGTGTGTGTGATGCCGGAAGAGGGGTTATAGCTGATTTACAATCCATTAAAAAATGTTTTTAAAAATAACTGACTGTAGATTTCATGGTGGGGAAGCCTCTGGGTTTTATTTTTAGCTCTTGTATAGGTCAGCTGCATGCTGAAGGAGCCTGAAGCCAAGAACCAACAGACAGAAGGAAAGGAAGGAGGGAGGAAGGGAGGGAGGAAGGGAGGGAGGGAGGGAGGGAGAGAGGGAGGGAACCAGGCAGCTGGACCTAGGATGGGAGAAGGAGAAACATACACCACCCAGTTGAGATTTTGTCATAGCTTTCTGTCCCTTCAATAGGCAGTAAGTCTCCATTTCTTTGTGGGTTTTTCCGTCCCCAGAAGTAAGTTTCTGGGCTGGAGAGATGGCTCAGTGGTTAAGAGCACTGACTACTCTTCCAGAGGTCCTGAGTTCAATTCCGAGCAACCACATGGTGACTCACAACCATCTGTAATGAGATCTGATGCACTCTTCTGGTGTGTGACTGAAGACAGCTGCTTTAAAAGAAAGAAATAAGTTTCTATTTCTCTGAAATGTAGCCCATGTCTCACATGTAGTAGGTCTCTCTGTGCTTGTTATACTGCAGAGAGCAGAGAAGGTTGAGGTGCCCACTTGCACCCCAGCCAATCATGAATGACACAGACAGATGCCATCCTCACAGTAGAAGGGGCCCACAGACAGCTTTAGACTGGTAGAAAGGGATGGGAAGGTATCACCAGTGGACACCCTAAACCCAAGCTGAAATCTTGTAACTGCCCACAGTTACATCGAACGGGTTACCTGGAAGGGAAGCTGAGGATGTGTGGGAAGGAGGCAAAAAGAGATGGAGACCAAGATAACACCTGCTATTCAAGGTCTCAAAGTTTAATGGAGGACTCCAAATATATAGGCAGGGGAAAACCCTTGCCCCAAAGGCTGGAAGCTTCTCTGCAGAACCTGTTCAGTTGCTCCACAGGTGGCTAGTGCCTCTCTGGAGACTGCAGGTCCTTGAAGAACAATGGGCTTCACCTTGGTCTGAGCACCCCACCCTAGGTGGAGGGGATTATGGCTGACACAGGAGTTCCCGCTCAAAGGCTGGGAGAGGAACTTGACATTGGTCAATGTCAAGTTCCTGCCAGGTGGCTTGACACCTCAATAAGGCTCTCTACAAATCTGAACTTAGTGTGGCTGTTGTCCCTGACTCTGGGGGTCCTTCTCTGCCCAAGAAATCTATAATGGTGTCAATAATCCTTATTTCCACACTACACTAAGCCACTTGGCTGTCTTTTAAGTTTTTTAGGTGGTGGAGAGGAAAAGAACTCATGCTGCTAGCTGATACAGAAAGAAAAGGAGGGAGGGAAGAAGGAAGGGAGGGAAATTTTGATTGACCAAATATATGACAAGAACAAAATGGACCAACATCTTCACACCTCCTCTTTCCATACCAAAGGATCAGAAAAGGGAGACACCCAGGAACCTAGTGAGGACTCATATGGGGCTCCTGTAGCGGTGAGTGGCTGGTCTGTACACACCAGCATCTTTCGGAACCCCAGTGAGCTCAGAACAACTCCATAGCCAGGGCACAAGCAATCTGGACAATACTACTCCAGGTCAGAACTGACGGACTCTCCAGCCCAAATCAGACTTGATACATGCACAGGGACATCCACTCTGACCCAGAATCCCCAGGCTGCCACAGAGGAGGTGTCTTCTCCTACAGATGACGGGAGCAGAGGTTACTGTGAAAGTCCAGTGGCACAAGCCAACCAGACCAGCACTTCAAACTTCTGAAAACTTCCCTAGGAACTACATCCCATAAAAGCTGATAATAAGATTCAAATAAGATGGCTGTCCACTGAAAAGGAGTTTGACTAGGCTCAGGACCAAGGCAAGACCCAAAATGCCTCCACAAAATACAAAAATGAAAGTTATCAGACTCTGGGCAGTGGTGGCGCACTCTTTTAATCCCAGCACTTGGGAGGCAGAGGCAGGCAGATTTCTGAGTTCGAAGCCAGCCTGGTCTACAGAGTGAGCTCCAGGACACCCAGGGCTATACAGAGAAGCCCTGTCTTGAAAAATCAAAAAAAAGAAAGAAAGAAAGAAAGAAAGAAAGAAAGAAAAGAAAAGAAAAGAAAAGAAAAGAAAAGAAAAGAAAAGAAAAGAAAAGAAAAGAAAAGAAAAAAGAAAGTTATCAGGCAAACCAAGAGCCAGTATCACTGCCAATTCTCCTGAAATGAAATTTTACAATAGAAAATTTTCAACCAAGAGATATTAAGTTATGAAAAGTCAAAGGTAATTAAATGAAAAATAGGACTAACAGAAACAATGTTAACTCACCTGGAGGCCTCTATACTAAGTAGACCAGTGATGACAAGATAAAATCCAATGAACATGAAGACAGAGTAACAAAATGTGGTCAGCCTGAATGGCAGAGATAAGACAGACTGAGAAATGAACAGAGCTTCAGGCATCTGCTAGGCATAAACAAAAAGCCTAGCTTTACCATTACTAGAGTCTCATTGGAGGAGTGTTGAAAAGATATTCAAAGAACTAATAACCCTACAAGTTCCTGAACTTAGCATAAGAAGCTAAAACCCAATTTTGATAACTTTTTTTAAAATCTAGGAATGTGGTATATGGCTCAGCAGATAAGAACACTTGTTGATCTTGTAGAGGACCCAAATTCAGTTCCCAGCATCCACATTTGACAGTTTACCACTCCAACTCTAGAGGATCTGGTATCCTCTTCTGGCCTTGAGGCATCTGCACACACATGCACATACCCACATGCAGGCTCTGGTCCAGCTAGTCCAAAAATGTTTGACTATCAATGGAAGGTTCAAGAATCCAGTAGTTGTTCAGTCTGTAAGGCTGGTGTCTCCGCTGGTCTGCAGTACACGTCAGAATCCTGAAGAAGTAGGCTCCAATGCCAGTGGAGGAATGGACTTGTTCATGAGATCTATACAAAAGCGAGCAGGTGAAAAGAAAGCAAGCTTCCTTCTTCCATGTTCGTTATATTGGCTGACAGAAGAAGGTACGGTCCAAATTCGAGGTTTATCTTCCCACCTCAAAGATCCAGATTAGAAGTAGATTTTCCAACCTCAAACGATTTAACTAAATATAATATCTCTCACGGATGTGCCCAATCATTTGGGTTTTAGTTAATTCCAGATGTAGTCACGTTGACAACTGAGAATAACCATGACAAATAGCAACAGAAATTCAGGCTGTGGAGGTTTCGGAGAGGAATAAGGACTTTATCGTGAACTGGGCTTTTAGTGATTAGGAGTTTCCACCCCAGTTCCTACATCGTCAGCTCCAATTGCCAATAACTTCATTTCCAGGGGATCCAAGCCCTCTTCTTGTGTCTACAACTTATGGCAACCACACAAGCATGGCATAGTATGCACACATAAAATACGAATCAATAGATGAATAAGTTATTTTAATTTTTTGAGCAAGGTTAGTCGAAAGAAAGATAATTTGTTTGGCAGAAGAATTTTTAAGACAGTGTAACAGCCAGACTGTGGCACGGATGCTGCTTGCTGCTCTTAGTCAGATTTACAGTGGCAAAAAGCAGAACATGGAGCAGAGAGATGTGGAACGCATGCAGGGTGACGAGGAAGTGAGCTTAAATCCAGCCATGGACAAAGCTGCTGAGGACAAAACATTTTGTACTTATTAAAGGGATTATCTGTAATTATTAAAGATATTAGCACTATTAACGAGAAGTCATTTGCCTTGCCCCAAGATGACAGGAAAGATTCTTTGAGGCAAGAACCCACCCACTGAGTGCCCCAAAATCTTTAATTTAAAAGAGAATGATTGAGCAAAAAAAGAACCTTAAGATACTCTGCTCAAATGGCAACAGCTAGGTAAGTATTTCTTTCCCCAGGATCAGCCTGCAAGACACACAGAAGCTGCTGTGCCTGTGGTGCAATGGGACCAGGCTATACGTTGCACTGGCAACAGAATCTGCAAAATTTGTAACATGTAACTAACAGTATCAACTTAAATTCTTAGCACTAAATGATTACATTGGAAAATAAGGTCTTACATATCTCAGTTCCTCTCTCAAGAACTTATTGGGAAGTGGAGGTCCAAATAAATGTCAAGGTAGCAGGACAGAAGATGTGACCAAGAGAAATTACTAAGCCAAAGAACTTGAATATGGTAGAGATAATTCATGAAGCAAAAATGCTAGCTCTTTGGGGAGAAAAAAAAAATTCAAATTGGTATGCCTCTAGTCAATGACAGGGTTAAAACAGAAGACCCAAATTATCAATACGGTGTGTGGAAGAGGCTCTCTCAACAGACTCCCTGCCCATTAAGAGGCAGCTATGACTGTGCTATGAACAACTTTCAATATATATACTCAGTGATTTAGATAAACTATACCAATCCCTCAAACCCACAAGCAATGTGAACAGAGTTGTAACTTCACAAACATTACTGACGAATCTACAGCCATTAGAATATGAATTGGGAGTCTTCCCTATGCCATTTGCACTGGGGAGCCCGGAGACTCCACAGCCTTCTGTGCACAGCCCACCAGGAGAGAGTGGTCTCCCAGCAGCTCTTTCACTTCTGAGCACAGAGGTGAGATCTCCACCTTCTCTCTGGAGGGGACCAGCTAGGAACACACAGAGCCTAAGATCAGTGGAGCAGCTGGGACAGAAGTCTTCCTGCCACCATTAGCACCAGGGAGTTGGAAAACTCCACAGCCTTCTGTGCACAGCCCTCCAGGAGAGAGTGATCTCCCAGCAGTACTTTCACTTTTGAGCTCAGAGGAGTAAGGACATGGGCTTACAGGCCCACAGGATGAGTAAACTCCAGCCAGTGACAACGATACCAACTAGCATACAAGTAGCAACAGAATACCAACTAGCATACAAGTAGCCTTCAGAACTCCAAACAGACTGGACCAGAACAGAAATTCCTCCCGGCACATAATAATCAAAACACCAAATTCACTAAACAAAGAAAGAATATTAAAAGCAGTAAGGGAAAAGGGGCAAGTAACTTATAAAGGCAGATCTATCAGAATCACACCAGACTTCTCACCAGAGACGATGAAAGCTAGAAAATCCTAGGCAGACCTCATACAGACCCTAAGAGAACACAAATGCCAGCCCAGGTTACTATACCCAGCAAAACTCTCAATCATCATAGATGGAGAAACCAAGATATTCCATGATAAAACCAAATTTGCACAATATCTGTCCACAAATCCAGTCCTACAAAGGATAATTGATGGAAAATGCCAACACAAAAAGGGAAACTACACCCTTAAAAAAGCAAGAAAGTAATCTTCTTCCAATAAACCCACAAGAAGATAGCCACACAAACATAAAAATAACATTAAAAATAACAGGAAGCAACAAACAATCACTATTCCTTAATATCTCTTAACAACAATGGACACAACTCCCCAATAAGGACAAAGACTAATGAAATATTTCTCATGTACAAAAAAAAAATGTTTGTAATTCCCCTTTTAATTAATTTAACAATGTTTTTATGTCTACCATTTTATCTGCATTTTTTTCATGATAATCTTCAATTTTAATATGTCTTTCTATATACTTCCTCTATTTTATCAGAAATGTTTTCAATGTAAATCTTTTTCTTTTTTTTTTTTTTTTTGGTTTTTTGGAGGCAGGGTTTCTCTGTGTAGCCCTGGCTGTCCTGGAACTCACTCTGTAGACCAGGCTGGCCTCGAACTCAGAAATCTGCCTGCCTCTGCCTACCAGAGTGCTGGGATTATAGGCGTACGCCACCACTTCCCGGCTCAATGTAAATCTTTGATTTTATCACCAATGTTTCTAATTCCACCTTCAATTAATTTAGAAAGTTTTTATATCTACCATTTTATGTGTAAAATTTTCCATCAAATAGTCAATTTTAACGTGTTTGTCTACTCATTTCTTGAATTTTACCAGAAATATTTTCCATGTAAATCTTCAATGTTATCTGAAAATGTTTATAATTCCACCTTCAATCAACTTAGAATTATCTTTATGTCTATCACTTTATCTATATAATTTTCATGATAATCAAATTTTAACATGTTTTTCTATATATTTCTTCAATTTTATCAGAAATATTTTCCATGTAAATCTTCAAGTTTATCAGAAAATGTTTATAATTCCACTTTCAATCAACTTAGGAATACTTTTATGCCTACCATTATTATATCTATATAAAATTTTCCATGATAATCTTCAATTCTAACACATTTTTCTACAGTTTTCTACAATTTTATCAGAAATATTTTCCATGTAAATCTTCAATTCTATCATAAAATGTTTCTATCCCATATTTCAATTAATTTAACAATGTTTTACGTCTACCTCTTTACTCTTTAATTTTCAATTAAAAATGAAATTGTCAATTTTAACATTTTTATCTGAAATATTTTCCATGTAAATCTTTAATTTTGTCATAAAGTGTTTTACTTCCCTTTTCAAAAATAAATAAATAAATAAATAAATAAATAAATAAATAAATAATTTGAATTGTTGGGAAGAAGCTTCCAGAAAAGAACTGCCAAAGCATGCGTTTTCACTCACTAAATTAACATTCATGATTCACGTATTCATCCAGAAAACCCAAGAAGGTAAAATGGTTTCTAATTCTATTGTCCTGTGACCAAAACTAGACAAAGCAGTACAGGAAACCACACCCAACTTCTCTCATCTTATGAATAGTCCCTTAATAAAATAGTTTGTTGGATCCTGTTGGGGAGAGTATCTTGTGTGGTGTATGGATGCATCACCTGTCAATCAAAAAGTCTGTGGCTTATGGCTTAGACAAGAAGTAGAGATGGGACATCTGGAAGGAGAAAGGATTCTGGGAGAAAGCCACGTGGGGATTTGCCGGAAAGATGTGATAAGACGGAAGCATGGTGCCTGAACACAGGTAACCAGGCACGTGGCAAAATGTAGGTGAAAATAAGTTATCTTAAGTTATGATTCTAGTCAAAGAAGAGCCTAGCTATATGGCCAAAGTATTTGCAAATATATTTTCAGTCTGAGTCTTATTTCTGGGAGCATGGGGCTGGGAGGAAGAACCAGGACTTAACTTCAACAGGATCCAGCAATGTGTGAAAAGAACTGTACAACAAGATCTAGTGGAATTTATTACAGGAACGTAAGGCTGGGTCAGTATCTGAAAAGCAACTTAACCCACCAATTAACAGGCTAAAGATGAGAAACACAGGGATTAAACCTCACATTTGTTATCTTTTATTTGTTAACAATTTTATACGTGTAAACAATGTGTTTTGATCTTATCTACTTCATCTACCTACCTCCTACTCCCTCAGGCATGCCAAGACTTTCATGGTATGTGTGTGTGTGTGTGTATGTGCATGTATGTGTATGTTCATGTATGTGTGTGTGCATGTATGTGTGTGTGCATGTATGTGTGTGTGCATGTGTGTGTCTTACTGAGTCCAGTCAATGCTGCCTCTGTGATGTTGACTAATCCCCTAACTCCGATAGCTGCTGGGAGTTCATGAGTTCAAATGACCCTGTCACATGCAGAATACAGAACTGTATAGCTCTCATCTTTATCTTTCAGCTCTTACATTCTTTCCAGCCCCTCTTCCCAGATCTCCCATGAGCCTGTCCTAGAGGGTGGTACGGATGTCCCACTAAGGGCTGACAGCTCAACAGTCACTCCTTCTAGCTGCAGTCTATCTCTGCAGTAAGTGCTGAACTCTGCAGAGAGAAGCTTCTTTGGCCATGGCTGAGAAAAGCACTAACACATGGACAGTTGTCACATGTTTGCTCCTCCATAGAACCTGTGACCTCCACACCTCTTAATATATTATTTGGTTTTTAATACTGTAATTTCATATTCAATTTCAAGTGGAAATACTTGGGGTTTGTTGTTGTTTTGGTTTGGTTTGGGTTTGGGTTTTTTTGTTTGTTTTTTGTTTTAAGACAGGGTTCAGGGTTTCTCTGTATAGCTCTGGCTGTCTTGGAACTCACTCTGTAGACCAGGCTGGCCTCGAACTCAGAAACCCGCCTGCCTCTGCCTCCTAAGTACTGGGATTAAAGGCGTGTGCCACCACTGCCCAAGGAAATACTTGCGTTTTATTTTCATTTCTTCTTATCCAAACTAAGGGGCTAACCTCGGGATTACAATGAAAAAAATTTTTTTGAGGTATAAATAATTCAAAAAGCTATTTATAGCACCAAATTCTAACACTGTTTACATTAGGCAGACATTTTAAAATACATTCTGAACACCAATCTATTTTTAAATCGTTGAAAGGGGTTTCACTAACCACCTCACTAAAAGAAAGAAGAAATAATAAACTTGGGAATACAAAACGCTTTAAATTGTCGCAAGCCGTTTGGACTCTCCTGCTAATAGCGGCGCTGTGGCTTCCTAGGCTAAAATCAACGATTGTTCAGTTTCATTTCTACACTGGGCTTTCTCAGTTCAGGCCGTAGCCAGGGGGTCTGTGTGCTTCCCTGCCTTACTTGCTTTAAATCCTAGCACAGTGGGTCTCCAGTCACCACGGGGGGCCAGCTCTGGATTGCTCCAGCCCCACCCTCCAAGTCCTCTTTCTCAGGAGCCTAAAATTCTTTTGTAATTCAGTAGGATGAGCGCGGGGGGGGGGGGGAGGCTGATTTGGCTCTCGCGGCCTCCACCAGGTCCTGAGACCCTCCCTCTGTACCACCAACACTCCTCCTCCGGGGGTTTTAACTGGGTACCCTGGAAAAGGAGCTAAACTCTGCCTCCGAACTCTGGCGGACTGTGGAATCTTCCCTTGCGCACTTTGCGGGCGCGGCCGAGGCAAGGCTGGACACACGTAGGTGTGTGCTGCAGGCACATGTGGGTGCTGCCAGTGCGTGGGTGATGTAGGGGTACGTGGGTGCTGCAGGTGCACGTGGGTGTTGCTGGCGCGTGGCTGCTGTAGGAGCGTGGGCGTTGCTGGCTCACGACGCTGCTGCTGGCAAGTGGCTGCTCTCGAGGCGTGGGTGCTGCATGCAGACGGCGGCGGCAGATCAAGAGTCCCAACCCAAGAGACGGAGGGAGGCAGTGTGCTTCCTGTCCCAATGCATAAAAATCCCCGGAGCCCCTGGAAGCGCTCCTAATGCTGCCTGTGAGGTTCAAGGTTCCAAACCTTGAAAAGAAATGCTACTGAAGCCGCAGAACAAGGGTGGGGCTGGGAGGAGGGGCGAGGGGGAGGGCTAAGATCGGGATGTAAAGTGAACAATAAACTAATGAAAAAAAAGGAAAATAAATAAATAGGTTATAAGTATCTATAACTTAAAACACACACACACACACACACACACACACACACACACACCCTGTGGCACATGTTAACTCCCAGAGCCGCTCTACAGAGGCTCCCAAGCCAGCCCAGCAAGTCCCCTATCCAGACATTAAAGGACCCAGCAATTCCCTTCCCCCATCACCCTCACCCAAGAAAGAAGACAACTGGACTTCTTAGAGGTGGAAAAATGAGGACAGGCCACGCATCCCTGGCGCATCCGTAGCTGAGGTCGGACCGACCCACGCTCCTTTCAACAGCCCACATTATGTCTGGTTCGTTTACTCAAATTGGCATTAAGCAAACTGCAATTACTAGAGTAAAACTCCCCTCCCCGCCCCTGCCCGCACCGCCACACCCCGCACCCCCTCTCTCACTGCCTAGAGGTTTGCTTAGTCCCAGCTTAAAGAGGGAGGCCGTCTGAGCGTCAAGAGCCAGTCCTGTCTCCATCCACTAATGATCTTCTCTGGATCCCACACAAATCCAGGCACCAAACACATCAAATTCTCAGCTTCTTCAAATCCACCTCTCCAGGAGTTCAGTTCCAGGAGCCCCTGAAGCAGTGACATTGAAATATCCCAATACTGTCTGAGGAAGCTCTACAACCATGAGTTTCTTTTGCTGCTCTTGTTTTGATTGGGTTGGCTGCTGTTATTGTTTTCAAGAGGATGGGGTAGTGGTGGTAAGGCAGGGTCTCAGCCCAGGTTGGCCTCCGATTTATTGAGTAACTGAGGCTGGCCTTGAACTTCTGATCCTCCTCAACCTCCCAAAGTCTGACCACACTTGTCCATTTTAGCCACATTAGGTACCTGACACGCAGATACCTACACAGACAAGAGCACAACCTTTTCAGAAGTATTGTGGCACAAAACTCACTGTGTGGAAACAGAGGGACAAAAGCAAACTTTCTTTCTTTTTTTTTTTTCTTTTAATTTTCTGAACACCCCAAAGTTAAAAATTAGATCCTGGAGGGCAAGCCAGGAGGGTGAGGGAGAGAGGGCATCTTCCCTAAAGTCAATCCCCGCCCCATTCCCCTGCGTTTCTGGCTGCACCGTTGCCAGCCTGTCTTTTCACCTTAATTCCTTCAAGACAGAACTGGCTTTCCCAGAAGGATGTGCTCAGGCTTGGACTATGTCATCGGTTAGAAACACGACCCTCAGTGTAGGAGTGTTGTTGACAGCTGGTGGCCTTTGAAAGGTAGAGCCTGGGAGGAAATAATGAGGTCAGGGAGATCCCCTTTGTGGGATGACGAACTAATGTGATGGTTTGTCTATGCTCGGCCCAGGGAGAGACACTATTAAAGGTTGTCTTAGTCAGGGTTTCTATTCCTGCACAAACATCATGACCAAGAAGCAAGTTGGGGAGGAAAGGGTTTATTCAGCTCACACTTCCAAATTGCTGTTCATCACTAAAGGAGGTCAGGACTGGAACTCATCAACCAGGTCAGGAAGCAGGAGCTGATGCAGAGGCCATGGAGGGATGTTACTTACTGGCTTGCTCAGCTTGCTTTCTTATAGAACTCAAGACTACCAGCCCAGGGATGGCCCCACCCACAATGGACCCTCCCCCCTTGATCACTAATTGAGAAAATGTCTTACAGCTGGATCTCATGGAGGCATTTCCTCAAGGGAGGCTCCTTTCTCTGTAATAACTCCAGCCTGTATCAAGTTGACACCCAAAACCAGCCAGTACAGAATGTGGCCCTGTTGGAGTAGGTGTGTCACTGTGGGTATAAGCTTTAAGATCCTCACTCTAGCTGCCTGGAAGCCAATATTCTGCTAGCAGCCTTCAGATGAAGATGTAGAACTCTCAGCTCCTCCTGCACTGTGCCTGCCTTGATGCTGCCATGTCCCCACCTGATGATCATGGATGGACCCTCTGAACCTGTAAGCCAGCCCCAATTAAATGTCCTTATAAGATTTGCCTTGGTGGCCGGGCATGGTGGCGCATGCCTGTAATCCCAGCACTTGGGAGGCAGAGGCAGGCAGATTTCTGAGATCAAGGACAGCCTGGTCTACAGAGTGAGTTCCAGGACAGCCAGGACTACACAGAGAAACCCTGTCTCAAAAAACCAAAAAAAAAAAAAAAAAAAAAAAAAAAAAATTGCCTTGGTCATGGTGTCTCTTCACAGCAATGAAACCCTAAGATAACTAATGTTGTCTTGCAGCATAGAGATGGGGTGGTTCTCCTGGACCAGACGGTTACAAAGCAGTGGGCTGGCTCCTCCACAGCCTCTGCCTTCCTCACTGGTGCTCATACCCCACCGCATCCTTTCTCCTTCTCCACAGGATGAGAGAGGCCAGTGGCCCTGGTAAGGACACTGGGAGGTAAACAAACCTCTTTATAAGCTACTCAGGTATTTTGTTACAGCCACAGAAAATGGACTCATTCCAGTGGCTTTAGGACTAAGTGGTACGCAACTGAGAATGTAGAATACACTTGGGAAGATTCCGTTTCCAGTGGGTTGGCTCACCTGCTCCTTGCTCTGAATCCCTGAATCAACCTTCGCTAGACTAGGATATCCCACTCCCTGGCTCTTGAAATCTATGTTGTAGAACAGATGTTCTCTCTGAACCTGTGTCGAGGCACCCGATGCCAAGAAGGATGCCCTGTAGATCTGCTAGATTCCAGATTCTCCCTGGCTTCCTCTTGGATGTTGCCAAAGGCCTCCTGTAAACAGCTTGCACCTCACTGAAGACATGCTCTCCAGGATCCCTCTAGTGGCCCACCCACATGCCCACCATGCATCCTCTCCCCATGAGAAATAGCGACAGGGTCATTCAAGCGGCCTTAGTAAAACAACCCCTGGATCCTGAAGACACTCAAACAGGAACTGGAACACACTTGTAGAAGGCAGTCTGGTTGGAACTGGAGCACTAGGGTTATGTAAATATTTACATTTTACATCATGAAGAAGTGAAAGCTTATAACCCGTGACGGTGAAAGGGTAAAAATCACAGGCCAAAGCATTCTGTGCAAACAGTGCTCTGCTGCATTAGGCATGGAGTCTCACCTTAGCAGTCTCCTGACTCTGTTCAGGAGAGCCTCCCAGGAGCAGTTCAAAAGGGCCAGGCTTGAGGATGCTGAGCGTGAGGATCACCCAAGGGAAACTTCAAGACTTCTTTGTTTTAGATTTTGCGTGTGTGTGTGTGTGTGTGTGTGTGTGTTCATGTGCACATGTATGTATATACACATATGAATGCAGGTACCCTCCAGAGGGCAAAGGTGTCAGATTCTCTAGAGCTGGAATTAAGGCAGTAGTGAAAGGCTGCCTATATGTGGGTACTGGGAATTGAGTTTAGTTCTGCGAGAGCAGTATGCTCTCCAGCCCCTAAAGATGCATGGTTGCAAGGACACACCCTCCTCTTACTCAGCAGCATGGGTACTGAATAAGACATTATAGGGAGGCAAGGGAGAGTGCCAGGTTAGGGGAGGAAACTGATCTCTGATCCTGCACACAGAACCTGATCCCTCATCCTACACATAGAACCTGATCCTTCATCCTGCACACAGAACCTGATCCCCCATCCTACACACAGAACCTGATCCCCCATCCTACACACAGAACCTGAGCCCTCATCCTGCACACAGAACCTGAGCTCTCATCCTGTACACAGAACCTGAGCCCTCATCCTGCACACAGAAGCTGATCCCTCATCCTACACACAGAACCTGATCCCTCATCCTTCACACAGAACCTGAGCCCTCATCCTGCACACAGAACCTGAGCCCCCATCCTGCACACAGAACCTGATCCCTCATCCTTCACACAGAACCTGAGCCCTCATCCTACACATAAAACCTGATCCTTCATACTGTACACAGAACCTGATCCCTCATCCTACACACAGAACCTGATCCCCCATCCTACACACAGAACCTGAGCCCTCATCCTACACACAGAACCTGATCCTTCATCCTGTACACAGAACTTGATTCCTCATCCTGCACACAGAACCTGAGCCCTCATCCTGTACACAGAACCTGAGCCCTCATCCTGCACACAGAACCTGAGCCCTCATCCTGCACACAGAACTTGATCCCCCATCCTTCACACAGAACCTGACCCCTCATCCTACACATAAAACCTGATCCTACATACTGTACACAGAACCTGAGCCCTCATCCTACACACAGAACCTGAGCCCTCATCCTACACACAGAACCTGAGCCCTCATCCTACACACAGAACCTGATCCTTCATCCTGTACACAGAACCTGATTCCTCATCCTGCACACAGAACCTGATTCCTCATCCTGCACACAGAACCTGATCCCCCATCCTGCACACAGAACCTGATCCCTCATCCTACACACAGAACCTGAGCCCTCATCCTGCACACAGAACCTGATTCCTCATCCTGCACACAGAACCTGAGCCCTCATCCTGTATTCAGAACCTGATCCTTCATCCTGTACATAGAACCTGAGCCCTCATTCTGCACACAGAACCTGAGCCCTCATCCTGTACACAGAACCTGAGCCCTCATCCTGCACACAGAACCTGATCCCTCATCCTGCACACAGAACCTGAGCCCTCATCCTGCACACAGAACCTGATCCCTCATCCTACACACAGAACCTGAGCCCTCATCCTGCACACAGAACCTGAGCCCTCATCCTGCACACAGAACCTGAGCCCTCATTCTGCACACAGAACCTGAGCCCTCATCCTGTACACAGAACCTGAGCCCTCATCTTACACACAGAACCTGAGCCCTCATCCTGCACACAGAACTTGAGCCCTCATTCTGCACACAGAACCTGAGCCCTCATCCCTATGTCCAAACACCTGACAAAGCAACTTGAAGAAGGAACAGTTTTGGCCCATAGTCACATGATCACCTAGGTTCTGTCATGATGGCAATGTTTCTGAGTTAAGGTTTCTATTGCTGTGTTAAAACACTATGACCAAAAACAACTTGGGGAGGAATGAGTTTATTTCAGCTTAAAGCTCACAGGTCACACTAGGTCACTGAGGGAAGTCAGGGCAGGACACTTTGGGAGACTGCAAGTCTAAGAGCAGATAAGACATATGTGCTCTAGCAAAGGACCCAGCTTCACTGTAGCATAGCATATTGCATCGTGGTAGGAATGCTCACAAGACAGTGAGGTCACATGATTAGATGTGATGTCCATGTGATCCAGGAAGGGCCGGTCTTGCTCTTTTATAACTCTCTCTAGAGAACTTACCAATGTCCCACAAAAATCACATGAATTCTTTGAGAGTGATGGCAGAATCATATCCTGCTAGATCTCACCTCTTCCAAGTTCCACCACACTTTCGGACCAAGCTTCTAGCACAGGAACCCCTGCAGAGGAACCCAAACAGCACATGCATGAAGTCACTTGTCAACTGACTATTAGAGGAGAAGGTGGAGGCAGGATGAAGGGACCGCGTCAAAGGAGTAGAGAGGGAAGGAAGACTGGGCCCCATACTGTAACTTCAAACACCAACAGTGAAGGGGAGAATCTGTTGCACAGAGCAGATGTGGTGGTGGTGGAGTGCTGGGTGGGGGCAGGGGGCTGTCAGTGAATAGAAAGTTTCTAAGAGGAAATAACAGGGGAACTGAGTTCTGGCTAAACCCACTAACAGGGTCCTTGCTGGAGGCAGACACTGGTGACTGGACATTCCCTAGGGGTGGAACATGGAGGATTGGGCCGCCTCTTGATGCATGTGTGTTCCAGAGAAACCAAGAAATCAAAGGTTTTCCGGCAAGAGACCACCCAAGAATATGGGCAGTGTGGCCAGGGGCGGGCTCTGCCAAAGGCTAAGTCTTGGAAAAGGATATTTTCTTTTTAATTTCCTGATTTTCCAGTTGCTGTATTAATAGGTCACCTCATTGGCCTCTTTCTCTCGGGACTGGCTGGCCTCCCTCCTTGGGAATATCAGAAGGCATTATTAAAGTTTCCCTAGTGGTTAGCCGGATCACGTGAGAACAACTCAACCACAAATCTGCAGCCCGAGTCCTTACCCTGAAGGTCGGCTTGCGGTCTAGTCCTCAAAGCTGTCCACAGGTCTTACCTCTCCCATTCCAGCACTCCTTCGTTGACCAGGGTTGACCGAGGGCTAATTAGTTTCTTTCCAGGAGAGACCTGAACCCCAGAATGCTCACACATACACATACACACACCGAAGTGTTGGCATTCTAACACACCCAGCTTCTCTCAGATTATAGCTCAAAATAGATGGGATCATCTCTCTGTGACGAAGCAAAGAAAAGCTTAAAGACGAGGTGGTTTTGACAGATTCCATCAGGAGAAAAGAAAGCCCTCGTCAGTCCTCACTTCGCGTGAGCGGTTATCTCTGCCTCAAAGGCTCCTCCTTTGGAAGCTGCTTTCCCCCACTCGTGCCATCGAACTCCATTCTCCCAGATTAGACCTATTCTAAATGTGCTTCCTGTTTTCAGAATAAGCGAGGTGAGGGAAGGGTGTCTGTAAAACAATGAGGCTTCTGATAGGGCGACACCTTAGGAGAAGCACAGCAGTGGGGATTGGAAGGTGCAGGAAACAAAAAAAAACAAACACACACACACACACACACACACACACACACAAAAAAAAAAAAAAAAAAAAAAAAAAAAAAAAAACACCCAAAAACCCAGTTCAGGCCCCAGAACCCGTATCGAAGGTGTCAAGTGTGACATCACGTGCTTGTGCTCCCAGTAGGACAGCAGATACTGTTAGGTGCCTGGGGCTCATTGGCCAGTTGGCCTAGATTGGTGAATCCCAAATCCCATTGGAAGATCCTGTCTCCAGAACACAAGGTGGTGGATCCTGAGGAATGGTGCTGTAGGAGGCGTTAATGGCTTCTAATGACAGTAAGCAGGAAGATGTTTGTTAGACCAGTGCGCGGTATCACAGAAGCTGTGGGGTTCCACACTGGACATCGTCAGGCTGGAGAGCTAGAGAGGCCGATAGCAACCCAGCCCAAGGAGCTGGGGGCTCCTGACGCAGCTCCGAGACACAAGCTGGTGTTCGGTGCCCTTGAGGGTTTGGGGTTCCACAAGCAGCAGAACCCTGAAGTCTGGTGTCCAGGGATATCAGCTAAGAAAAACGCACCATGTCAAGAGGCAGAGGGAGGCAGAGGGAAGGCATGCTGACCTCGGAACTAATTACCATTGTACCCGTCTCTGAAAGCTTAACAGTGGGACCACACCTTGTAAGAAGGGGCTGGGCGGGCCCCCTGAGGAAAGGAGATGTCGGAACTGAAACCTGTAAGCTGTGAAGATGGGAAAGAAGAAAGCCAGTGTTTCTGGGCGATAGAGCAGGGTGTACAGAGGCCCTGGGGAGAACTGAGATGCCCCACTGTGGCTGAGGAGCAGACGACAGAGAGAGGAGCTGAGGAAGCCCAGGAAAGGCGGAAGAACACTCCAGGCCATGAACTCTACACTGACAATTTAAGAACGTGGACGCCGATTGAGCAGACAGCAGCATGGCCACTGTGCCTATGACAGGCCAGAGTGGGTACAAGGTGCCTGCCAGGAGGCAGGTGCCCAGATTAGTGTTTTGTAGGCCAGGCTATGAACCCGGAAGTGAGAGAAGAGATGGATTCTGGGGAGTCATGGTATAAGAGGAGGAACTTGTGGTTGAGACAGGTCAAGGGTGATGCCTGGGTGTCGGAGCTGTCTCGTTGGGCAAGTTGCTATGCTTTATGTCAGCTGGAGGAAGATGGGAATCCTCACGGAAGAGTGGACGCTTTGGAGTCAGGATGTTGTTAGCCCTGGTTGTAGCACTGCCAGAAGGTGAAGACTTTGCTATGTAACAGGAGAAGGATGGAGGTCAGAGGACTCCATCACTCTGAGAGATTCCTTCCTAAGGGGGAAGCTATTGCTTCCTATATAACTCTGACCCATGGTCCCTGATGACAGATGCCCTGATTCCCATCGTAGTGAATGTCTAACATAGCCAGAGCACAGCATGCATGTTAATAAGCTGCAAAGATCTGGTTCGACCAAGCCATCACACATTGTAACAGCCATGACTGCCAGAAGGTAGCCCTGGTCTAGTCTCTCTGCCCCACATCCCATTTCTCACATAAACAAAGCAATCAGAAGAGTAAACGCGACTTCCATGCTGCACCCTGCCTGATACTCTAAATGTTAACTTTAAATAATCCAGCTGCACTCTGGTTCCACCTTGGATTAAAGTCACCTTTCCTTCCTTAAGACTCAGATCACAGAGCTCTGCCTGCCTTGCTTCTGTCAGTAAGACCTCAGTAAGTGGCCCTTCACAGTCCTGAATGCCTAGGTCTGCTTGCCTCCTGTGAGTCTCAGAGCTGGACCTTATATGCTGGGACTCGGTTTCTCCAGAACACCAGGTACCAGGGATGTGATATGTGAGTCTCACTACTGGTACTTATAACTGTGATAATAACTGTGTTCTTCTATGATAATCCCCCTGCCTCGTGTGTGTGTGTGTGTGTGTGTGTGTGTGTGTGTGTGTGTGTCTGTGTGTCTGTGTGTGTGTCTGTGTGTCTGTGTGTGTGTCTGTGTGTCTGTGTGTGTGTATGGGAGGTATGTATATGTACAGGTGGAGTATGTGCATGTATGTGTGTATGTGTGAATGGGTGGGGGGTATGAAATGGCTGGTTGTATGTGTGTGTGCATGAATTGTGTGCGTGGTTGGTTGTGTGTGTGCATGGGTTCTGTGCATCAGTGTGTGTGCGTGTGTGTGTGTGTGTGTGTGTGTGCACAAGTGGTATGTGTATGTGAGTGTGTGTGATTGTATGGGAGATGTATATGTGCACAGGTGGAGTATGTGCATGCATGTATGTGTGTATGTGTGAATGGGTGAGGGGTGCGCATGGCTGGTTATGTGTGCATGGGTTATGTGCATCTCTGTATGTGTGTGCATGAGTGGTATGTGTGAGTGTGTGTGTGTGTGTGTGTGTGTGTGTGTGTGTGTGTGCGTGCACTCACGCATGCATGCACATAGCCCAAAGGTCAACCTCAGGAGTGGTTCCTCCAGATCCATCTATCCTGTTTGTTTAAAACCAGGGTCTCTCGTGGTCCTAGAACTTTCCAGTCAGGCAAGGATGGCGCTACCTGTTCCCACCACATGCTGGGCTTACCAGTCTGCACCACTACCTCTGGCTTTTAACATAGGGTCTGAGGATCAAAGCCAGGTCCTCATGCTCATAAGACAGGGTAATTACCAACAGTCACCCCCAACCATCCCCCGAGTCCTGAGAACTTGCAGCACACTGGTTGGAGTTAGGATCCCCTGCAAATGGCAAGTAAACTCCAAGCAGTTTCGCTCTCTCTAGATAGAAGTGGATTTTTCTCACACCAAAGCCAAGCCCATAAGCTTGAGCAGCACCCACGTCCCAAAAACCAAACAGGAGGCATAAACGAGAAGACAGCAGAGTGCAGACTGCAGGAGCGTAGGGACGGTTCCAGGAAGGCGAAAGAAGGAGGGATGACGGTACACGCCCTCAGGACAGGACGATCACAAGTACAGGGCCAGCCTTTGTGGTATAGTGACATCCTGTCTCAAAACAACAAAACATTGGTCAGGGAGAGGGCACATGGCCTCTGGGCATTGTGCGTGCACACACAAAACTTTTGTTAGTGCTTGTTGCGTAAGCCTGAGGACTTGACCCACATTAAAAACAAAAACTGCTGGATGGGCATGGTGGTATGCAGGAAGACTGAGACAAAGGACCCCATGGACCTGATCTGCAGCCAGTCCAGTCCAACCAGGAAGCTCCAGGCTCAGTGCGAGACTCTCCCTCAAAAGATAAGGTGGAAAGCCAGGCATGGTGGCACACACCTTTAATCCCAGCTTTCGGGAGGCAGAGGACAGTGGATCTCTGTGAGTTTGAGGCCAGCCTGGTCTCCATAGAGAGTTCCAGTTCCAGGGCGATAAAATAGAAAGATCCCGTGACAAAAAAAAAAAAAAAAAAAAAAAAAAAAGCAATAAATTAATTGTTTAAGGTGGAGAGTTAGCTGACACCAGGTGTTGACAACTGGCCTCCACACACATGCACAGATACCACACAGGTGCACACAGACAAAAATACATATGCAAGTACAGAACACTGATGGGGGGGGAGAAGGGGGAGAGAGAGGGAGGGAGAAAAGGAGGGAGAGAGAGAGAGGGAGGGAAGAGGGGAGATAGAGGAGAGAGAATGCAAGAGCAAGGTGAAATAGCCACGTGACTACAGCTGCAAAGGATGCAGGGAAACACAGTCCTCCCTCTGCATGGCCACTAAACATGAATCACACATCGAGGACACTGTACCTGATAACAGACTACTGACCTTCTTCCTCCCCCTTGTAAGTCCTGAATACTCCAAGCTCTCTCCCAAAAGTAACAGTCCAGGTCCTGGTGGTGCCTGAGACAGTCTCCTTTGACTCATTCCCACATTTCGAGACGTCCCCCTGTTCATCGGCACTCACAGTGAATTCTAAATCAACCCCTCCACTCCGTCTATGCCTCTCCAACATTCCCCAAGTTTAAAAATATTACCGACTAAAATAAAGCATATTGTACACTAAACGTTGGTACTGAATTTGCTAATTTTTATGAGATATATATCAATTAAGAATGTTTAACACAATAATTAGCACACCACCATACTGTTGGCGGTGAGTCAGTGCAGTTCTCCAGGCAGGACTTCTTGAAATGCGTCTATTTTAGCTCGAGCTCTGCTCCCTGTTTCTACACCAATGAGGTGCTTCCCCCCTCCCTCAGCCGTTCCATCTGCTCACTGGAATTTTGTTTTCAGAAACCATGGCAACATGTGTTTTGCCATAACACAGAGTGAACAGATTCATTCCAGTTTCCCCCGGCAGCATGAAGCCTTCTGCAAAACACAAAAGCAATGCAAATGTGGGAAGAAGTAATCGTAAGAAAATCACAGACATTTTGTGACGACCCAACCCGCATCTTCAAACAGCACCTAGCAGGTCTTTACCAAGGGTGCGCCTTAAGCCATCAGTGGCGTGAGTTCACTCCGTGGTCTGCACTCTTGGTATCAGGACATAATAACAGTCTGTGTGAGGAGGGGGGTCCTGTCTCATGTTGCTGCTGTACCCTCAGAGCCACCTGTCTCTGCCCTCCTCCCTCATCGACCTCAAGTCCCTCCACAAGGGTGGTGGCAGGCTTAGAAGCACTTGCTCTGTTGAAAGGCTGTTGTGGGGGCCGGGGGGGGGGAGTATGTGTTTGTGTGTGGGAATCCATGTGTGTGCCCATGTTCATTGACATAAACAGTTCTCTTGTTTCTTCTTTGAGCATCTGGTTCTGGTATTGCCCATGTGTTTCCTGTGCCTGCCACCTGACCCTACCTGCTCTTAGGGATTGGAGGTGGGGTGGCACAGAGTCGAGGACTTAGATGCAGCCAGCTCACCTGAGCACTGCGGCGAGCTCCTTTAATACCCTCCACCCTCGCCCCCACTGGTCCCAAGAAAGCGTCCTTCTCAGCAGCAGTCCCCCATTGGCTGGCATTGTCTGCACCAGCAATCCTTAGTCTCTCAGGCAGTCCTCAATTGGGTCCTCCTTTAGAAGATGTTTGTGCGGCTCCGTGGCCCCCAGTGTTTACATATAGGAAGCCCGCAGTTACTGCTACAGCCATGTACTTCAGAACGTGCATCATCCCATTGTGTGTGTGTGTGTGTGTGTGTGTGTGTAGTATGTGTGAGCACATATGTGTATACAAATTTGCTCATCCATGAACGTGTGTGTGAAAGCCAGAGGCTGATGCCAAGGGACTGTCCTTTTGTGTGTACATGGGGTGCTTATGGTGTGTCCACATACATGCAGCATGAGTGTTTGTGAGCGTATGTGCACGTATGTGCCTGGGTGAGGAAGCCAGAGACTGCCGTCTAACATCTCCCTCAGTCCCTCTGTACCCTCCGCATTGAGGCATGCTCTTTGATTTAACCCCAAATCACCAATCTGGCCAATGTAGCTCTCCAGCTTGTCCCAGGGATTCCCCGGTTCTGCTCCGTGAGTGCTAAGATGAGAGATGGGCCACTGTGGTGATGTGGGTTACTAGGCAGCCAACCTCCAGGCTTCATGCTTAGACGTCAAGTGGCTTACCACTGAACCATGTCCCAACCCCTACACCATCCCATTCTAAAGATCCATCCTCACCAGTATCAGTACCCGGGCCATCTCAACTCCCTGCCACAGCCCAACGCCATAACAGTACAGTGCATGGTCCTGCCTCAGTCCGTGTGGGTCCAGAGAAAAAAGTCCCCAAGAGCCTTCTCTTCAGTCGTCCACAGAGCCCTAGCAGAAAGAAGGTGAGATCTTCCTCTGCAGTGACTAGAAGGGTTTAAGGCAGAGATTCTGCAAGAGTGGCCCTGCTCACCCTAAAGGCTGGCACAGTGCGCTGGGGCTATGGGCATGGTGGCCGTGACCGCCCTGGACCCTCGTTCAAGGGGAGGAGGCTTAGGAAGAATCACTCTGCTGCAGCCGGATCTCCTTCCCTGCCTCCGCTCCCACAGGAGGATTCTCAGGGAAGAAGACGTAGGACCCTCAGAATGAGGACGTAGGACCCTCAGAATGGTGGGGAGCTGCCAGGCCTGTGTCTCACGGACAACTCAGCTCCTCTTAAACCTCAACACACACACACAGTCAAGAGGGCTTCTGGGTGGCAGTGGCCACCACAAACTGCCTTCACAGTTCGTAAAGTTCCCTGACCAGAGGTTTTCCCTCTGCAAATGTGGTGAGTGAGGATCCGTGGTCTGCATTTTGCAGTGTATCTGCCGTATCTGTGTGCAAGGCCCCAAGAGTGCTAGTTGGTTGTTTGGGTTTGGTTTGGTTTTGGTTTTGGTTTTGGGTTTTTTTTGTTTGTTTGTTTGTTTTTAAGATTTATTTATTATATGTAAGTACATCGTAGCTGTCTTCAGACACACCAGAAGAAGATGTCAGATTTCATTACAGATGGTTGTGAGCCACCATGTGGTTGCTGGGATTTGAACTCAGGACCTTCAGAAGAGCAGTCAGTGCTCTTAACTGCTCAGCCATCTCTCCAGCCCCAGTTTTGGGTTTTTAATCAGTTAAATTAGAGTCTCTGAGGCTGGGGTGGCTGCAGGCCTTGTCACCCAGCTTTGGCAATGGAGACAGACTGAGACCCAGGGTCCACTGGCAAGCCGGCCTAGCGGAATTGATGAGCCCGGATTCCCATTTTCTGGCCTTGTCCTTGCATGTCTTTTTCTCACATGTGGAGGCAGAAAAATAAACAGAGAAATGCTCTGATGTCTTCCTCTTCTCATGGTCTCCATCAAATTAGGGTTCTGCCCTCATGGCCCCACTAAATCTATCCCCATCTACATGTATGGAAAATATAAAATTGGGCTGGGGAGATGGCTCAGTGGTTAAGAGCACTGACAGCTCTTCTGAGAGTTCAAATCCCAGCAACCACATGGTGGCTCACAACCATCCGTAGATGATCTGATGCCCTCTTCTGGAGTGTCTGAAGACAGCTACAGTGTACTTACATATAATAAATAGTAAATCTCTAAAAAGAAAAAGAAACAGGACAGCCAGGGCTACACAGAGAAACCCTGTCTCAAAAAACCAAAAAAAAAAAAAAAAAAAAAAAAGAAGAAGAAAGAAAGAAAGAAAGAAAGAAAGAAAGAAAGAAAGAAAGAGAAAAGAAAAGAAAAGAAAAGAAAATATAAGCCGGGCGGTGGTGGCACATGCCTGTAATCCCAGCAGTTGGGAGGCAGAGGCAGGCGGATTTCTGAGTTCGAGGCCAGCCTGGTCTACAGAGTGAGTTCCAGGACAGCCAGGGCTACACAGAGAAACCCTGTCTCGAAAAAAACAAATCCAAATCCAAAAACACAAAACAAAAACAAAAACAAAAACAAAAAAAAAACGGAAGGGGGGAAGAAAAGAAAATATAAAATTATAAAATTACAAAAATATGAAAATATAAAATAATTGAGGAAATACACTTTGTCCCATAACTTCATTCCACTTTTTTTGCACTAAAATAAGCAAAAAAAAAAAAAAAAAAAAAGAAGAAGAAGAAGAAGAAGAAGAAGAAGAAGAAAGAAAGAAAGAAAGAAAGAGAAAAGAAAAGAAAAGAAAATACAAGCCGGGCGGTGGTGGCACATGCCTGTAATCCCAGCAGTTGGGAGGCAGAGGCAGGCGGATTTCTGAGTTCGAGGCCAGCCTGGTCTACAGAGTGAGTTCCAGGACAGCCAGGGCTACACAGAGAAACCCTGTCTCGAAAAAAACAAATCCAAATCCAAAAACACAAAACAAAAACAAAAACAAAAACAAAAAAAACGGAAGGGGGGGAAGAAAAGAAAATATAAAATTATAAAATTACAAAAATATGAAAATATAAAATAATTGAGGAAATACACTTTGTCCCATAACTTCATTCCACTTTTTTTGCACTAAAATAAGCAAAAAAAAAACCCAAAAACAAAAAAAAAACCCAAAATTCTAAGAATTAACTAATCATGTAAGAGTGCCTAGAAACTGATATTGTGCACTCTGCTAAAGCGAATATGTTAAGCCAATCAGGGGGCTGGAGAGATGGCTTAGTGGTTAAGAGAACTGACTGATCTTCCAAAGGTCCTGAGTTCAAATCCCAGCAACCACATGGTGGCTAACAACCATCTGTAATGAGATCTGATGTCCTCCTCTGGGGTGTCTAAAGACATTTACAATGTACTTACATATAATAAATAAATAAATAAATCTTTAAAAAAAAAAACTTAGGCCAACCATGTAATGGCTGCTGCTCACTTGATAGCTGGCTGGCACCTTCTGAAGAGGGGCTGGAGAGATGGCTCAGAGGTTAAAGCACTGACTGCCCTTCCAAAGGTTCTGAGTTCAATTCCAAGCAATCACATAGTGGCTTACAACCATCTGTAATGGGATCTGATGTCCTCTTCTGGTATGTCTGAGGACTGCTACATTGTACACACATACATAAATAAATTGAAAAGGAGGAGGAGGAGAATATCCAGAGGGAGGAGGAGAAGAAGATCCAGACAGAGAGTTTTAGAATAATATGTTCAAAGCGGAGTTGGTCAAACAATGATCATACTGTATTATTAGTGTTCTGAAGTTCCAGGCAGTCATTTTAAAAGGTGCCACAGACTGAAATTTAACATCCTAAGACATTGTCAAGTACAAGCACAGTCTGTGAACCAGTCAGCCTGACAATCTTATCTGTGTAAAGTCTGTGTGCTGTCGTATTCATGCACAGAACTGTGGGTGTGAGGGTGCACACTAGCATGCTCATTTCTGGGGAGTGTATGGGCTGGTCAGGCTGGGCATGTGTGGGTGTGCATGAGTGTGTGGGAGGTGTGTGTACAAGACACAATCAATGCGTGAGAATGGGAGGCGAGTGAGTGTTGTGTGCACCAGAGTGTGAGGGGGCGGATATGGGGCGTGTTGAGTGTGGGGTGTTGGGTATGAATGTGTAGAGTGTGTGTCAGGGTTTGTGTGGAAGGAGCATACTGGAATGGCACATTTGTTTGTGCAGACGGAGGGATTCTGGGAGCATGGGGAGTTTTTAGTCCTCCAGCGTAGCGACTTGGTCAAAAGGCCAAGAGAAGAGCTGATAAATTTCTTGCTTGACACATGGTCAAGCGGATCCTAGAATTAGGTAGGCTCCAAGCCCACGCTCTTTCCATTAGTTATCTATAGCGGTTCTGCCGTGTCACTGCTACTTACAAATTCCTCACCGTGGAA
This sequence comes from Apodemus agrarius, assembly GCA_964023405.1. Taxonomy (NCBI): domain Eukaryota; kingdom Metazoa; phylum Chordata; class Mammalia; order Rodentia; family Muridae; genus Apodemus; species Apodemus agrarius. The sequence continues at coordinate 12,634,816 of OZ030019.1, read as the reverse complement.
GTGGTGCAAGACAGAAGCAAGCCCCCCACCCCCACCCCAGAGATGGCGCCTGCTAGAAGGAAGAGAACACTGAACAAGGCAAAGAGTTGTTTGTTTGTTTGTTTGTTTGTTTGTTTGTTTGTTTTAAAAAGTCACAAGTGAGGTGGGACTCAAACTGGTACCTGACCTGTGACAGTAACAACGGGTACCAAAGGCAAACATCAAATACCTGTGCAGGCGGAGTCGAGAAAGATGTCAGCCCAAACAGAAAGCAGATGGGGGAATAAGGCCAGAGGATGCAGCAGAGGAATGGATGAGTCCAGAAAATCCAAGCGACTGGGAGCTCCAACAGGGTGGGGCAGTGTGCTCAGGGCGGAAGGGATAGAGGATGGGGGAGGGTGGCTGGAAATGAGAGGAATCAGAGACAAACTTCCCCCGGCTTGAGTCCTTGCTTTTGGAGCCCGTGATTCAGAAAAGTCCAAGTGGCTCCACAGAGACTCTGTACCAGCTCCCAGAAAGCCAACGGCACAGCCAGGGGCACAGCCAGCAAGTGTCAATAGCCACAATGGGACAAACTAATAACTAGCAGGTGATCATCATGAGATGTCCTGCTTCAGATTATTATATAATCTGTGACACACCGTGTGCCCTTATTAAGCAAGTCTGTAAGGGATTCATTTTAGGAAAGATTCCTGCTATTAATATGCTTTTCCTGTTATTATTAAACATATATAACAATCACTAAGTAATAGCAGACTCCTTTAGAGCAGATCTCTGCAGATCCACGAGGATGTACTGTCTTGGGGTAAAGCTATATAGACAAATAGATGACTTAAGTCTTAATGATGATCCTATAAGAATTCCTAAAATTATATCTGTGGTTATTAAGCTCTTTTATAGTGGGACTGCTATTAAGTCCTTTTCTAATAGTCAAAACTGCAATGAGAACTCTGCCAGTTAATTGCTCTAAAATGGCAACCAGACTTTCTCCTACTCAGAGCACATTCCAAGAGGTTGTAAAACAAATAATCAAAGGTCATAAAAAGGGAACTAATGATTTATTATAGGTGTTAGGACAGAAGATAAAATATTGGCTGGGTTTATCTATACAAAACTTCACTAATAACGTAGTTATGGTTTTAACCCTTCAGTGAACCTGTGGAGCTGAGACAGGTGATGGATGCTTAGCTAGATAACTATTCCTAATGGATATGCATGTAAACATTCTCTGTTGTAAACTTCTAGTTCAATTTATGATTTTATTTTTTTGTGTGAACTTGTGATGAACTTTGTAACGTGATCATGTGTTCTGAAAGATGTTTAAGTGCTGAGGACAAAGCGAAGAGTTGGAATGGAGGTGAGAGGAACTGAGCTGAGGGGAAGTTTTTAGATAGAAAACTTTTTAGACAGACTGAACTCAAGAAGAACTTAGAAGTATAAGCATAGCTTTCAGAGAAAAGGCATTGAGAGTAAGAGCATTTGTGACTTCAGAGCAGGAGGAGAGAACAAGTTTAGAAGGAGAATGCAGAGTGGAATGACTTGGAAACTATAGGTAAGAAAAAGAAACTAAGAGAGCAATGTGCAGAATGCAGAGGGAAAGAGGGAAAAAGAAGAAGCTGCAGAGAGCAGAGGAGCAGGCAGGCTTCTCCTTACCATGGGACAGAACAGGTCCCACGGTAAGGACAAGGCAGGCTTAGTCTTTTTTTGTGTTTGTTTGTTTTTGTTTGTTTGTTTGTTTGTTTGTTTTTCGAGACAGGGTTTCTCTATGTAGCCCTGGCTGTCCTGGAACTCACTCTGTAGACCAGGCTGGCCTCGAACTCAGAAATCCACCTACCTCTGCCTCCCAAGTGCTGGGATTACAGGCGTGCACCACCACGGCCCGGCCCAGGCTTAGTGTTATCAAAAGGAACAAAGCTTTCTTCTTACAAACATGGGTTTAATTCATTTAGCATTAAAAGGGTGAAAGCTTTTTCTTTCTCTATGCAATAAAGATTTGGAGCTCATTTTTCATCAAGAACGAGTGAGTTCTTTCTGCACACGGTCTTTTGCTCCATATGTATATGTAAGTATGGATGTGTGTGTAAGTATGTAATTGTGAGAATGCTTGCAAGCTAGGCCCAACTGGTCTGATTGGAAATGTATAAATGAGCATTCATGAAGCTGTGTATGAACTTATGTGAGATTATGCATATTTGCTTATATAAAAGTTTTTTCTTTTTCCAAGTGTTATTCTCTTCTCCTGGTTCAGTAGAAGTTTACTGCTCTGAACTTCCCCCTAGCCCGACAAGCAAGAGGCATCTGGACAATTAATCCTTTCCATAATCTCCTGCTGTTTTAGGATGAGATGCTAAGTGCCTGAGACTGCGGTCTCTGGCCTCAGAGGAACACAGAAGGCAGGTCAGCTACAGTAGCACAGTCATAGTAATAACTTAGATAAGTAAACTTTTTATTATACAGCAACCCTAAATATCTCATAAGATGTTCTCCCCCCTCCACTGCCTCAAGAAGAACTGAAAAGAAAGAACCAGGCCAGGGCTGCCACCCCACCCCCACCCATCCATCCCCTACCCCCCACCTCCCCCTACCCTCCACCTCTGCCCCACCCCTGGCAAGCAAGGTGAACTCAAGCTGGGTCCTGTCCAGTCGGCATCACAGGAGACAGGAAACAGAGATGGTTGAGCTCTGCCCAGTGCCATATTTGGGAGCATAATATGGTTTCCATTTTTCAAGTAAAAGGAGAAATTACTCCATGAGTTTAAGATTGCTCTATGTGGCCGGGCGGTGGTGGCGCACACCTTTAATCCCAGCACTTGGGAGGCAGAGGCAGATGGATTTCTGAGTTCGAGGCCAGCCTGGTCTACAGAGTGAGTTCCAGGACAGCCAGGACTACACAGAGAAACCCTGTCTCGAAAAACCAAAAAAAAAAAAAAAAAAAAAAAAAAGATTGCTCTATGTGTGGCAAACTGCAGGTCAGCCCAGGCTGTGTAGCAAGACCCTGTCCGAAAGACCGTAGAGGAAAAAAAATGTTGATCTATATATGGTGTTAAGCACCTATAATTCCAGTACTCAGGAGACTGAAGCAGAAGGATTACAAGTATGAAGCCAGCTGAGGTACATAGCAAGACTGTCTCAGAAGAGTAGAAACTGATAATAACAACAGGATTGTTATAATCATAATTCTTAATAAGGAGTCCCAATAGTCCAGTGGCCTCCACCCCTGAGTACTGAGTTTACAAGCAGTCCATTAAGACAGCACTTCTCAGGCTGAGGGGAGGCTATGTTAGAGCATTTACCTACCACATGTTAGACCTAAACCCCAGGACTTCGGGAAAAAATTCTTTTTCAGAGTAGATGACTCAGATAGCAAGCATAATGATCAGAGTTCAGATCCCCAGAACCCACATAAAAGTCAAGAGTATATGACACATTCACATACAAACCACACATCACATACACATACACACATACACACATACACATCACACCACACACATACACACACCACATTTAGACTTACACACACCCCATACACACTCACATATACATCACATACAACACACACACATACTCACACACACAACACAAACACTCACCTACACACAAAAAAATAAAGATCTCACATACCACACACACACACACACAATAAAACAATTTAAAGCTTAGTTCCTAATACCCACATCTCCAAGATATCTAATACCCTCTTCTGGCCTTTGGAACATCAACACACATGGCACACACATAATAATAATAATAATAATAATAATAATAATAGTAATAATAGGGGCTGGAAAAATGGCTCACTGGCTAAGATCACTTGTTGCTCTTCCAGAGAACAGAAGTTAAGTTCCCAGCACCCATATGAAAACACACCATCCTCTGTAACTCCAGCTCCAGAGAATTTGGTGCCCTCTTCTGGCCTCCTTGTGTATTGCATACGATGCACAGACGAGACATCCATACACAGAAGATAAAAATAAATCTAATGATAATAACAACAACAATAAATCTATTTTAAAAGAAAAGGGGAGGGGGCCATGGCACTGAATTTGGTAATGATTTCCTAACTATAAAAGAAAAAACATGCTGCACACAAAGAAATTGGGTAAGCTGAATCTCATCAAAATTAAAAGCTGGTACTTACTAAATGACTCTGTGAACAGAGTGAGCATGTATCTCAAAACCGGGGAGTGACAGCGCCCCCGCTGCCACAGAACCAAGTATCAGGTGTAGGCCTGGGGGATTGACAGAAAACACAGACACGGGTCATTCTATAAGGAGAATGCCAAAGCTTTACTGAGGGACCAGCAATATATACTAGAAGCCAGGGAAAACAACAGGAAAAAACAATTGTGCCATAGTTAAGGCACCAGGGAGGTCCCTCCCACACTGGGTGGGAAAACAGGTATCAAATTAAGCGGCAGGATGTTCCCCAGGATGTTTCCTGTGCAAACACCTCGGCTGGGGGAGCTGAGCTAAGTTCACCGATGCCCAACAGGGGAGAGCATTTGTCACCTGTGTTTCTGAGAAAGGATACATTGAAAAACTCTGCAAACCACTTCTATAGCTCAACCTCAGCAGCAAATTTAAAGTGGGGAAGGTCTTCTCAAACACCCCTGCAAAAGCAATCGATCAGCTCTTGGAACACAGTTAGCATCCCTAACAACCAGGGATATGTCAGTCAAACCCGCTAAGGTGATACTTCCTACCACAGCAATGGTCAAGATCAGCGTAAAAGCAGAAGGCTAAGCAGTGTTGGTGAGGGTGCAGGGAGATGCGAGCCACTGTGGAAATGGAGTGGCAGCCCCGCAGAATACCCCGGACGCGGAGCTGGGCACACCCCAGCACTCAGAGGGCAGAGGCAGCAGATTTCTGAGTTTGAGGTTACCCTGATCAAGTTCCAGGACAGTCAGGGCTACACCCACAGGGTTTCTCTGTCTTAAGAAACAAAAATAACCCAGCACTGGGGAGGCAGAGGCAGGCGGATTTCTGAGTTCGAGACCAGCCTGGTCTACAGAGTGAGTTCCAGGACAGCCAGGGCTACACAGAGAAACTCTGTCACAAAAAACAAAACAAAAAAAAAAAAAAAGAAAGAAAGAAAGAAAGAAAGAAAAGAAAGAAAGAAAGAAGAAGAAAGAAAGAAACAACAACAAAAAGAATGCACACATATAAATTACTTATTGCAATTAATTAAATTTTTTGTTTTTCCAAGACAGGGTTTCTTTATAGCGTTGGCTGTCTGGAACTCACTGTGTAGACCAGGCTGGTCTTGAACTCACAGCGATCCACTTGTCTCTGCTCCTGTGTGCTGGGATTAAAGGTGTATGCCACCACCACCCAGCTGTTACAGTTAATTTAATTCCACTTCTGGATATATACCCGGGACTGCTGGAATCAGATACACAGATTCTCACACCCATATACACAGCCACATTGCTTGTAATCACCGCCTGACAGAAGGACCCCAATGGTCATTGGTAGAGCAATGAACCAACAGAAGAAGGGACCTCCACAAAACAGGGTGATATTCAGCCTTTATAACGAGGCTGGAGGCCTGATGGAGAGGGTTAGAGTGCTGACTGAGCATGCAGGCCCCGGGTCCAGTACCCAGCACATGAAGCTACATGTAATCCCAGCACTTGGGAGGGGGAGGTAGGAAGAACAGAGTTTCAAGCCCATATCCTGGAATTTGAGGCTAGTTGAGGATACTGAAGACCCTGTCTCAACAAACATTTTTTTTTAATTAAAAAATAAGCCGGGCAGTGGTGGCACACGCCTTTAATCCCAGCACTTGGGGGGAGGCAGGCGGATTTCTGAGTTGGAGGCCAGCCTGGTCTACAGAGTGAGTTCCAGGACAGCCAGAGCTACACAGAGAAACCCTGTCTCGAAAAACCAAAATAATAATAATAATAATAATAATAATAATAAATAAAATGGCTGCCAGGAAATTGGAGAGTTATTAGATCACTGGAGAAAGGCAGGGTTCTGGATGTAGATGCAGACGAAAGCTATGAAAGACAAGAGTGTATTTAGTGCATTGAACTATTACAAATGCTTAAAGGTCGGTTGTCAGCTGTGTTTGTTCTAATCATTGAATTCCAAACAAATTCCAGGAAAGAACCAAGAGAAGATAACTTTTGGGAGCCTTCCAGTGCCTACTTCCGGCTGCGCCTCTGCTCTGGTTTCCCGGTCCATGAAATAGCTGTGTCTCCAGTTGGTTTCTCCTGCTTTCTGCTCAGGTAATTCTAAGACTCCTACAGAGATTGCAGGCTCTGGACAACAGGACGCCATCTCACCTCTGAAATGAGGTGATTCCTGATGAAAAACAAGTTAGTAGACAGAGAGGAGAGAAGGGTCACCGCTCCCAAGGTCTCCCCAGTGTTGGGTGTCCGTTCTGTTCCCCTCAAAGATGAAACGACAGCTTTATTTACAGCGAGATGATTGAATTAAGGATGTAAAACTGGATATGAGCTCCCTCAAATGAGCCTGAGTTATTAGGGAAAGAAATGCTTTTCCTGAAAACTATAGACTAGAATGTTGTAGTAACTAAGAGACCGAGCCTGGAAAAACATTTTAGCACATCTGCAAGTTGGCACCACCTGAACCCTTCTGGGTAACCATGGTAACCACTGGTATGTGGGTAAAAATGAAACAAAGGCATTAACTTTTAATGCTTGTATAGCTAGTTTAATCAGTCTTTGCCTGAGCCTCAGACATTTCTGCAAAAAGAAAAGAAAAAATTAAAGAAAGAAGTGAATCAGAGAACTTAAATGAAGACCCTATGAATTTAAAAACAAAAAACACGGAAGCTCTGAATAATTGAAACCAATATGGTTCAACCAGTAGTGTGGAGTCTGAAGTTTTTTTAGGGAGGTCTCACTCCTGTAGGACATAGATGAAGAGTCTATAAACAGGAACACATGGGGTGTTGTGTATGAATTAAAGCTCCGCTTCCACCTTGAAATAGTTTAAATCTAACCAATACTGTAGGCTACTGTTTGAGAGAGAGAGAGAGAGAGAGAGAGAGAGAGAGAGACTTTATTTTTTTGTATGTGTGGTTGTTTTGTCTGCATGTATGTCTGTGCATGCAGTGCCTGAGGAGGCCAGAGAGGACATGAGATCTCCCTGGAAACGGACTCACAGGTGGTTGTGAGCCACTGTGTGGATGCCAAATACTCTGCAAGATCGGCCAGTGCTCTGGACTGCTGAGCCCTCTCACCCGAAAGAAAGATTTTGTTATTAAAACAAAACAAAACAAAAAGCACACAAGAAAACCTCAGTGCCCAGCAGCTCTATCCCTAGAAGCCATTGCGTTGAGCTGCAATAGACCGCACTCACCCTCAGCACCACTATAGTCCCTAAAGTGGGCACGGGGAGCATGTATCAGTGAATTGCTGCTTGGTATTTTGTTGTGGATTTTTGCATCCCTGTGCATCAAAGATATGGGCCTTTGGCTTTTCTTTTATTATAGTATCTTTGCCTAACCTCAGTATCAGGATAATGCTGGCCTTATAAAATTTGGAAATGTTTCTGCCCTTCACGTTCTGAAAAGTCTAAAAACTGAGATGGCCTCTTCAGATGTTCATTGGACTGACCAGTCTCTTGCCCTGGGTCGCTCTCTGTCAAAAAAGTTTTGATTAGTAACTCAATCTCTTTACTCATTTTGGTCTGTTATTTATTTTTATTTCTTTATCATTCAGTTTAATGGGTTGTATTTCTAGGAATTTACCCATTTTGTGTATATTATTTGATGGTTGGTGGTATTTTTTGTTATAATGGTTGTTTATAATCTTATTTGAGTCCTTTCTCTCCCATGCCTTCAATCTCAACCTCTTTTTTAGATGCTTGTCAGTTTTATCTATTCAAAAAATTAACGGGGTGGAAGAGATGGATCAGCTGATCCGAATGTTGCTTCTTCTGTAGAGGACTGGAACGTGGTTCCTAGCGCTCTCTCCGGGAGGCTCACACCCATCTGTAACTCCATTTCTAGAACATCTGACTGCCTTTTCTGGCCTCCACAGGCCATATGTGTGCACACATACACGTGCACACACATACAAACACACATGCACATACATGCACACAAACACATGCATGCACGAACATTCATAAATAAAAATTAAAATAAATTTTTTAAATGAACTTGAGGGGGCTGGAGAGATGGCCCCGAGGGTAAGAGCACTGACTGCTCTTCTGAAGGTCCTGAGTTCAAATCCCAGCAACCACATGGTGACTCACAACCATCCGTAATGAGATCTGACGCCCTCTTCTGGGGTGTCTGAAGACAGCTACAGTGTACTTACATATAGAAAGAAAAAAGAACACAAGTCTGGCACTAAGGCTCTTGCCTTTGATCCTAGCACTTGAGAGGCTGGAGGATGGCCATGGGCTCAAGGCCAACCAGGGCTATACAGTAAGTTCCAGGCTAATGTAAGCTACGGATAAGATTGTCTCTAAAACAAGTCAATCATGTTTTTCTTTCCTATTATTACCTTTTTATTCTCCAATTCCTTTATCTTTGTTCTGGTCTATCTTCCTGTGTGATAATCTAAGGTTTACCTCATTTTGATTTTCTGGTTATGTCATATGTAAAGCCAGGTTTCATATTCCAGAAGTTTCCTTTTTATTTATTTATTTTTTTTTTTTACTATAGGCAGACATCACTGGTACGTCCCCCTCTCTGAAACTGCATCCTTTAAGCTGCAGTTTCCTTTTTGCTCACCTTGTACTGTTTTTTATTTCCTCCCCGAGTTCCACACTTAGGATGCCCAAGAGTCAGCTGCCCACCCTTGAGAGTCTCCCCCCTTTTGGGGATCTCACATTTCTATTTTGACCAGAAAAGATATATAATAATGTATCCAATCTTCTTTCTTGTTCTTATTTTTGTTGAAACAGTGCCTCACTCTGTAGCCCAGGATGACCCAAAATGCACTGCATAGCCCAGGCTGACCTTAAACTTCTAATATATATATAGGTTTTTCAAGACAGGGTTTCTCTGTGTAGCCCTGGCTGTCCTTGAACTCAGAAATCCACCTGCCTCTGTCTCCCAAGTGCTGAAACTGAGGTGTGTACCACCACCGCCCGGCAACCTTAACCTTCTAGCAACCCTCCCGCATCACCCTCCCAAGTGCTGGGACTATGGGTTACCAGCATTCAATCTTCTTAAATTTTTGGCATACGATCTGCCCTACAGGTTTGTTTCTGAGCTGTGCATCTGAGAAGGATACACATTCGGCTGCTGTTGGGCAAAATCTCTGTGTGTCAAGTTGGTCAGTCAGTCTGAGTGTTTATTGATTTTTTTTTCCTCAATGATGTATCCATTTTGAAAGTACCCTGTTAAAGACGACTACTGGGAGCCACTGCTGCCTGTGTGCTCCTTCAATTCTGCCGATACACTTGCTTTACACATTTCTGCACTCTCACAGCGAGCGTGTGTGCCTGTATTCTTGTTTCCTCCACAAGCTGGCCATGGTCAAGTGACCACTGTGCCTTATGGAGGAATTTTTACTTAAAGTCTACTTTGCATAAGTGCAGCCATTCCTGCTTCTGCTTGTATGGAAAGTCTTCCCCATCCAGTCTATATGTCCTCAGAGCTGGTGTGTGTGTGTGTGTGTGTGTGTGTGTGTGTGTGTCTGTGTGTGTGTGTCTGTGTGTGTGTGTCTGTGTGTGTGTGTGTGTTTGTGTGTATTGGTTTTTCTCATTGATTACAGTAGTCCACCCTTTCCCCTTTCTGCTCAGAAATCTGCTGATAGCCTTGTGAGGGTTCTGATGCATGTGTCAGGAATCTTTTCTCTTGGTAATTTCTAAATCCTGTCTGACTTTTAATAAATTGATAATTACATATCTTAATGTAATCTTATTTTAAAAGCTTTGAATTCATGAGCTTCGAGGCCTGTATCTTTCTCAATAGTTGAGGATTTATCATTTGGAAGAGATTATTTCTTCAAGCAAGCTTTCTTCTGATTGCTCTTTCTCTTCTCCTTGTGGAACTCCCAGAAGGTCCACGCCAGCCCACACTGGAAAGTCTCAGAAATCTTATAAACTCACTTTACTCTTTTTTAATTCTGATTTTTTTCTCTCTAACTAAATGGATAACTTCAAGTGGCTCTTTTCAAAATTATAGAATCCTAAAAGTTTTAATTCTTTTTTTCTTTTTCTTCTTCCTTTGTTTTATTTCTTTCTTCCCCCTCCCCCAGCCTCTTAGGTTTCTACCTCTTTGTAGAACTTCTCATTTCGTCCTTGGAAAGTGGTTTCACCATGTCCTCTGTGTTGCCTTACAGCCACTGGTGTTTCTGAATTTCCCTGTTCTTGAAGCCTTGTGTCGCTACCTTCACATCTGGAAAAGCAGGCATGTCTAGCCATCACTGAAAAGCTTTGAAAGACTCAGGCTTCCTCTAGTCACCCGGGCTAGGGAATCTGGGAGTCCCTCGGGTCTTTTCTGTGGTTTTATCCCTTTGGGTCACAGTTGGGAAATGCCTTGGAAATATAAACCTCATCTGAGTCTCATAAAGCTAAGCCAAGCTCAGAGTCGGTTCCTTTCCTGGAGGCAGCGCCCTGGCAGTTCAGGGTTAATGGCCTGCTGCCCGCTCTGCAGAGTCCAGCCGGTTGCCTGCATGTGCTTGGGGCAATACATGGAGGCGTATACACACTGTACTGGATACTTCGCTCATCTCAGTGACGCAATGCCTGACAAAAGCAATGGGAAGAAGAGTTTGTTCTGCTCACAGGTTGATCCATCGTGCTGTGGAGATCCTAGAGGCAGAGGTGCCAGGCAGCCGGTCGCACGGCAGCCACAGTCAGGAAGCAGAGAGAGATGAATGATAGTGCCCCTCCCCCACCCTCTTTTTTAAGTCTAGAATCCTAGCCCAAGAGATGATGTCACACACTTCTTACCTCAATTAGCCTAATCTAGATAAGATGCACCCAGAGGCTAACTTGACTTAGTTCCTCAAAAGTACACCAGGGAGGTATTCTATGTGACACTAGATCTCATCAAGTTGACTATGAGCATTAGTTTATGGGAGAACCCTAGCTATTGAGATGCATGCAGAATGGGGGCAGGGGGCGCCCAGACTTTTTTTTTCCAAGAGAACAAGATTTTCTTTAAGTTTGGGGGCTGGGAAGATGAGATGGCTCAGTGGTTAAGAAGGAGCATTGGCTGCTCTCCCACAGCACCTTGGGAGAGCTCCCCCCCCCCCCAGGCAACTCACGATGTCCAGTTCCAGGGGATCTGATGCCTTCATCTGGATTCAGAAAGTGCTGATTCATACTTCAGGAATGATAGTGTCCCCCCACCTCTCTCTCTTTTTTAAGTCTAGAATCCTAGCCCAAGAGATGATGTCACACATCACGAATAAAGTCAACTCTGCTTGACAAAGCAGCACTGTCACCTGGAGACCCTAGAGAGGCATCGCTGCCCTGGGCCTGTGTGCCAGCCCATCAGGGAAACTAACCTGGCCATGATGGCTTAGATACTAGAGTCAAAGAAGCCCAAGAGCGGCTAGCAAGCTGTTGTTTACTACCATTTGAAGGCTAATCCGTTTTACCCAGAGTTAACTACAGCCCGCAGGCAGGCACGGTGCTAGAAGTATTTCCTCAACTGGGGATTAAGCAAACATGAACCTTTAGTGTCAATGAGCCTACAAGCAAGCCCACTACAGGCCCACCTGTAATCTCAGCTTCTGGGAGATGCAGAGCCACACCCTTGGTATGCTAATAGCCTGTTAAAACCAAACAAAGCCCTCCCCCAATCCAACTGCATACAGTTGCTATTGCAGTAATTGATTGGGATCTGCGAGTGGTGCCCACAGGAGCCACCTAGACTTCTAGCCGGAGCATCTGCAACAGTGAAGTCTAGGTGAGTGCCTGCGCCTCCTGACAGAGCTTCCAAGGTATCTGGACGGCCAATCATTCTTCCTTGGGTTCCGTGACCCTGCCATGAACCCCGCCCCTTCTGCAGGTTCCTAGCGAGTCCCAGGCAACTTAGGACAAGGCAACAGCGTTTGCTTAGGCCAAAAAAGAACCGGGTCTGTGGTACTCCCACGTGACTGGGAGACCAGGCATTCATTCTGTTCTTGTTTTCCCTCGTGGGAGAAGTCACGGCTGGAGGAGGTTCTTTTCACTGAGTTCTGCAGATGGGGCAAGCCTGTGAGACAGTGAGCCTGCCTGATCTACTCTCCCTGATAGGTTTGTTCCTTTTCCCCCTTACTCTAATGAGGTGTTGGAGCCTCTCTGCTGAGCTCCCAGCCTCCCACAAAGGCATCCATACGCATGGGCGGTTGCCAAACTCAGTGTGTCTGTGGGATGCTGAGGGCTGCAGTCTCCTGCTGTGCCTGTGTTGGCAGTGTCTCTCCCTGTGTTGGTTTGTGAGTCACGAGATGAATGACTACTTTTTACTTGTGACTTAATATTCTTCTTTAATTCTTATTATTTTTGCTTTAAATTGCCTACATACATGCATAGTTTACATGATCCAGTTGTTAAAACATCAGACAGGGAGATTTTTCTTAGTGGGGAGTGGAGGTCTGTGCCTACAAGCCCAGCACTTTGGCCACTAAGGCAGGAGGATCATGAGTTCAAGACCAGTCTGGGCCACCCTGATAGTTCCCAGATAGTTTGAGTTAGAATGAGACTGTATCTCAAACACAATAAAGCAAAACACAATTCCCTTTCTTTTTACCCAGGAAACTAAAGACTTTATCCTAAAATACTTTTTTCTTTTTTTTCTTAAACATGAAATTTTTAAAGATTTATTTATTTATTGTATGTAAGTACACTGTAGCTGTTTTCAAACGCTCCAGAAGAGGGTGTCAGATCTCATTACAGACGGTTGTGAGCCATCATGTGGTTGCTGGGATTTGAACTCAGGACCTTCGGAAGAGCAGTCAGTGCTCTTAACCGCTGAGCCATCTCTCCAGCCCCTATCCTAAAATATTTATCCTAAAATAGTTAACACTATCCTAAAATAGTTAACACATACACACACCACCACCACCACCACCACCACCACCACCACACACAACCACACCACACACACATTCACACATAACCACACCACACACACACACACACACACACACACACACCAAAGTGAACAGACATTCTGTTAGCTGAAGCTCTATGAATTAGTGTCTTACTGAATCACTAAAATTCTGGAATACAGCTAATTATAATGTGCCAACAAGCCAAAACTATTGTAAACCTTGTTAGATATTGATATTAAATGTGCATAATTCAGTGTTTTAATAGTACCTATTCCTAGGAAGAACACACATTTTCCTGGTATCTTTAATACTATGCGAGAATCATACCTTCTTATTTTTCTATTTTACTGCCTGTTGGCTATGTTTGAGTGGTTTGTTTGTTTATTTTGGGGTCTTTGGACTTTATGGTTTGGGGAGGGTTGTGGGGTTGTTTTATTTATTTTGCCACTTTAAAAACTGTTAGACAAGCCAACATGCAGGATAACCTGTCATGATCTGCTTCCTGCCCTGCAGAATCTGGTTCTCTTCTGCCGCCCCAGCAGCCTTTAACCAGTGAACTGGAGCTGGAATCGTGTCATCCATTTGGTAGGCTGGAATCTGATGCAGAGAGGGAATACAGACACTGGGGGTTAGTCCGTGTTTCAGAGGACGAGGGGAGGGAAGCGGGAAGAGAGAAGGGAGGGAGAGGGAGGAGGGGGGAGGGAAAGTTGGGTCTTCCTAGTTCTAAAAGTGGGCAGCTGATAAACATCAGGAGCAGTACACCCTCTTGTGGCCATTTTCAGAACTGCAGAAGATGGGTGGCTAAAGATCAATATTTTATCCCACTTGTTTTTTCTTTTTTCTTTTTGGTTTTTCCGAGACAGGGTTTCTCTGTATAGTCCTGGCTGTCCTGGAACTCACTCTATAGACCAGGCTGGCCTCGAACTCAGAAATCCGGCTGCCTCTGCCTCCCAAGTGCTGGGATTAAAGGCGTGTGCCACCACCGCCCGGCAACACTTTTTATATAAGGCTTTAGAATAGTGTTGGTGTTTTTATTGTTAAATGTCACCTGACTGACTAGGTTTTACTCAAAGGATCCAGGGAACATGGCTTAAGTAGCATTACCAAGGACTGCAAAATCCATTAGTATAAGCTTTTTCTTGTAAAGACTATTATTTATGTTTAAGTCTGTGGCCATGTCAAAGGAAACAGCATGACCGGAGGTCATCTGTGTCCTTTATGTGCACAGTGGTGCCACAGAGGAACAAAAGCCACTCGGCTCTGCAAATTAAGTCAAATGACATGAAGTCTCCATTCTGTTTCACACACCTGATAGATAGCTTCTCATTGTCTCAGAACCCAACCCCTCACCAAGCACCCTGGTCCTGGCAACCTCGCTCGCTCGCATTCTTCCTGCCCTGAAGCTCCTTGCTGGTACCCAGGTGACAGTTCAAAGGCCACACTGCAGTGGAGCCTCTGCTTCCTCTGGAGGATAGTCATGTCAGATCGACACAGAGAATCACTAAGGAAACAAGCTTTGGGGCACATCTGTAGGGGAGTTTCGAAACTGGTAAACTGAGGTACCGAGGTGAGAAGCCTCAACAGGAACACAGGCAGCACCACCCCGTAGGCAGAGCTCTCTCATGCTCTGGCTCCCTCTCCCCCCAACCCCCTCCTTTCCGACTGTGGCAACTTCCCCACTCTTCCCTATGAACCAAAATAAATCCTTCCTTTCATAAGCTGCTTGGGTCAGGCATTTTGTTACAGCAGCAAGAAAAGTGAGCTATCTAACAGAATGGGCAGCTGCTCTAAACCAGTATCCCCCCCCCACCTGCCCATTGATCCCATGCAGAGGGAAACACAAGAAGAGCGAAGGGAAGCCACACTCACTTTGTAGCAACACACCCTGCAGGAAAGTTACCCAGTCCCAGCAGAGCAAGAACTCACACAGAAAGGAACTCAGTGCACTAAAGAGATGGCTCCGCAGTTAAGAGCGCAGACTCCTCTGGCTGAGGATCTGAGTTCGATTCCAGCACCCACATTAGGTGACTGACAACCACTGTAGCTCCCACCTCCAGGGACTCTGACACCCTTTTTTGGCCTCTACAAGGACCTTCACTGGTATGTATACACACACACACACACACACACACACCATCACCACCACCACCACCACACACACACACACACATAATTAAAAATATTTTTTTTAAAAAAGGAGGAAGAAGAAGAAAAGAAAGAAGTGCATGAATCCATTCACCCTGTGATGGGTGATCTTTGTCAATTTGACCTAATTTAGAATCACCTAGGAGACTGATGCTTCAGAGAGACCAACCATGGGGAAAGGTTCAAGGCTGGGGCCATGGACTGAATAAAAGAGAAAAAAGAAGAAAGTGAACTGAGAACCAGAATTTGCATCTGCTCCCTGGACCATCCAGATGTGAAGAGGCAGCTTTCACTTCCACCAAACGGAATCTTTCTTCCCCCTTAAGTTGCTTCTTGTCCAGTGATGGGCCACACCCATAAGAAATGTAACTAGGTCAACTCCCCACAGCTCAAATTTCTCCTATTTAGCCTCACCTGCAACAGGATTCAAATCAAGGCAGTTGGTTGAATTATCATTGACTTCTATGTATTGTCTGGAATTGCCTTTTAGAATGATTTTGAAGAAGGGACTTAAATTTGTAGATCATTCTTTGTCCCTCTGGGAGGAAAAAAAACAAAACCAGAACTCACAGAATAGACCCGTTTGGGCACATACATTTGTATTTGCAGCACACTATTTTAAAGGATTATGCCTTTACTCCTAGCACTCGGGAGAGACAGGTGATCTCTGTAAATTCCAGGCTAGCCAGGACTATAGAGAGACCTCATCTAAACACATTGTTTTGTTTTGGGGGTTTTGTTTTGTTTTTGTTTGTTTATTTATATTTTTAGAAAGAAAAATTGCATTGCTTCATAAGGTGACATTTTCAGTATATGTCAATTGCAATTCAATAAATGTCACTGCAGAAATAATGACACATGCCACACACATGATTAATTGCTAGTAGGGCTAGAAACTTCCTTCGTAAAGTCGCGCAACTTTCTAAAAATAAGTCTGTTTCCTTTATAGCTTCCTGGTTTAAAAAAAAAAATCGAACTTTTCTTGCTCTATTATCAAAAGAAATGCTTTGTGTTTTGTGTGTCTTGTTTTGTTTGTTTGTTTTGTTGGCATTTCTGTCTCTCGTTGAAGCTGGGGGGAAAGCATACTCACGAGAAGCCACTGCAGAAGGGTGGCTGCTGCTGCTGTGCACTTGGTGGTGGGCTGTCATGTACTGTTTTAGCTTTCTGAGAAGCGGGCTCTGTGAATATCTGTTGGGTTCATTTGGTTTATAACATCTGTTAGCTGCAGAATGTCTCTATTTAGTTTTTTTTGTTTGTTTTTTGTTTTTTGTTTTTGTTTTTGGTCTGGATGATCTGTCTGTTGGTGAGAGTGGGGTATTGAAGTCTCCCATTATCAGTGTGTGAGGGTCAGAGGGAGATTTAAGCTGTAGACGTGTTTATTTTACAAACTTGGGTGCTCTTGTGTTTGGGGCATAGATGTTAATAATTGTAGGATCCTCTTGGTGGATTTTTCTTACCTTCCTGCTGTGGATGGGCCTCAGCTTGGTTGGCGGTCCTGAGGAAGGGGTGTTTGGGAGCTCCGGGTTGTACTCAAGACAGTTCTCCCTCCCTCACAGACCAAAGCCCAACCTTTTCTTTTGCATAAACCACTTCCTTGGGAATTGAATGTCATTTCAGTCCTTTACCCAAGGTTCCCTTTCGATTATCCCATGAATCAGCATTTTATGACCTTAGCCCCTTGACTCTAAAGACAGAGAGAGCCACATAGCCAAAGCCCACAAAGACTCTGAGTTCTGCTGCTTGCTGGAGCTGGAGCATGGCCCCATTGTCCTAGGTCTGAAACTCTCTCACTATAATGGTTTTCAGTCTGAGAAATTCCATTCAAATTGACCTTACTTGGGAGGTAGCTTCCCCTTCTACGTGGTCCATCAGAGCCACCTGAGATGGATGCTGGGCTGCCTCAGCTGATCTATCTTCACGCCCACACCCACACCCTCGCTTCTCTTTTTAAACTGTCAGTTGATCATGGGGCTCTCCTCCCGGAGCCCTGTTGTGAGAAGAGTCCCCGCCTCTCTGACATGCCTCACTCTCCTTTTTAAACCTCCAGGGTTTATTTTGCCCCTGACTCCCTAATTTGCAGTGGCCAGGCTCATGATGAGGCTACAAGTTGTGAACTCTAGAGATAGTCCCGCTGGGCGTGGATGGCTACCCCTCTGCCAGCACGCAGAAGGGCAGAGCTATGGCCACGAAGCACACAGATTTACAAAAGATGTTTCCCTCAAAACAAAATGATAGGGTTATAGGGGGGGATTCATTGTCAAGACTGACGGTGGATCACATGACTGAAAGTTCTTAAGGGGCCTAACTTTTTTTATAGATTTATTTAATGTATCTATGAGTACACTGTAACTGTCTTCAGACACACCAAAAGAGAGCATCGGATCCCATTACAGATGGTTGTGAACCACCCTGTGGTTGCTGGGAATTGAACTCAGGACCTCTTGTTTAGGTATTCCTTTTAAGGGATTCAAGAGAAGGAGAATGTCTTGGGGTTTCGGTTTTTGTGACAAAACACCATGACCGAACACTATTTTGGGAGAAAAGGGTTTATTTGGCTGACTCTTCCACATCACAGTCCGTTTCAAAGGAATCAGAGCAGAAACTCAAACAGGGCAGAAACCTGAAGGCGAGAGCTGCTGCTGGGGCCAGAGAGGCGTGCTGCGGACTGGCTCTCCTCATGGCCTCTTCAGCCTGCTTTCTATGGAATCCAACGCCACTAGGCCAGGGAAGGGCATCACCCCCAGTGGGGTGGAACCTCCCACACCAATCACTAATTAAGAAAATGCCTTATAGGCTTGTCTACAGCGTCATTTTATGGAGATCTTTTCTCATGTGGGATTTCTTCCTCTAAATGCTAGTTTGTGTCAAGTTGACATAAAACTAGACAGCACAGAGGGCTGGTTACTAAGGGGAGGAGCCAGCACAGAGGAGTTGGTTACTAAGGGAGGAGCCAACACAGAAAGCCTGGCTACTAAGGCAGATAATTTAGGTCGTTCTGTATTTTGAATGATAGATTGGGCCACATATTTCAATTGTTTCTTCCAGTTCATGTGGCTAACCACAATGCATCTGAGTTTAACCATATGCATACCCAATTATGCATAGGCATAAGACAGCAAATAAGGCTTCTCCTTGAAAGGTTACTAGAGGACACCATTTTGTATTACACAGCATGCACCCCAAACCAGTTCAGGTCAGATTGTCCCCTCTAGTCTTCTTACGTAGATACTTTGGGAGTACATTTGAGTACTTGACAGCACCCGCGCTGCCACGGTACCAAGTATGGGACATAAGCCTGGGGGATTGACAGAAAACAGACTAGGGTCATTCTGTAAGGCGAATGCCAAAGCTTTACTGAGGGACCAGCAATATATACTAGAGGCCAGGAAAAAAAAACAGGAAAAAACAATTGTAGCCATAGTTTAGGCACCAGGGAGGTCCCTACCACACAGGGAGGGAAAACAGGAATCAAATTAAGCCTCAGGGTATTCTGCAGGATTTTTCCTGTGCAAAAGCTCAGCTGGGGGCATTGAGCTAAGCTCCCCAACAAGTACTGTATTAGCTGGAGTTCTCTGGAGTCTTAGAATTTATGGAATGTCTCTATATTAAGGGAATTTATTGTGATGAATTACAGTTGTTGTTGTTGTTTTAGGGTTTTGTTTTTGTTTTTTGTTTTTGTTTTTGTTTTGAGACGGGGTTTCTCTGTGTAGCCCTGGCTGTCCTGGAACTCACGCTGTAGACCAGGCTGGCCTCAAACTCAGAAATCCACCTGCCTCTGCCTCCCAAGTGCTGGGATTACAGGCATGCGCCACCACCGCCCAGCGAATTACAGTTTGTAGTCCAACTAACCCAACAATGGGCAGCTGTGGATGGGAAATTCAAGAATCTAGTAGTTGCTCAGTCCCACGAGGCTAGTTGTTTCCACTGGTCTTGTGTAGAAGTAGGTTCCAACAGATGTGCTGGCAAGTAAATGCAAGTAGGCGAAGAAGACTCTTCTTCCTCCAATGTCCTTGTGGAGGGAAGGTGTGGCCCAGATTAAGGGTGGGACTTGCTTGGTCGAAGGCTGACCTTGAACTCTCCTCACCTCAGTCTCCTGGAATTAAAGGCGTGCACCACCTTGCCTGGGCCTTAGCTTTTCAAGGCCACTATGTCTCAAGATCTCCAGGTCAAGATCCAGGTCAGGGACTGGAGAGATGGGTCAGTGGTTAAGAGCACTGACTGCTCTTCCGGAGGTCTTGAGTTCAAATCCCAACAACCACATGGTGGCTCACAAGCATCTGTAATGTGATCAGATGCCCTCTTCTGGTGTCTGAAGACAGATACAGTGTACTTACATATACTAAATAAATCTTTAAAGCCTCACTCTGAATCACAAGTGTGTCCTCCAATTCTGGATTGTAGTTCATTCCAGATATAGTCAAGTTGACAAGCAGGAATAGCTACCACAATTTGACACAAATCATATCTCAAATAATATTTCATGTCCAAATGAAATAATAACAAGGTCATAAATATGCCTAACATGATATAACTATTGCTTGTACAATTGCAAACACCTGGTAAATTTAGACTAGGGGTCAATGTCCCGTAGGAGCATTCTTTTAGTATCTCGACTTAAATACTGATTGGTGTTAAAAGAAATTGGAAGAAAGCACAAATATCTATACAAATGTGTTATCTCTCTTTTTAAAAAAAAATTATTTATTTTATGTATATGAGTACCTTTCCTCTCTTCAGACACACCAGAAGAGGGCTTCAGATGCCATTACAGATGGTTGTGAGCCCCCATGTGGTTTCTGGGAATCAAATTCAGGACCTCTGGAAGAGCAGTACTGCTGATCCATCTCTCCAACCCCTACAAATGTGTTCTTAACAAAATAAAGCAGAAGCATTCCTATTACTTTATACTCCTTGTTTCTGCAAATGATCACATGGCCTGCAGGTAGTATTTATAACCACCCTCCTCTACTACCCATTCTGTATCTCCCCTACCTTTTGCAAGCACCTCAGCAGGTCTTGGCTCTTTTCCTGGGGGAGTGACCCATACCTTCATTCTTGATGGGTCTGTGTCCTTTGCCATCCTGCTTGGATTTGGCTATTGTAGTTTCCCATTGGCTTTAATTACAGGACATGGAGTACTAAGAGATGCCCTAGCCGGGCGGTGGTGGCGCACGCCTTTAATCCCAGCACTTGGGAGGCAGAGGCAGGTGGATTTCTGAGTTCAAGGCCAGCCTGGTCTACAAAGTGAGTTCCAGGACAGCCCGAACTACAGAGAGAAACCTTGTCTCAAGAAAAAAACAAATGAGAGACAGAGAGAGAGAGAGAGAGAGAGAGAGAGAGAGAGAGAGTCCCTAAAGGATCTCCTGCACTCCAGATATAATCTTTCTTACCTCTATTGTGGAGAGGTAATCCAATTCCCCATGGTAATCTGGATCTATCACCCTCCTAATACTGTTATTCCTTTCCTGTCCTGGGTTTAAGGACATGAGAAACCCAAAATGACCAGGGGGGAGTCTGAGCTTCCAGTTCAATGGAGTGTTCATTGTGGCTCCTGAAAGGAGCACTCCCCACTCTGGAACCATCAGAACTTAAAATTGTGGGGACAGAAAGCAAAACTTTTCCTAGAGGGTCACTAGGAGTGATAGTGAGTGAGACTATTCCCTTTTCCACCCCTTGATTCCTGGACCCGTGAATCCTGGCTATGGGAGAAACTATACCATATATCGCTGATTCAAAGCATATACTGCCTTCTGAAGAACTCTGTCCCCAGCCCTCCATGCTGCTGCCACCGAATTGGCCCTGTAACTGTGTCTTCAAAAGACCATTCCATCTTTCTGTCAGGCCAGCTACTTCTGGATGCTGGGGAGCATGGTAAGACCAGTGGATTCCATGATCGTGGGCCCACTATCGCACTTCTCTGGCTGTGAAATGGGTTCGTTGGTCAGAAACAATACTGTGCAGAATGCCGTGACAATAAATAAGGCATTCTATAAGTCCATAGAACTGGCAGAACCATTACCTGCCACCAGGTTGCTGGCTGATGACCTTGAGGAATGGTACCATACCTGGGGCTCAGTGTTGGTCTCTGCTGTTGGCAGATCTGGCATTCAGCAGCAGCTGTAGCCAGGTTGACCTTGGTGAGTGGAAGTCCATGTTGCTGAGCCCAAGCAGAACCTCCATCTCGGCCACCATGGCCACTTTGTTCATGTTCCCATTGGGCAATGACAGGGATGGCTGGAGAAAGGGGCTGACTGTCCACAGAACGGGTCATCTTATCCACTTGATTACTGAACTACTCCTCAGCTGAAGTCACCTTTTGGTGAGTATTTACACAGGATACAAATATCTTCACACCCTTTGCCCATTTGGAGAGATCTATCCATATACTTCTTTCCCAGATGTCTTTCTCACCAATTTTCCGTTGTGATCTTTCCACGTCCCTGACCATCCAGCCAATCCATTGGCTACAGCCCATGAGTCAGTGAACAATCGTACATCTGGCCATTTCTTCTTCCAAACAAACTGTAATATCATGTGTACTACCCGAAGTTCTGCCCACTGTGAAGATTTCCCTTCACCTGTATCTTTCAGGGTTGTCCCAGAAAGGGGTTGTAATGCTGTAGCTGTCCACTTCTGGGTGGTGCCTTCATAACGTGCAGAGCCATCAGTAAACCAGGTCCTAGTCTTCTCTTCTTCAGTCAGCCGGTCATAGGGGACACCCCATGAGGCTATAGGTGCATTCTTGGCAGCAGATGGCACTGTAACAGGAGTAGAAACCATAGGCATCTGAGCAACTTCTCCATGTAACTTGCTTGTGCCTCCAGGACCTCCTCGGGCCTGATCACATATATACCATTTCCATTTGATAATAGTCTGCTGCTGTGCACTTTATGACTTGGAGGGTCTGATAGCACCCAGCTCATGATGGGCAGTTTAGGTCGTATGGTAACTTGGTGTCTATTGTCAAATGTTCAGTTTCTACTAAGACCTGATAGCAGGCCAAGAAATGTTTTTCAAAGGGAGAATAGTTGTCTGCAGATGATGGTAGAGCTTTGCTCCAAAATCCCAAAGGTCTCTTCTGTGTTTCCCTTACAGGGGCCTGCTAGAGGCTCCAGACAGCATCTCTATCTCCCAGCGAAACCTCAAGTACCCTCCAGATGCTAGATCATATGGTCCAAGTGGTAGAGCAGCCTGCACAGCAGCCTGGACCTGTTGAAGAGCCTTCTCCTGTTCCAGGGCCCACACAAAGCTAGCAGTTTTCCAAGTCACTTGGTAAATGGACCTGAGTAACACACCCAAGTGAGGAATGTGCTGTCTCCAGAATCCAAACAAACCCACTAAATGCTGTGCTTCTTTCTTGGTGGTGGAAGGGGCCAGGTGCAATAATTTATCTTTCACCTTAGAAGGAATATCTCTGCATGCCCCATACCACTGGACTCCTAAGAATTTCACTGAGAGCCGGGCAGTGGTGGCACATGCCTATAATCCCAGCACTCTGGGAGGCAGAAGCAGGCGGATTTCTGAGTTCGAGGCCAGCCTGGTCTACAGAGTGAGTTCCAGGACAGCCAGGGCTATACAGAGAGAGTTCCAGGACAGCCAGGGCTATACAGAGAAAGCCTGTCTCAAAAAAACCAATCCAACCCCCCCCCAAAAAAAAGAATTTCACTGAGGTAGACAATCATTGAATTTTGGTTGATTTATTTCCCATTCTCTGATACACATATGTGTTATCAATGAGTCCAAAGTAGTTGCTATCTCCTGTTCATTAGGTCCAATCTGCACAATGTCATCAATAAAGTGCATCAGTGTGATATTTTGTGGAAGAGACAGTCAAGATGCTTTCTAAGTTATGACACAAGGAAGGAACATTAAGATATCTCTGAGGCAAAACCGTAAAGGCCTTTTTACAAATACTGCTGGCCTTGCCAACTGAAAGCAAATTGGTTTTGGTGGTCCTTATGGACAGGTACTGAGAAGAAGGCATTTGCTACATCAATAGCTGCATACCAGGTACCAGGAGATGTGTTAATTTGCTTAAACAATGAAATTACATCTGGTACAGCAGCTGCAATAGGAGTTACTACTTGACTTAGTTTTCAATAGTCAACAGTCATTCTCCATGATCCATCTGTCTTCTGCACTGGTCAGATAGGAGATGTGGTGGGAACCATACCCCTGCATCTTTCAAGTCCTTGATGGCGGCAGTAATTTCTGCAATTCCTCCAGGGATACAATACTATCTAAATTTGATCCTTAGCAGGGGTGGATGTAGGCTGTTCACTCTGACTTGTATGGCAAGGGAAACTTTGTATACTTTATAAAATTCATAATCCCACAAGGCAGGGAAGTAGCCAGGCCCCTCCCCCAGGCCTCTCTAACTCCCAGCTTCTGTAACTGCTACAAAATTCATCTCCAGTCCCTCAGTAGGACCCACCCAGATTATGCTAACATTAGGTGAACAGTCTGAACAAAAGCCACCAATCCCTGAATAGGAAAATGCACTGAACAGGGAAACCCACCAATCCCTGAGCTTCCCAAGCTCAGGACTTGAAATCCCACCAATCCTCACCCTGGAAATATCTGCCTAGAAAGTTCCACCTCCTGAGAAATCCTATCTCAAGCTTGGGTCTGCTCAGTTCGCTGCTGTCTTCTCTTGGGAGCAGAGACAGCCACCCCTGGAGTCGCCCCTCCACATCCTAGACCTGCCCAATTAATCTATTATGAGATTTGCTCCCTGATATCTGAAGAAGCCAAGAAGCAGTGACAAAAATTGAACAATTTGAGCAGAGCTGAGGCCCCTCAGCTCCGCTGGGGATCCCCTCCCCTGGGAGCTGCAAAGCCCCTGCCACAGAGACGGCTTCCTCTCTGAGCTGTATGGTTCCTGAGATCTGATGTCAGGATGCCCTCTCAGGGACACTGTCCCACCTCAGAGGTGTGGGGCTCTTGGGCTTCCAAGGTGCAGGGCACCTTCCCATTGGAGCCAGAAGGCCAACAGTAGAGAAACTTAGGCCTTTTGTTCAGAGATGGGAGTGCCTGAGCCCACACCGAACAGGTGCGGGTTGAGGGTTTCTGATCTGGCTGGGTGCATTGTTTGTAGAGGTGGGTGTGTGGGTAGGACACACAGAAGGAAAGAGGCTTCAAAGTTACAAGGAGTGCATAGCCCAGTACGAAGTGGGGTCCCAGCACACTAAACTGTCTCCTACGCTTACCTGCCTCAAAAACCTTAGCTAGGAGATGAGTTAGCCCACAAGGGTTGGAATTCAAGCCAGTGTTTCTAAGCCTTTTACAAGCTATACTCAGATTCACCCAGGACATCTGGGAGCATGACAGGAATGCAGAATACCCTAAGCCACCTGATTATTTCTTAAAGACTCCGTGAGCAGGTGACAGGGATGCCCCCTTCACTCCAGAAACACTTCATTTCTTTTTTGGCCCTATAGGACAGTCAGACTCCCTGCAATTGTACACACCCAAGGATTGGAGTAAGTTTCATCCAAATATAACAAAAGACAGGTTAACTGAGGCCTTGAGAAAAATTAAGGTTACCTCAAGCACTCCTGTCTGCTGTTCATGTCTCTGTCTCTCTGCTGCTCTTTGTTGTT
Source organism: Apodemus agrarius (assembly GCA_964023405.1). Taxonomy (NCBI): domain Eukaryota; kingdom Metazoa; phylum Chordata; class Mammalia; order Rodentia; family Muridae; genus Apodemus; species Apodemus agrarius. The sequence continues at coordinate 12,610,110 of OZ030019.1, read as the reverse complement.
GTTGTTGTTTTTTTTTTTTTTTTTTTTTTTTTTTTTTTTTTTGGTTTTTCGAGACAGGGTTTCTCTGTGTAGTCCTGGTTGTCCTGGAACTCACTCTGTAGACCAGGCTGTCCTGGAACTCAGAAATCCGCCTGCCTCTGACTCCCAAGTGCTGGGATTACAGGCGTGCGCCACCACGCCCGGCTTTTTTGTTGTTCTTTTTTCCCCCTTGAGACACTATACAGCCCTGGCTGGCCTGAAACTTGTAGACTAGGCAGGCCTCAAACTCCACAGAATTTACCCACCTCCCAGTGTTGGGATTGAAAACATGCACGACAGTGTCTACCTCTACACGGGCTTCTAAAGGAGTCTATGTAAATAAGTCTAAAAGGCCAATAGCTAATATTTTACAGTTTTTTTTAAAAAAATTTATTTACTTTATTTTATGTATATGAGTACACTGTGGTTGTTGTCTTCAGACACACCAGAAGGCGGCATAGGACACCATGACAGATGGTTGTGAGCCACCAAGTGGTTGCGGGAATTGAACTCAGGACCTCTGGAAGAGTGGTCAGTGCTCTTAACTGCTGAGCCGCCTCTCCAGCCCAATATTTTACATCTTCATGATCATTTTAAACTTGCGCAGTTGTGGCATTACAGTATGAGAACTGTCTTTGACTGCCTTTTGTTCTCCCCTCCCCCCATATAAAATAAAAAAAACAACTAAACACACCAAACAAAAACAGGTTTTTCAAGGTTCTTATCTTTTTCTATTTAAAACTGAAAGAGAGAAGGGGGAGGATGAACCAAGTAGTTTCCTGCTCTGCCCGCTGGGAGCCTTCCAACCAACAGCTTAGGGTGTGTCTTAGCGAGTCTTAGAGATGTAAAGTTGCTACTTGGTTTGTAAGAATCAAGTTTTGGGAAGTATGTTTTAGAAGGAGGATTGTATAATGGCTGGGAGGAAACCCTCAGGCCAGTAGTCCAATTTAAACCCAGACAAAAGACAGATGTAATAAATTAGAGGTACAGAAGAGGACCAAGGGACCCCAGGCACTCCCAAAGTAATGGATCATGCTGGAAGCTTAAAAAGAGCTGTTCTCAGCCTGTGGGTCACGACCCCTTCGGGGTCCAATGACCATTTCACAGGGGTCACATATCAGATGTCCTGCAGAGCAGATATTTACAATTCGATTTATCGGAGTAGCAAAATTAGTAGCTACAAAAATAAATATATGATTGGGATCACCACAGTATGAGGAACTGTATTATGGGTTGCCGCATTGGGAAGGTCGAGAAGCACTGTCTTAGGAGATCCGTTCTAATGGAAGTAAGTTAGGTTATAGGATGCATCAGATTGGACGCCAAGCTCCCACCAATGGATCAAATCTCACCACCGACATCAGGGATAAAAACAGGAGTTTTGTTGGCCCTCGTGTGCTTGTTACTCTTGTTTGGGTTCTAGCAAATCTTTACAAAAATTTGCCTTGCCGAGCTGGTTTTGGTTTGTGTGTCCCTTTGAAGGACAGATCACTTACTGTTCATTTCTTTCTTCCTTTCTTTTTTTATTCTTTTAGGGTTTCTCTGTGTAGCCCTAGCTGTCCTGGAACTCACTCTGTAGACCAGGCTGGCCTCGAACTCAGAAATCCTCCTGCCCCTGCCTCCCAAGTGCTGGGATTAAAGTTGTGCGCCACCAACGCCCAGCTTACAGTTCATTTCTAACACTTCAATCTGCACAGATAATATTAAAAAAGCCGTTACAGGGGCTGGAAAGATGGCTCCGAGGTTAAGAGCACTGGCTGCTCTTCCAAAGGTCCTGAGTTCAAATCCCAGCAACTACATGGTGGCTCATAACCATCCGTCATGAGATCTGACACGCTCTTCTGGAGTGTCTGAAGACAGCTACAATGACTGGAGCCAGAGCAAGCAGGTCTAGAGGGAAGGGGCAGGAACAAGAGCTGCTGGGCTGGCTTGCCGTTAAGAACACTGACTGCTCTTCCGGAGGTTCTGAGTTCAACTCCTATCAATCACATGCTGCCTCGTGACCATCTGTAATGAGATCTGATGCCCTCTTCTGGTATCTGAAAATAGCTAGTGTACCTACATATAATAAATTAATAAATAAATAAATCCCCGGGCGTGGTGGCGCACGCCTGTAATCCCAGCATTTGGGAGGCAGAGGCAGGCGGATTTCTAAGTTCGAGGCCAGCCTGGTCTACAAGTGAGTTCCAGGACAGCCAGGGCTACACAAAGAAACCCTGTCTCGAAAAAAAAACCAAATCCAAAAAACCAAAAAGAAAAGAAAGAAAAAAAGAAAGAAAGAGAGAGAGAGAGAGAGAGAGAGAGAGAGAGAATCAATTTATCATTTATCTTAAAAAGTAATCTTAAACCGGGCGGTGGTGGTGCACGCCTGTAATCCCAGCACTTGGGAGGCAGAGGCAGGCGGATTTCTGAGTTGGAGGCCTGCTTGGTCTACAGAGTGAGTTCCAGGACGGCCAGGACTACACAGAGAAACCCTGTCTCGAAAAACCAAAACCAAACAAACAAATAATTTTTTTTTTTTTAAAAGCCATTACAGCCGGGTGTTGGTGGCGCATGCCTTTAATCCTAGCACTTGGGAGGCAGAGGCAGGCGGATTTCAGAGTTCAAGGCCAGCCTGGTCTACAGAGTGAGTTCCAGGACAGCCAGGACCACACAGAGAAACCCTGTCTCGAAAAACCAAAAAAAAAAAAAAAAAAAAAAAAAAAGCCATTACAATCCTTTTGAGTTTAAAGTTAAAGTGAAATGGGCATTGGGTTCATAGTATCAAGAGAAAGCTGGAACTAGGGCCGGGCAGTGGTGGTGCACGCCTTTAATCCCAGCACTTGGGAGGCAGAGGAGGGCGGATTTCTGATTTCTGTGTTCAAGGACAGCCTAGTTTACAGAGTGAGTTCCAGGACAGCCAGGGCTACACCAGAGAAACCCTGTCTCAAAACAAAACAAAACAAAACAAACAAAAAACTCTTGGAGAAAGCTAGAACTAGGTATGGTGGTGCACACCTTTAATCCTAGCACTCAGAAGGCAAAAGACCGTAGATCTCTATTCATTCAAGGCTAGCTGGTCTACATTGTGAGTTCTAGCTGATCAAAGCGACACAGTGACACCCTGTCTTTAAAACAAACATACAAACAAGACTAGACTTCCGGGGAAACAGGGGAGCACAAGGTTCTTGTGGAAGGAAACCTTGTGGCCCATTTCTTTGGAACTTGTCTTTGCATGACTGGCTTGGCTTTCCTTCAGCTCCTTGTCACTGACCTGTTGAGTTTGTGCAGAATCTCAATGTCAGCTTCACAGGCTCAGAGGCCAGCGTGAAGCCAACTTGGGCTCCCCGAGAAAGGATACTGGCCAAGTGCCACAGCAAAGTCAGCCACGGTAGACCAGACACTGAGTGAACCGCAAAGGCAACTGGAACAGCCCGAGGGAATATGCTAATGTCATCGGGAAGGGAGGAGGTGACTGGGCTAGCTCCTTTGACGTCAACTTGACCCAAGCTAGACTCATCTGAAAGGAGGGAACCTCAACTGAAAAAAAAAAAATTTTTTTTTGTTTTTTTCAAGACAGGGTTTCTCTGTGTAGCTTTGGCTGTCCTGGAACTTACTCTGTAGACCAGGCTGGCCTCAAACTCTGCCTGTCTCTGCCTCCCGAGTGCTGGGATTAAAGGCGTGCGCCACCACCACCCGGCTTTGTGGGGTTTTTGTTTGTTTGTTTGTTTGGTTGGTTGGTTGGTTTTTTTTGAAAAAAAAAATTTTCCGTAAAATGTGGATGTAGAACCCCTGTGATGCATGTGGTAGGGCCCCGCCCATTGTGGGTGGGGCCATCCCTGGGCTGATGGGCCTGGGTTCTGTCACAAAGCAAGCTGAGCCAGCCTTGAGGAGCCTCTGCTTCAGTGCCTGCCCCCAGGCTCCTTCCCTGTGTGAGTTCCTGTCCTGACTTCCTTCAGTGGTGAACAGCAATGTGGAAGGGTCAGCCAAATAAACCCTTTCCTCTCCAACTTGCTTTGGTCATGGTGTTTTGTTGAAGTGATAGAAACCCTGACTGAAACAGTGGTCCTTACTCTCTGAGAAGACATCAGATACCAGAAACACCTCAAAGCTAGTGCTTTGGCTGGGAAGCACTGGGTCCTTACCGGAGCCTAGAGGTAACCAAAAGCAGGCAGTTCTAGCACCTGTCCGTATTCTGCACCTGTCTTCTCTATCTTACGTCACCTGCTGCAGGAGTCAATCCCTCAGTGGCTCTCTAGAAAATAGTTGTATCTGTGATGGATAACCCTGATGGTCACCTTGGTTGGACCTAAGTTTACTATGGAGACAAAACTCTGAACATGTCCATGAAATATTATCTAGATTAATAATCTAGGCTAGTTGAGGTGGATAGAATCCTAACTGTGTTGTGAATAAAAAGACATGCAGCAGGCCGGGCAGTGGCAGCGCACGCCTTTAATCCCAGCACTTGGGAGGCAGAGGCAGGTGGATCTCTGAGTTCGAGGCCAGCCTGGTCTACAGAGTGAGTTCCAGGACAGCCAGAGCTACACGGAGAAACCCTGTCTCGAAAAAACCAAAAAAAAAAAAAAAAAAAAAAAAAAAAAAGACATGCAACCAAACTCAACCCTCATTCCTTTCCCCCCTCCCCCCTCCCCCTCCCTCCCCTGCTCTCTGACTGTGGCTGCAGTATGCTGGGCTGCCTTCAGCTCCTGCTGCCCTGCCTTCCCCCACCATGGGACTGTACCCTGGAACCATGAGTCAGTTCGAACCCTTCCCTCTGTAATAACAAAATAACCAGGGATGGTGATGCATGCCTATAATCTCAGCACCTGAGAGTCTGAGGCAAGAAGATCCCATGTTTCAGGCCAGTTAAAAGTGATAAGCCTCCGTACAGGAAAATAAAAAGGAGGCTCAGAAGAGAGAACTTGGGAAGACATAGTAATCCTGCATCCATAAGCAAGATCATGAGATAGCAATCCAATCAGCAAGTTACATATCAAGATGTACCCCATGTCTGGGTTGCTTTTAATTATATTTTTATGTGCAGTGGTATTTTGCCTGCACATATGCCTGTGTGAGGAGGGTTCAGATGCCCTAGAACAGTAATTTCAGTTGTGAGTCACTATGTGGTTGCTGGGATTTGAACTCATGACCTCTAGTAGAGAGTAATCAGTGCTCTTAACCACGGAGCCATCTCTCCGGCCCAATAAACGACAGTTCTGAAGCACAGTTGACACTCTCTGTCAGGGTCACAGTATTCTTCCAAAAATTCCGTTGGGCTCTTGCTGAAGGGCTGGGGGTGGGGGGAGGGGGGGTCTTCCAGCCTGGAACCCAGGAAGTCTCAACATGATCAGCATAAGGAGCAGAAGAGGGGAAGCTAAGAGTCTTTTGTTTTTGTTTTTTTGTTTTTCGAGACAGGGTTTCTCTGTGTAGCCCTGGCTGTCCTGGAACTAGTTCTGTAGACCAGGCTGGCCTCGAACTCAGAAATCCGCCTGCCTCTGCCTCCCAAGTGCTGGGATTAAAGGCGTGCGCCACCACCGCCCCGGCAAGAGTCATTTTTATTTACTTATTTTTAAGATTTTTTTTGTTTTATATATGTGAGTACACCGTTGCTGTCTTCAGACACATCAGAAGAAGGCATCGGAACCCATACAGATGAGCCACCACATAATTGCTGGGAATTGAACTCTGGACCTCTGGAAGAGCAGTCAGTGCTCTTAACCACTGAGCCGTCTCATTTTATTCTTAAATTCTTACCTGACATCACTTAAAATTGTACTGGGTTTATTTATTTTATGAGTATTTTACATATATATGTATATGTATACCAGTATGTGCTTGCTGCCTGCAGAGAGCGTTGGATTCTCTGAAATTGGAGCTCTGGACGGTTTGTCATGAACCGCCATGTGAGTACTAGAAACCAAGCTGGGGCGGGGCGTGGTGGCGCACGCCTTTAATCCCAGCACTTGGGAGGCAGAGGCAGGCAGATTTCTTTTTTTTTTTTTTTTTTTTTTTTTTTGGTTTTTCGAGACAGGGTTTCTCTGTGTAGCCCTGGCTGTCCTGGAACTCACTCTGTAGACCAGGCTGGCCTCGAACTCAGAAATCCACCTGCCTCTGCCTCCCAAGTGCTGGGATTAAAGGCGTGCGCCACCACGCCCGGCTAGGCAGATTTCTTAGTTGGAGGCCAGCCTGGTCTACAGAGTGAGTTCCAGGACAGCCAGGACTACACAAAGAAACCCTGTCTCGGGGAAAAAAAAAAAAAATCAAGCTGGGGTCCTCTGTGAGAGCTCTTAAGCACTGAGCCATCTCTCCAGCCCCAAATCACTTTAAAATTTTTTTAATTTATATGGGAATTGAACACAGAGACTGCGGTCTGGATAGTATGACGACAGATGTACTATCTCCTGGTAGAAAGGCCAGTAATTGTTCTGGACATAAAACTGGGCATGTTTTTATAGGAGGAGGGGGATGTTTCAAAACAAGGTTTCTCTGTGTAGCCCTAACTGTCCTGGAGCTTGCTCTGTGGATCAGGCCTGCCTCGGCTAGGGTTAAAGGCATGTGTGACCATTGCCCAGCTGGGGATGGCTATTTCAACAGTGCTAATCTGGTGCTGAGTCCTGAGGAATTCCTAGAGAGGTGCTGATCTTTGGCCTGTGTTGGAAGTAGTTTCTAATTACCAGGGAAGGGATGTCTCAGCAGGAGGGTAGATGGACCAGGCATTGAGAGTGAGGGCAAGCAGGCTTATAGCAAGCAGCAATACTTGGTAATCTTCCTCTTTTCAAGGCTGCCCATCAGGTGATGTGGTACCCTCAGGTCCTAAGTAGATGGATGCTTTCTGCTTTGCACATGCAGCTCCTGGCATCCAATCTCTAAGACGACCAGAAGTGGTGATGATATGCTGTTAGTTCTATCATTTGCCTCTGGCTCCAGAACAAAGTGACAGTTATGAGGACAGACTTTTCTAGGTACAGCTTCTTATGTCAATGTGATGAGATCCAGATAAACCCTATGAAACCACGGGTGGCAGTGAGCGTACAAAGTACTTCCCCTGAACACCTACCAGAATCAGGATTGGGAACTCAGTGTGCTTGCCCGGCCCATACCAGGCCCTGGGGTCAATCTCCTGTCCCTCCCCACACCCACTCCCACCACACACACTCACCCAAGCTCTCAGACAGAAAAAAATGGTGCCGATGTTGAAGAGTCTACAAGTCTTACTGGGCTGATGACTGGTTAGAATCGGTGATTGTGCAGAGTTGTAATGTTGCCCCTCCAGGGCTAAATTATCCTGGGATGTGGCTTCAGTCCCTTTCATAGCTATTCATTACCTATCTGCTTCCTTCTTCAGCTTCTGGAGTGCTGGGATTACACGTGTGCACCTCTAGAACCCTTTGGGAAGTACCTTTGCAAAAACATTGTTTTGCTTTGTTTTGCTTTTTGGTTTTTTTGAAACAGGGTTTCTCTGTGTAGCTCTGGCTGTCCTGGAACTCACTCTGTAGATCAGGCTGGCCTCAAACTCAGAAATCCACCTGCCTCTGCCTCCCAAGTGCCAGAAAATTGTTTTTTTAAATTCAGTATGCAAAATAATGGATTCATTTTGGCATGTCAGTGTGTGGAGTGTACTTTGCTCCTTAGTTCCCCATTATTATTTTGTACCCCTAAGTCTTCCTCCTCCCCCAATCAGTTTCCTGTCTATCTTCATATCATACATGTATATATCTTTCAGAGACATCTAGAATCCACCTAATGGGCATGTATCTTGAAGTCTGTTTCTCTTCACTTTATATACTGGTCTCTAGTTCCATCTGGTTCTAAATGACATTTCATTACTAATAATTTAAATTTACCACATACACACACATATATGACAGACTCGTAGTCTGATTCCATATCTTGGCTGTTGTGAATGGCACCACAGGAATGCGCCGGTGTCTCTGCCATATGCTAAATTAATCCTTCAGGTGTGTAGCCAGCAGGAGTCAGCTGGATCATAGACCAGCTCTATTTTTAGGTTTTTAGGAACTGCCACATTGATTTTCATAGAGGCTGCACTATATTACTAGCATCTGTGTACATGCCCCTGGCAAATCACGCCCCCATTTGGCTAGCATTCCTTATTTTTTCTCATAGAAATGAAATGAGACAAGGTACTTTTGATTTACCCACATTCATAGATAGCAGTCCTTGCCCAGTTCCCCTCTAGGAAAACCCCTCACAGGCATACCCAATGTTCTTCCATATTGATGCCCGTGGTTTCTAGCCTAGTCAAGTTGACACCTGGAATTAACACTGCTTTTCTCCTCAAAGGTCTCACTGTTGGGTTAAAAACAGCAGCAGTGTCAAAATCTTTTTCATGTCACAGCACACATGATGTGATTATATTTGCACATGGTAAGAACAGGCATCTTAATACTTTACTAGTTTTAAAGTGGACATATGAGAGGCCCTGTGTGTTGGCCATGGGTCATTTGCAGCTTCTGTGAAGTTCCCCTAAGTGTTCTGACAGTGCTTACCTAAACCAGAGCTCTGTTTTCTTCTTTTAAAGATTTATTTATTATTGTATCTGCACACTGTAGCTGTCTTTTAGATACACCAGAAGAATGCATCAGATTTTATTACGTATGGTTGCAAGTCACCATGTAGTTGCTGGGATTTGAACTCAGGACTTTCGGAAGAGCAGCCAATGCTCTTCTTAACTGCTGAGCCATCTCTCCAGCCCCAGAGCTCTGTTTTCTACAAAGCTCCTCCCTAGGCCTGGAAGATGGCTCAGTAGGAAAGAGCACTGAGAGAGAAAATTTGTTTAAAATCATCAGAGGTAGCGGGCTAGGTGACAATAAAGTAATTTTAGCCTTCTTACCCATCTTCATGCTTCATCTAGAAGCCTTTGGACAGGTAACCAGGAAGATTCAGAGGTGTGATGAGATCTATAGAATGTCCCAAACTCTGGAGCTTTAGAGGGATTAGAAGAGATCATTTAAACTCTTGAGCTAAGCCAGGAGTGGTGACGCACACCTTTAATCACAGCTCTGGGGAGGCAGACAGGTGGGTCTAATCTACAGAGAGAGCTTCCGGATAAGCCATGGCTACATAAACCCAGTCTCAACAAAACCAATAAAATAAAATAAAATAAAATTACTTTTGAGCTATTAACTGATAAAACACCAAAGTAAATATATCTTTATGCAAGGTTGGTCTGAATACTAAAAAAGGAGAGAAAACACAATTCATTTTATGAGGCAATATAGACCAGAGAAGAGGAAAGTACAAAAGCAAACGAGTCAGTTTGTGTTAGATAGCATGAATTTATCTAAATAAAAACCAATGTTCAGCGGGCAGTGGTGGCACACGCCTTTAATTCCAGTGCTTGGGAGGCAGAGGCAGGTGGATTTCTGAGTTCGAGGCCAGCCTGGTCTACAGAGTGAATTCCAAGACAGCCAGGGCTACACAGAGAAACCCTGTCTCAAAAAGACCATTTAAAAAAAAATGTTCATTTTAAAATTGCATCTTGTCAAGTGTCTCAAGATCGTAGGACAGTTCTGATTTTTAGTCTTTATTATTTCTAGTGAATATAAGCAAGTAACAAGCTTGATACGTGGGTAAGAAAACGTGCTGGAGCCCATCATTTTGTATGATTAATATTCCATACCGGGCAGTGGTGGCGCACGCCTTTAATCCTGGCACTTGGGAGGCAGAGGCAGGCAGATTTCTGAGTTCAAGCCCAGCCTGGTCTACAGAGTGAGTTCCAGGACAGCCAGGGCTATACAGAGAAACCCTGTCTCAAAAAGCCAAAAAGCCAAAAAAAAAAAAAAAAAAAAAAAAAATCCATACACCAAAAGGCAACAGCAGTGAACTTATTGACAATGAGCTGATCTAACACATGCTCATAAACAAAAGATAAAAGAACTACTGTTAACAATGGCACAGAGAAAGAGCTTTAATTCCTTTATTTACATCTGTCTGTCTCTCTGTCTATCTATCTTCTATCTATCTATTTATCGGGAGAGGGCACATACTATGGCATTAGGGAAGGACAGAGGACAGCTTTGTGTCGGCAATTATCTCCTCTCACCGTTGTGTCCTCTGTGCTGGACTCAGGTTATCACTGTAGCGGCACACACCGCAGCTTACTGAGCCGTCTCTCTAGCCTCAAAGTGTACTGTGTTAGTGGTGTTCCTGTGGAAGCCAAAGGAGAATGCGGGAGTGTCTTGCTCTATTATTCTTGGCCTTATTCCCTTGAGACAGGGTCTGTGAACCTAGTATTAGACTGGAGGCCAACAAACCTCAGCAATCCTCCTGCCTCCGCTCTTCCCCTCCCTCTGACTCAGGGGTTACAGCCGTGCATGGCCATACCAGTCCTTTGCTTGAGTGTTGAATACTTGAACGCACAGGCCGGCCATTGCTTCATTTCTCAGTTTGTAGTGTGTTCAAAGCAGCTGGTGCTAAGCAAAAGACTAGTCTTCCCTTTGGGTCTTCCGGATGAAAACAAGCGTTCCTGGGAAAGCAGAAGCTGCTGTGCCTCCTAGGGACTGGCCTCAGATGTCACTTAGACTTATTCTATGCGGTAAAGGCAGTAACACGTGCATGTAACTCTTCAAGGGCATGTTTTTGCTGTCTAGTTTGTAAAATTGTAACTTCACTTTCAGGGATCAGTTACTGTGGTGGATATCAAGGACACAGGTACACAGGAAGAGGCTCCTGAGAGGGTCTGAGGATACACTATCTACAAAGGCAAGTTGAACTTCCTGCTGTTGACAAAGCTAACAGAAAAACCTTAAGGGACTACTTCTAATGTTTCTTTGTAAGAATTATGTTAATATCATTCCCTATGGATACTCTTCCCAGTTAACCCCCCCCCCTTCTAATTTCTGAGTAGTATTGATCAGTGCCTGGTAGGTAGATTTACTGGTAGGTAAATTATATGTATGTGAATTTTATCATTTTTCTGCATCTATTAGAATACTTTTTGCTTAAAAACTTGTAAAAAAAAAAGAATACTTTTTTCATTACACAGTGAAATTGTTAAATATATATTTGCAATCCCTGAATTTTAGCATACAATTTGGCATATGATTTTAGCATATGATTCCAAATCTCTTAAGTGATAATGATATGAGTTCAAGGCCAACCTGGACTACACAGTGAACTGTTCCAAAAGGAAATAAGGAACAAAAAGGTATGAGGGAGGGAATGGATGAAACATGATTGACAAAATGTTAATTTCTAAACCTGAGTACCTGGTAAGGCAGAATGGATTGCACTCCTCTATATTTGAAAAGTACCTCATTTGTTTCTCGAGAACTCAGTCTCACTATGTAACTTTGGCTGGCTGGTACTGTGTGACCCAGAGAGACCTGGAACTCTCCCCTGTCTTAGTCTCCTGACCTATGGGATAAGAGGGTGAGCCATTATGCCTGGCTACTTTCTTTCAAAATACATCCTCTATGAAGATTTTCTTTCCCAGATTATTTATCTAGGAATAAAGACTTCTTTATCTCCTTGAACAGCCTATTCACATCTTTCCCATCACAGTACATTTACCTTGGTCTGTGCCTACTTAGGAATAGATTCTTATGTTCTTATGTTGAAGGCTTAAAGTTTAGTTTCCTTAAAAACAAACAAAAAACAAAAAACCCCAACTCATTACTGAGTATTCACCATACACAGAAACTCTACTGTGATCTAGACAAGGATAATAAACAAAATAAATATGCTCTCTACGGTCATTGCATGGGAGTCAATAGTGCAGAGAAACAATGTGTAAGCAAACGTACATTATGGTGGGAAGATCTGAAGGATTCTAGCAAAAGAGACTTGGGGAAGCAGGGCACTTTCTCTAGATCAGCTGCTCTCAATCTGCTACACTTCCACAGGGACTGCATATGAGATATTTACAATTCCTAACAGTAGCAAAATTATAATGAAGTAGCAACAAAATAATTATAAGGTTGAGGATCACCACAGCATGAGGAATTGCATCAAAGGATTGCAGCATTAGGAAGGCTGAGAACCACTGCTTAGATAGTAATTAAAGATCTTTCAGAACAGACCTCAGACTCAGCATGATTTAAGAGCGGATGCTTACATCCTCCTATTTACATGTTGAAATTTTAATCCCACCTGTCATCTCACGTGATAACGTTGGTAGGCAATTAGCACCTTTATATTTTAGTGCTAAAAGTAACTTAAATTGTGCAGTAAGTCGTGGTGGCGCACACCTTTAATCCCAGCACTTGGGAGGCAGAGGCAGGCGGATTTCTGAGTTCGAGTACAGCCTGGTCTACAGAGTGAGTTCCAGGACAGCCAGGGCTACACAGAGAAACCCTGTCTCGAAAAACCAAAAACAATAAAATAAAATAAAATAAATTTGTGCAGTAAGTCAGAAGATCTAGTGTTCTTAACTGAGGGGCCAAGTTAGGAAACCTGTCTTCAAATGACTGCAGGCACCTGATTACCCAATGCATAAGGAATAAAGTTGCGTAACATAGCTACCTATTGTGCTTACTTCCGTGTTTATCATTTTGGACAGGGTCACACTTTATTATCCTACCATTTGTTAAAGATATTAAGCTGAAGCTGGGTGGGGGTGGTGCATTTACTTTGAATCCCAGCAATCGGGAGGCAGAGGCAGGGGGATCGCTGAGTTCGAGGCCAGTCTGGCATACAGAGCAAGTTCCAGGACAGCCAGGGCTACAGAGAAAGCCCTTGTTGAAAATCCAAAAGCGAGGAAGGGGAGGGGTGTTGCTCTGGCCTTGGAGTGCGGGGATTAAAGGTGTGGGTTAGTACGCCCAGCTGCCGTGGGCTAGTAATCCCAACAGCCACACCAGAGCAACTCACTGGGCGGTCGCAGGGGCTCGTTGAGCTCCGCATTACACTGCAACTAACAAATCGCAGAAAATGAAAAAAATGGCACCTGCTCGCTGTAGAAAATGATTGTTATTTGTGATTTGCTTCACCAAGCCACTCCTTAACACTCTGGCAACTTCTACGTGAGCACATCTTTTTAAGCTGGGACTAGTTCGCACCCAATCGTAATTAGCGTTGCTAATTACATTCCGAAACTCTCCGCAGCTGGGTTTCCCCTGCCCCGGCCATCGGACTAGGTAAGCGGACGTGTCTGCGGAGACGGCCCCAAGCCGGCTCGTACACTCCGGCGCGCCGGGCAAGGCGAGCACAGGCGGCTGCCTCCCTAACAGTACACTTTTCTCACTGCCGGCCGACAAGAGAGTCACAGCCACCCCTTCCCGCGCGGGCGAGGTTCCGGCTCCCAAAACCCGCGATACCTCACCTCGTGTACTCCCACCTCCCAACGGCTCTGCCCCCAGGCCAGTTCTAAACCAATGCGCACGCGCGGTGATGCACTTAACGACTCAGCTCCGCCCTTCTCGGTATCTCTAGGGATCACCGGGCGCTCCTCGCTGTTTCGCTAACCAATCTTTACTCCCGCCCTCTCAATCTCGCAACAGGCTTCTGATTGGTTACCTGCCCTCAAGATCTGCGCCGAGTGTGATTGGTCGGTGGTTTCGTCCAATCGGCGGCGGGCTGTCGGATTCAAATCCAGAGCGTTGGGCCCGCGGTCGTTGGCCTCATTCGAGTCGTTGCGCTGACCCTAGTCGGACGAGCAGCACTTTGCGTCCCGATTCCTGCTCCCGTTTTCTCCTCCGCGCGCCGGCAGGATGGCTCACAAGCAGATCTACTACTCAGACAAGTACTTCGACGAGCACTACGAGTACCGGTGAGCAGCGCCTGCGGAGGGCCGCGCTGGGAGGTCAGATCCGGTGGTCGGGGCTCGGGCCCCCTCAGAGGCCGCCGTTCTGTCTGGGCAGCCGCGCTTTGTGTAGCGTTTCCAGGCTAGCCGGAGCTGGGGAGTCATTCGATGGGTGGGCAGCGCCTCGGCCAGGAGTTCACGACCGCAAACCGCACTGGCCGGGACCGGCCTGGAGGGGAAGTCCCCGGAAACGCACCCGACGGGGATTACCGAGTGTCTGAAGGGTAACGGATGCAGACGCAGTAACCCGGGGCCTTATTAAAGGGCTTCAATGAAAATCTAACTGAAAACTGAGACTGCCCCGGGAAGGCTGGGGTGGGTGCGTTACCTTCAACTGCTAGTGTCTATTGGCCACGTTTGGGGCCTGTGAGGAAGTTTTGAGTTTTAAACCTTGAGATGAGCTGAAGGTAGTACCTAGGTTAATGTAATTAGCAAATAGGATTGTGGAAAGTAAGTACTGTCGACTTTATTGTATCCATGCTGACTTGGGGTGTGGTTTCAAAGGCCTTTCCGCCCCTGGCTTCTGGGTTGGGATTAGAGCGTTGCATTCTGGGATATGGTCAAGAAATTCAGGTGGGTAAAACCTGTTCCTCCCTCAGGCAAATAGTGACCTTGTTTTGTGTTTGCTGCCCTTCCTTTTAGGTTAGTGTTCAGCCTGCTGTTGAGGAATAAGATACTCTTTAAGAGAGTGGATTCACCGCCCCACCCCCATTCTCTCAAGCCGCTAGTATAGAAGTCTTCACAGCCAGAAAACTTTCTCCAGGCTGTTTTACGATACACTGTTATGAACTTGAATGTTTTTAAATAGGAAAATTTCGTGGGTTTTTTCCTTAATAAAAATCTTAAATATATAATACATAATAGTTACAAACTTCACAATGGTAACCATGTAATAATTGGCATATTTGGTGGTTATAGTAAACCAGAGCCCAGTTTGGGAATATCCTAAAATGACTGAAAGTAATTGCTACTGCCTTTCTAAATTAGACAAATAATTATTGGGGTGGAGATGTTTAGCATATGGGCTTACATGCATTCCTCTAGTTAAACAGTATAAAGTAGGAGCTAGTCTACTACCCACTGCTGTATTAGTAATGGGATCCAGAGCTCAAAAAATGTTTTATTTTGAAACATTAAGTGGCTTTTTTAAAAGCTTGCTATTCTGTCTCGGCAGTTGCTGAGATTGTGTCACCACAGCTGGCTTGAGTTTAGTAGACCAACATTTATAAAAGATGAAGAATTAGAGAGGTACTTTTGAAAGGGACTATGTACTGGTGATATGATAGAGGTATGCATGTTTGTTGGTGTGTTTTTTGTTTTTTTGTTGTTTTTTTGATTTACAGAGATCTCCTTGCCTCAGTCTCCTGGGATTATTTATTTTTATTTTTTGGTTTTATTGAGACAGGGTTTCTCTGTAGCCCTGGCTGTCCTGGAACTCACTCTGTAGACCAGGCTGGCCTCCCAGAGTGCTGGGATTACAGGCGTGCGCCACCACGCTTGTCTGTGCATGTTTTATATATAGTAGAACTATGTGTGTTGGAAAAAATTTTAAAACCTAGTGGTTTTGCAGGGGGTGGTTTTTAGGAACAGTAGATTGATTGCGCCCTCTCTGATATCATGGGAGTGCTTTTCTTTTTTGGCATTTTTGAGAGGGTCTCTATATCGAGGGTGTTCTCTATGTAGACAGCTTTGCTGCATCATGCCCAGCTTGGGAGCCTGTCTTTACAGAAATAATAAAATTGAGGATTTCTTTGCACTTGAGTCATACATTGCACTTTTTATATTCCAACCAAAACTGGGTTTTGGAAATAGTTTTCCTGGTACGTGATCTGGAATATGCAGGTAAAATCACGTACGTTGTGAAGTGCAGCCTGTTGACATGACTTATGTAGGAGAAACTTGAGGCCCTTGTATCTGAATGCCTATACTGTTTGTGAAGCAAATAGACAACTATCTCATCTATTTAGACTGATAATCAGGCCGGGCTAGCCTGGTCTACAAAGTGAGTTCAGGACAGCCAGGGCTAAGAGAAACCCTGTCTCGAGAAAAAAACAAACAAACAAACAAAACAAACAAAAAAAATCAGGCTGGGCGTGGTGACCACGCCTTTAATCCCAGCACTTGGGAGGCAGAGGCAGGCGGATTTCTGAGTTCGAGGCCAGCCTGGTCTACAGAGTGAGTTCCAGGACAGCCAGGGCTACACAGAGAAACCCTGTCTCAAAAAAACAAAACAAAACAAACAAAAGTAATCCAAGGTGCCCCGAAATTTGGCAATCCTTCTTGCCTCCATTATGATCTATAGCAACAAAGCAGTAACAATAACAAAAACATTAAGCAGTATTTCAAGAATGCGTGGTCACCTATGTGGGTAAGAATGTTTATATAGGGGCCTGGGAATGGCAGTGATGGGGTGCAGTCATTAACCTTATGTGGTAGGGTTAAGGATTATTTGTACTCAAACCCACAGCTTAAAGCTATGTTATGGACAGTTTGGTGCTTAGAGTGGATTAAACTGCATTATCACAATTCCAGAAATCCAGAGCTGAATTTGCGTCTCCATCTTACAGGCTTGACTTATACTGGTCAAAAATTGTTAGTTGCTAACTTTGTGTAAACTTAAAATCAGAAAGGGTAAAATGAAGCTGAAATTTACTTTGTGGTACAAACTACTTTATGCATACAAGGGTACAAATTTGATTGTGCATGTATGTTAAAAGTGTGTGTTTGTTTTGGCCCTGAATCAAGGCCGGCAGTTTATTGAAGCTGTTGGTTTCAAACAGGAGCCTAAAGAAATGTCTTTCTATGGTCTGTTGGCCAGTTCAGAAATTTGTAAATCTAATGGTCAATTCATTAGAAAGAAACACCTGGCTGGATATTGTACCCAGTTCTGTAATTGGAGCCTAGGGCAAAAAGAGGTTGAGGCCAGCTTGCACCAAATCATAATAGGAGTGGGGGTGGGGTTACAAACAGCTGTTAGGGATGGATGTGGCTGAGAAGTCTCCGTGCTGAGATTCCAAGGTCTCTGTAAGCACTTACACATTACTGTTAGCTTAATTGTTCATTAAATATGTTAGATCTGTCACTAAGAAGAAAGATTAGTGTGGGTTTTCCAAGAAAAGGAAAAATTGTGTTCACAATGGCTTGATTCTAACATGACTTACATACTTCCCCTAAGTTCTGGAAATGTACTTTACTGGGAAACCAAAGGTCTACGTAAAAGTTCCAAAGGCATATTTTTGCTTTTAATTTTGAAGCATGAAGCAAACTGGAATAGATAGAACTACAGATCCAATGAATAGCAGGAAACACATTAACTATCTTAGTTTGGTCCCCAGTCTGGTCCCCCTTATTAAAAGTTTAGTGATCTCAGGTTGAGGTAACATCTAATCCTGGGACTATGCTCCTTATTCTTCTATGCAATGCCCTTTTAGAATTGCCTCTGGCTTTACCTTGCTGTTCTAGCTATCCTGATACCATTAGTCTATTTAACAGGAGACAGTATTTTTCACTTGAGTATGGCCTTGCTCTTTGAGTATACTTTTCAGTACTTGAATATTTTCTACCTATATCCTTGTAGACCAAGAGTTGTTTCATGACCAAAGGAAGCTATAAGAGAGGGCAAAATGTATAATAGCGTGTTCAACTTAGATTTTAAGGTTCTATTCCTGGAAGATTACTCAATAGCAAGTATTCTGCTAGAAATTTACCCCTACAGAATAAAATGCCTTTCATTTTGTGCAGCTTACATTGTAGCTTACTTGAACATGAGCCACCAAAAGTCAGACCTATAGGCTATAGGGAATACCCACACATACTATTGTAATGTAGAGTTGCTTTAGAGAATTGAATTTGTTTTGAGGACAAAACCCTTCAAATGTTCAAGTATCTCAAAGGTACCTGCATAAAATGATGATGGTAGGAAAGATGGCACTGATCTTTGGCTGAATATTTTAACAGGCATGTCATGTTACCCAGAGAACTCTCTAAACAAGTACCCAAAACTCATCTGATGTCTGAAGAGGAGTGGAGGAGACTTGGTGTCCAACAGAGTCTAGGATGGGTCCATTACATGATCCACGAGCCAGGTAAGCTTTGCTACAAAGGAAAGGAATGTTACTCTTTCCATCTGTAAAAGTGACTTTATTTGGCATAAACCAAGCATTTAAACCCTGCACATATATAGAAATTGATGCTATCCTTTTATACTTGGACTCTTTCTTGAAATTATGGCACATATATTTAAGAGTTCAAAAATTCTTAATTTTAAGGTCATTTTTTTAAGAGACTAGAACAACCCTTTCTTAGCTTACAGGGACGTACCACCACACCTTGCTTTCTGGCGGGCCTGTTTCATATGCTTAGATTGAACCTTTTTTTTTTGTTTGTTTTGTTTTTTGAGACAGGGTTTCTCTATGTAGCCCTGGCTGTCCTGGAACTCACTCTGTAGACCAGGCTGTCCTCGATCTCAGAAATCCGCCTGTCTCTGCCTCCCAAGTGCTGGGATTAAAGGCCTGGGCCACCAATGCCCGGCCCAGATTGAACCTTTGTACTTGCTAGGCAACTGTATATATAATGTGTATATTGTATCAACTTTGTGATTTTTTTTTTTTTTTTTTTAAATGTGACTTAGCCTGAGATCCAAGCCCGGCGTTGGTGGCACACACCTTTAATCCCGGTGGTGGTGCACACCTTTAATCCCGGCGCTTGGGAGGCAGAGGCATGCAGATTTCTGAGTTCCAGGACAGCCAGGCCAGGGCTACACAGAGAAGCCCTGTCTGGGGGTGTGGGAGGGTGGTAGGGTGCCTGAACTCCAATAGCTGACTTGAATTAGCTGTCCTTTTTTTCCAAAGAGATTACATTTATCTTTTCACTGGAAATGATTTTGTAGGTAGAAACTATTTTCCAAAGTAGGTCAAAGATTAGAATGGTGGAGCAATGCTTTATAAGAGTGTCTGCATTTAGTGTTTATTATATCAACAATTCATTTTGAACACTTCAAATAGTGAGTAGTTGTTTTGACATAAACTTAATGATAAATGTTTCCTTTCCACAGAACCGCATATTCTTCTCTTTAGACGACCTCTTCCAAAAGAACAACAAAAATGAAGTACAGCTGGGATCACCTAATCTTTTTCAAATTTAATGTATATGTGTATATAAGGTAGTATTCAGTGAATACTTGAAAACTGTACAAACCTTTCATCCATACCTGTGCATGAGCTGTATTCTTCACAGCAACAGAGCTCGGTTAACTGCAACTGCAAGGAGGGTATTTTTAAGTTGTTGAAGATAAATTTTCTTGTAGTTTTTTCTTAATATAAATGCCTGTTTTACTTTACCTGTTTTGTTAAATAAAGTTTGTATATTGCATTTATATCACTATTGTTGAAATTAATTTGACTTGATTATTTTTACCCCTGGGGGGAAAACATACTTGAAAACGAAATATTAGGCTCCAAATGATGGGTTACTGGGGCTAGTAAATCTAGAGTCAAAGTAGATTTTACAGCCTTGTTGTCAGTTTATGTCCCAAATAACTGAATTCTGCAAGTGAACAGAAAAACCCAACTCTACTACTTGGTGTCCACAAGTCTACAGAGAAATCTAGTAGTTTCAGAAAAGTAGTTATAAGTTCAGACACCACATGTATGCGTCTTTGTGTGCGTGTGCCAAGAAATTAAGTACATATTAGTGGATAGCCATGGAAAATGTATAAATGGGTGGCCTGTAACAAGACAAGGGTGATACTCACTCAACACAGTAAATGCTTCCTAGCCACAGCCTTCCACGTATGGGATACACTAAACCTATATATAGGGCATGCCCGAACACAAGAACTGGCGCTGCCTGGGGGTCTTGCTTGAAATAAGGGCCTGGTGTTTAAGTCTAAACCTATATTGACTCAAAGACCTGTTTGCCAAATGCCCCACATTGCAGGCCACCTTTTTCTGACCATCTGTCTCCACAGTTCTGGGTTCTTAGTTTTATTTTGAAGTTGTGTTTTGAGAGAGCTTCCTGTTGTCCCGACTCCAGCAGAAGTCTCATAACTAAACGCATTAAACTGCTCTTAGTTCTGGGTTTCTTAATCTGCCTGTAAGCACCTGACATGACGCCTACCCTGCCTAGAAATTCCACACTACCGGATGTTCCTGGAGGCTCGCCACTGACTAGGTCCCCCGGCCTCATTCTAGGAGCCCCCTCCTTCATCAGTGAGGGCCTCCCCTAGTGTCACACAGAGGCCCGGCCCACGTAAGAGCTTAGCCGCACCCTACTGCCTGCCAGAAGCCACCTCTTAAAGCTGCAGTTGTACCAGACCTGCACGTGTGGCCCTGCCGACCCGCCACGCCGAGCACTTCCGGCGGAGAAGGCCTCCGTCGCCTTTCGGTGACGTACGTCCTGGCGCAGCCTCACCGGAAGGCGGAAACGCCGAGTCGTTGGTTAGGCGCGCCGCTGCTTTCCCGGCGCGGGCTCTTCCGTGGCCGCCATGGCGTCGGAGCGGCCGCGGGAGCCCGAAGGCGAGGTAAGGGGCGGGCTGCAGGTCTAGGCACACGCGCGGGGCCACCGGGCCTGGGGTTCGGGGGTGGGGCGGCTGGACCCTCCCACGGTTCGGCCAGCGAAGTGATGCCACAGAGGCCAGCGACCGCCTCGGGCCCCTCAGAGCCGCGTCCGCGCCTCGCATGACCGCTAGGTGGCGCGCCGGCCGTCTCAGAAATCCACTCTAAATTGGACAAACACGATGATAAAAGTTGTCAGAAGAACCCGGACTCCGTTGTGCAAGACAAAGCTCTAGTTTGCGTTCCAAGGGCTCATGGCTGTTGGGAGATTTTCTCTCTAAGGCTCTTTGTGGTTTATAAGTACAGATCAAGTTATATGGAGCTTTTGGTTGAGAAATTAAATGGTAGTAAATATCAGCAATGTGTTTTAAACAACAACTTTGAGCATTCTCTGGGTATATTTTGGCTACACTAGGTCCAGGTTCTTATACATCTCATGTATAAAGATGGAAGAGTAAAAATAAGTCTCTTCAAGTTTAAATCCTCAGAAACAGAAGTTCTGAGTCGTGGTTCTTGTTATATAACATGGTTGGCTTTTCCTTTGACTTTAATTCATTGTCCTTTTTCACGTGTTTTATTATTTTCTAATAATTAAAACAAAAGCATCAGGGAGATATTGTTGCCAGACATATTTTTGTCTGCTCTGCACCTTTTTAATCAGCACTGGGCCTTTTAGAATGGAGAACTTTTCTTTTGCTTTTTGTTTGTCTGCATTTGGAGACTCTCAAGAGCATTAAAGCCCATCCCCACCCTCCTCTCTTCCTCAGGATAGCATCAAGTTGTCAGCTGATGTCAAACCGTTTGTCCCTAAGTTTGCTGGGCTCAATGTGGCATGGTCAGAGTCCTCAGAAGCATGTGTCTTCCCAGGCTGTGCAGCCACTTACTATCCATTTGTGCAGGAATCACCAGCGACTGAGTATGTATTTTCTAAATGCCTTGCCTCATGTAAAGGGTTTATTTCCTGGAGAGAGTGATAATTAGACCCTCACATACTGAAACATATATGACATCTTGCAGGATGTCTTGCAGGTGAGACGGCTCTTCAACCAGCAAAGATCTGGGTCTGTGGCCTAACTGTATTCTGTGCTCAAACCTCATCCAGGAGAGGGCAGAGACTGGTACTTAGGGAGTACCTTTGCAGGGTCCATTTGTTTACCCTTGATACCGTGTCACACATGGAGGAACACCCTGGTCAGTGGAGTGCTTCTCTGCCATTTGTCAGGCCCTGGGCTTGATCTTCCGATCAGCCGCCAAAGCAAAACTGAACCAAACAAATGCACATTTGTATTGGAAGAAAGAAATGGCAAGACGGAAGGATAAATGGGAAGAGGACAGAGGAAGGATCAGATAGATAACATGCTAGGTCGGACAACTTAGCGAGACCCCGTCTCCAGGGACAGAGCTCTGTGGTGAAGCTTTCTCTGTCATACACAAGGCCTCAGGGTCAATCTCCAGTCTACTGAATAATTATTAAAGTGTCCATCTTTTAGGACTCCTGGCCTCTTGTGTGCAGTGTCCTCTTTGTACTCCGGCCTTCGCGGCACGGGGCAGGATGTGGTGGAGGGATTGAAAGGTCGGGATTCCGAGGGCCTGGAGGAAGGCTGTGAGGCTGTAGTACAACTCCTCAGCCAAGCGAATGCTGCATCGTCAGTACTTGACCAGCAGTTGGGTGCAAAACTGTTGGCACATGCTCTTGCTGTGTTGGCATTGCATCTGAACTTATTTTTTAACTTCAAATTACTTTTTTGTGGGTGCTGTAGATTGAAGCCCGGCTTTGTGCATTTTATGAAAGCTGTCTCCCGTTGAGCTCTGTTACCCAGCCCTAGTTCATTGGTTTTAAACAAAAGGTCAGCACTATTCTTTGCAGGAAGAAGAGGTTCTGTTTGGCTCTGTGTGTGTGTGTGTGTGTGTGTGTGTGTGTAAGAACATGCACTTGTGTGCACGTCCATTCAGTAGCCTGAGGCTGATGTGGAGTCTTTCCTCAATTGTTCTTTTATTCTTCGAGAAAAGTCTCACTGAACCTCAAGTTCCTCAGTCAGTGAGACTGGCTGCCCAGTGAGCATGAGGACCTGTGCTCCCCCTTCCCGGGTCGGGGTTCCAGGAGCGCGCTGCCATGCGTTGTTTCTCAGGGAGGCTCTGGAGCCCAAACCGAGGGCCTGTGCCTGGTGGCAGGCAGTCTGTGGGGCCAGCTCTCTAGCACTCATGCCGTTGTTGATGGGGGAGTTTCCAATGCAAAAGTAAATGAGCCTTTAAAAAAAAGAAAAATTAAAAAGTTTACATTAGCGTCTTAAAAATAATCAATGCCCTTGATTTGTGTGATGAAATCTACAACTAAAATTTACACTTTTTAGACAAAAAATGTACCCCGAAGACATGGCTTTCGGAGCCCCTACCTTCCCAGCGCAGTACGTGTCTTCTGAGATAGCGCTGCATCCTTTTGCCTATCCCACTTACGCCCTTGAGTCCGCACAGAGTGTTTGCTCAATGCCAACCCTGCAGTACGATTACAGCCAAGCACAGTGTCATCCGAGCTTTCGGACAGCAAAGCCCCGAAATGAGCACGTGTGCCCTCAGGAAGCCAAGGGGGTGTGTAAGGTGAGGAAGTGCTGTGGGTCTGCGGGTCCTCGTGCTAGTCATTTCATTGTTCTGGGATCTCTAAGTATTGCTAACCTTTTTGTGATAGCATCTTTTAAAAGAGTTACTTATTTATTATGTAAGTACATGGTAACTGTCTGCAGACACCCAGGAAGATCTCATTACTGGTGGTTGTGTGCCAACTTTGTGCCTGCTGGGATTTGAACTCAGGACCTTCTGAAGAACAGTCAGTGCTCTTAACCACTGAGCCATTTCTCCAGCAACTTGTGATAGCATTTTTACAAATGGTTTGGTCTGTTCTTTTCTTAAATGTTTGAGTTGTGAATATTTACTGGTTTGTTGTGTTAAGGTTTCATTAAGGTTTCATTATCAAAGCTGGGCAGTGATGGCGCATGCCTTTAGTCCCAGCACTTGGGAGGCAGAGGTAGGCGGATTTCTGAGTTCGAGGCCAGCCTGGTCTACAGAGTGAGTTCCAGGACAGCCAGGGTTATACAGAGAAACCCTGTCTCAAAAAACAAAAAAGAAAGAAAGAAAGAAAGAGAGAGAGAGAGAGAGAGAGAGAAGTTTCATTATCAGTGTGGTAGTAGTTTTCATTTTCTTTTTCTTTTTTAAGATTTATTATTATATGTAAGTACACTGTCGCTGTCTTTAGACATACCAGAAGAGGTCATCAGATCTCATTACGGATGGTTGTGAGCTACCATGTGGTTGTTGGGAATTGAACTCAGGACCTCTGGAAGAGTATCAGTGCTCTTAACTGCTGAGCCATCTCTCCAGCCCAAGTAGTAGTTTTCTTATTTCATAGATTTTTGTTTGTTTGTTTTTTTAAATCTCTCCTGCAGAAAAAATCCTCTGATGAGAGAAGAGCATGTGAAGAGCAAAAGTCAAACAGCAGAAGGGCTGATGGCGCGGTGCCCTGTGAGGCGAGGCCAGCCAGAGGGTCCTATCACCTGTCCTCTCGCGCTGAGAGCAGTTTGAAATCTGGTAAAGCCGACAAACTGGTGTAAAGCCAGGCTCTCCCACTTTCCTGTGGGCTCACTCACCTGACTGCTCCAAGAAATGTGCCTGGATCCTGGCCTGGCTCAGGCCACCAGACTGGCTCTGGTTGCTGCATGTCATTTCTCTCAGGCAGTAGTGGGGGTGGGGATGGGTTTTACAGTGTGGTGTGTGCTGCATTGTAATCGTGGAGGTTCCTTAGCCTATTAGGACATCACAGCATGCAGGTGATGACCTCAGGTTTCACAGGCATTGTGTGCCCATTGTCACTCTGCGGGGACACTTTAAGTAGCAGAAAGACTTAAGTTCAGTTAAAATCCCATGCTAAATGCCCCCTCCCCCACCCCCCCACCCCCACCCCCACACACCTGGGCACTCCGGTTACAGGAGACTACAGGTTTATCTCCCAGCTCAAAAATTTCTGTTCCCACCCGGCTGAAACCTAGGAGGTCTACCTGGTACCTATGTTGGTTTTAGTTTTCAGACCAGGCCTTACTATATAGACCAGACCAGGCCTTGAATTTTTCCAGACTGGCCTTGAATTTTTGGGCCTCCTACTTCAGCCTCCTGAGTGCTGGGATTATTGACATGTAGCTTTACCCTCAGGAAAAGCATTTCTAAGATGTCCTATGCCTGCCACTCTGTTTTACAGAGCGCTTGTTCCCAGCTGCATCTGTTCCTCTGTAAATTATTTACTAGTACTATTGGGTCACAGAAACAACTAGTTCTTTCCTTTTTTTTTTTTTTTAATTATTTGTTTTTATTTTGTGTGCATTGGTGTTTTTCCTGCATGCATATCTGGGTGAAAGTGTCAGATACCCTGTGAGCTGCCACAGGGTGCTGGGAATTGAAGCAGGTCCTCTAAGAACAGCCAGGCCATCTCCCAACCCTCCAGCCCCCGCAATTATTTCTGTGATGATTTACAGCCTTTACTCTTTTTTGTTGTTGCTGTTATTAGCTTTTGAGACAGGGTCTCACTGTGTTGATCTTCCTGTCCTGGAACTCACTTTGTAGACCCTGCCAAACTTGAACTCACAGAGATCTTCTGCTTCTGCCTCCTAAATGGGTAAAGGGTGTGCGCCAGTACACCCAGCTTACAGCTTGGTGTGTGTGTGTGTATTTAACTGGCTCTATGAACTTACATGTGTAATTCTATCACTTGGTAAGAGACCTTCTTCTATTCTCATCTACTCTCCTCATGCCCCCCTGGCACATGAGAGTAGAAACTTAAGAGTTAGATGTACTGACCTAGCCTTAGAACTCACTCTGAGAGGCTTCGTGGAACTGCAGTCGCGTCACTGTCCATGGCTTGGAGTACAGCGGCCTCCACCCACTCTGCTCTGCCTGATGGAAAGGGGCGCTAATTACTCGCAGGAGGTCTGTGAGGCTCCCCTGAAGTTTGCCCGGCTCAGAAGTGATTAAGATGGCAAGCTGTGCAGTCAGGCTTGGCTCTTCTCACCAGCTGTAGAGTTATTCCAGAAATGTCCATTCCGGTGCATACCTTTTGTCATTGCATCCAGCTCTGCTTCAGTGAGCTGTGGGAGCCAGCTGCTAACAGTCAGTGAGCAGTGGGAGCCAGCTGTAACAGTCAGTGAGCCATGGGAGCCAGCTGTAACAGTCAGTGAGCCGTGGGGGAGCCAGCTGTAACAGTCAATCAGTGAGCCGTGGGAGCCAGCTGTAACAGTCAGCCGTGGGAGCCAGCTGTAACAGTCAGCCGTGGGAGCCAGCTGTAATAGTCAGTGAGCCGTGGGAGCCAGCTGCTAACAGTCAGTGAGCAGTGGGAGCCAGCTGTAACAGTCAGTGAGCCTAGGGGGCCAGCTGCTAACAGTCAGTGAGCCGTGGGAGCCAGCTGTAACAGTCAGTGAGCTGTGGGAGCCAGCTGTAACAGTCAGTGAGCTGTGGGAACCAGCTGCTAACAGTCAGTGAGCCGTGGGGGAGCCAGCTGTAACAGTCAATCAGTCAGCCGTGGGACCCAGCTGTAACAGTCAGCCGTGGGAGCCAGCTGTAACAGTCAGTGAGCCGTGGGAGCCAGCTGCTAACAGGAAGTGAGCAGTGGGAGCCAGCTGCTAACAGTCAGTGAGCCTAGGGGGCCAGCTGTAACAGTCAGTGAGCCTAGGGGGCCAGCTGTAACAGTCAGTGAGCAGTGGGAGCCAGCTGCTAACAGTCAGTGAGCCTAGGGGGCCAGCTGCTAACAGTCAGTGAGCCTAGGGGGCCAGCTGCTAACAGTCAGTGAGCCTAGGGGGCCAGCTGCTAACAGTCAGTGAGCCTAGGGGGCCAGCTGTAACAGTCAGTGAGCCTAGGGGGCCAGCTGTAACAGTCAGTGAGCCTAGGGGGCCAGCTGCTAACAGTCAGTGAGCCTAGGGGGCCAGCTGTAACAGTCAGTGAGCCTAGGGGGCCAGCTGTAACAGTCAGTGAGCAGTGGGAGCCAGCTGTAACAGTCAGTGAGCCTAGGGGGCCAGCTGTAACAGTCAGTGAGCAGTGGGAGCCAGCTGTAACAGTCAATCAGTGAGCCGTGGGAGCCAGCTGTAACAGTCAGTGAGCAGTGGGAGCCAGCTGCTAACAGGAAGTGAGCAGTGGGAGCCAGCTGCTAACAGTCAGTGAACCTAGGGGGCCAGCTGTAACAGTCAGTGAGCAGTGGGAGCCAGCTGCTAACAGTCAGTGAGCAGTGGGAGCCAGCTGCTAACAGTCAGTGAGCAGTGGGAGCCAGCTGTAACAGTCAGTGAGCGGTGGGAGCCAGCTGTAACAGTCAGTGAGCGGTGGGAGCCAGCTGTAACAGTCAGTGAGCCGTGGGAGCCAGCTGCTAACAGTCAGTGAGCCTAGGGGGCCAGCTGTAACAGTCAGTGAGCAGTGGGAGCCAGCTGCTAACAGTCAGTGAGCCTAGGGGGCCAGCTGCTAACTGCAGCGCTCGCTCCTCTGAAGTTCATGATTGAGTGCTGCTGAGCGAGGCACCTCCTGACTATCCCAACGTTTCATTCTGTAATTACAGATGGTTATCACAAGCGACCCGACCGGAAGTCCAGAATCCTTGCAAAAAGTGCATCTACCTCTAAGCCTGAATTTGAGTTTAGCAGGTTGGACTTTCCTGAACTGCATGGTCCAAAGAACAGTAATGTGCCAGAGACACAGAAGCCGCCCAGGTGGGGGCCTCTTAGCCCTGCTGCCGGTAACATGTCTCTCCTGGGAGAAGTCGGCAAGCCCGTCGCAGATATGGCGGAGGTGAGTAGAAAGGCCCGTCTGTGTGGTCGCTGTATGCACACACCGTTGGGCTGTATCACTTTAAACACTTGATGTGTAAAAGCCTGTCGTGGGCTATGAAGACCAGCCACACTGCTAGGGAAAAGGGACTGGGGAGAGAGAGGCCGTGGCTTTCCCCCAGCCAACCTGATGAGAGCACAGTGGTCCCACCTAGCGCTGCTGGCTTCTGGAGGACCATCTGATGTGCTCCTTTTAAACCCAGCAGCTCAAAGGGAAGGGTAGAGAGTGCCTCAGGACGAAGTTCTCACAGTTCCCCTTACAGTGCCCTTTCTAGCACTGCTGCTCCCAGCATTTGAAGAGATAGTAGCCTTTTGTTGTCCACTGACCTCTGACAAGCACTCGCAAAGGTGGCCCTTGCATCCCGCCTCCCCCACTCACAAGTAAGTAAATATGTTGCATTTAAAAGCCTTAATAGCCAGGCAGTGGTGGCGCACCCCTGGAATCCCAGCACTTGGGAGGCAGAGGCAGGCAGATTCCTGAGTTCAAGGCCAGCCTGGTCTACAGAGTGAGTTCCAGAACAGCCAGGGCTATACAGAGAAACCCTGTCTCAAAAAAACAAATCCAAAAAACCAAAAAACAAACAAACAAACAAACAAAAAGCCTTAATAGTATCACTTAAAGCTTATGTGCTCGAGCTTCTGAAGTGGCTTTTCACTCACACTTCTGTCTTATCTCACCGATAGTCAACAGTGGACTTCAGCAGAGGTCACTGCAGCATACTCAGCTACAGTCCACCAAATTAAACTTTCTTTTTTCAAAGATTGATTCATAATTCTAGGGAATGAAAAGTGTTGGATTATTTGTTAGTTACTTGGCTATGACTAAGATACCCAACATAGATGGGGAGGGAAGACTTGTTTGTCTTGTGGTTTCAGAGGATACAGGGCATCAGAATGGGAAGGGAGGATAGAAGGTGGCTTGTTCAATTGTATGGACAGGAAATGGCACATCTCAGCTGGAGGCAAGTGTAACCTTCAGAACATTTAGTTTCCATGTCCCAGAGGCTTCACAGTCTCCTCAGGCAATCCCACCAGGTCAGGGGAATGTGTCCAAACGCAGGCACCTCTGGATGGCGGTGTGTCCGATCCCAACCATAAGGTGAATCCCTAAAATGACTCGTGGCACATTCCTACCCAAGGGAGAAAGAAGGGTACCAGGCCTCGTGAAAGCAGAGGGAAAGATAGAGTCACGCATCCATTCCTGTTCCCTTTATCAGAAGGGATTTCCTCTTCCTGTTTTTGGCATTCTTTTAGGCACCTTCTGCAAAGGTCTAAAGGCCTCCGATGGCAGATACATGAGAAGATAGGCCATTCTGTTGCATTTCCTATTCTCGGACCCTAGTTGTATTATCACACAGTGTTGTCAAGTGTGTGCACAGTGAGGCAGATTATTGGCTATATCAAAGTCATAGTCCAAGTCACAGTTCACCTAGTAGGTGTGTGGCAGCCTCCAGGGCCTGGCTGAATTCCACAGTGGCTGTGCCATGCTTCTGTAAGCACCTCGAAGTGGTGCGGGGTGCTGTGCCAGCTGGACCAGCAGCAGGAGGGGACTGACCTCTACATCAAGGAGACCTGTACATCGAGTGTTACAGATCTAAGCATGTGGTGAAGCTCTTCTCTTAATGGAAGAAGATTTACACGGATTACTCTACTATCCTGAGTTAGAGGGGGCCTTTTTGTCTTCAAAAATTAAAAACCATGTTTTTACTATCATTAATATCTGTAAATGTCAGGAAAATTGTTTGTTTGTTTGTTTGTTGTGTTTTTTCAAGACAGGGTTTCTCTGTGTAGCCCTAGCTGTCCTAGAACTCACTGTAGACCAGGCTGGCCTCGAACTCAGAAATCCACCTGCCTCTGCCTCCCAAGTGCTGGGATTACAGGCATGCGCCACCACCGCCTGGCTTGGCATCTATTTTTTAAAGGCTTTATTTTGAAGTGCGTGTGTTCCCGTGTGCACGTGAATGAGCAGAGTGGTGCATATGGAGTTCAGACGCATCAAATCCCCAGGAGCTGGCTCTGCGTGTAGTTGTGAGCTGCCTCCGTGGGCGCTGGGAAACAAACTCAGGTTTTCTGTAGTTGCCGTACATAATTTTATCTGCTGAGCCATCTCTTCTGGTGTGGCTTAGTTGGTTTTAAAAGAATACCGTGCAGTGTGGACTGTGGGGGCTGGCTCAGTGGGTAGAGGCTTGCTGTGCCAGAGTGAGGACCTTAGCTTGAATGTCCCAACCTGAAAAGGCCAGACGCAGCCCGTGTCAGTCTCCAGGGCTCCTGTGGGGACATGGGACGCAGAGACAAAGAATCACCTAAAGGTTGGACTGGCCAGCCAGCCTGGTGTAGGTTCCCAGTGGTGAGCAAGAAACCCTATCTCACGGTTGTTCCAGGACAGAACCGAGCCTGAGGTTATCCTCTGACCTCTCCACTCATGCGCAATGCCATAGCCTCAGCAGCACACAAATGGTGAAGAGTTTTGAAAATTTTTCTAAAATAATGATGATAACACACAGTAGAAGTGCAAGAGAGTCCCCTCAGGGAGTATGCAGTTATGTTCTTAATAGTTAAAATCTTTTGGGGCTTTTTTTCCATTTAAGTATTTTTTGATAACAAGGCATTTGGTTCTATCCTATTGCTAGCTATAGTTCATTTAAGCCATCTTGAGTAAGTAGGTGGTTTATAGTTTGCACTGGTCTTTGTGAGCGAGACAGTTTATGGAAAGCACAGATGTTTTCCGTTGGTGGGTGTGGCTCAGGGTAGCGCAGGAGCTGAGAAGAGTGAGGCCAAAGCTCATGTGCTGACCTGTGGCCGCAGTCGTAGGCTGTGCTTCAGCCACTGTAATGTGGGTTCCTGAACATACTGGAGTAATAAATGGCAAGCAGACGCCTTTGTAGAGTATATGAACCTAACATTCACTTAAACTTAAAACTAATTTAAGGGCTGGAGCAGTGGCTCAGTGATTTAGAGCACTGGCTGCTCTTTAAGAGGATCTGGGTTTAGTTCCCATCCCCTGCATGGAATTGCACAGCCATCTGTAACTCCAGTCCTAGGAAATCCAGAGCTCTTTCTAGGCTTCTGTAGGCACGAGGCGTGCAGATGGTTCACATACATGCAGACAAATTACCCATATACATAAATTCATTTTAATCATTTAAAATCTGCTTAACGAGTACAGATTAGGCATATCCATTGGCTCGTGCTGGTGTTGCAGTCGCTCTGGGGTGTGTTTGGATATCCTTGTGTTCTGTGTCACACAGCATTGCATGTCCCCAGTCAGTAGATGATGAGCCTGCCTCATGGGAGGGCACATGCAGTTCGTGACTTTGTGGATGCTGCCTTTTGACTTGATGGATTCTTTTGTATTTTGGTGTATGAACATTTATTAGGACCATTGAGTTTTAGGGGTTTTGGTCTGTTATGTAGCTCTGGCTGTCCTGGAACTCACTATGTAGACCAGACAAACTCATAGAGATCCACCTGCCTCCGCTCCTGAGTGCTCCCTTTGCCACCACACCTGCCTGGACTGATGATTTTTTTTGTTTTGTTTTGGTTTTTGGTTTTTTCGAGACAGGGTTTCTTTGTGTAGCCCTGGCTGTTCTGAACTCACTTTGTAGACCAGGCTGGCCTCCAACTCAGAAATCTACCTGCCTCTGCCTTCCAAGTGCTGGGATTAAAGGCGTGCGCCACCACCGCCCGGCCTGATGAATTTTTTGAATTGTAGAAGCGCAGGGATCCTTGTAGCTGTCCTTGGTTACTTTGAGGGTTCTGTCTTCCACCCTTCTCCATCCCGTTTCTTCCATCCTTTCAACCCCTACCACTAGATAGGAGAGAAAGGGTAAAGGTCAAAGGAAAGCTCTCCCTGAATAAAGTGACTACTTACTGCTGATAGTGCATCAACGTCCGTGGATACTACTACTTAAGAACTCATGACCACCACCAACCAACCAACCAGAAGCTCAACAACAGCCTGTCACACCTCTCAGGGTGTGACATTTATATACCCTCTGTAGTCAACAGAATTCCAAACATCACACAATCATAGAAACTATGTGCAGCTTGCAAAAATTACGTCCCCAGCAGACTATGAGACAAATCTTAGCCAGCTGCTGTGGACAATCTGAAGCAGCCCAGATCCCACACCTGGGATTGAAACAAAAACATATATTCTTGTCATATTTCTGGCTTTTGGTTTTTTGTTTTTTTGAAGAAAACAGAATTATCACTACAGATATTGCTCTGAAAAGTTGGCTATGGGGTGTGTGGGTGTATAGTTTGTTTATTTGATTTTTTCACATTTGTTCGTGGGTGAGAGTAAATGTGGGCAAACACTACCACATACAACATTTACACACTTGACCATCTACCACCTCTGCTGTTGAGGGTATATAAAAGTGTTAAAGTAGTGTGATCCAATTATTGAAACCTATATGAAAATAATATACAGTGCTTACATTATAGACAGAGAAGTTGAAAGGTACTACCTAAGCTGTAGACAGTAAGTGGAGTTTGGTTTTTTTTTTTCCCACTCTAGGGGGAAAGTTATGCTGAAGAAAATAGTTCAATTTTTCTATTCTGTACTTAGATATTTGGAATTGTTTGTTTGTTTGTTTGTTTGTTTTTTGAGACAGGGTTTCTCTGTGTAGCCCTGGCTGTCTTGGAACTCACTCTGTAGACCAGGCTGGAGTCCAACTCAGATTTTCTCCTGCCTCTGCCTCCCAAGTTCTGGGATTAGAGGTGTGTACCAACCACCATGCCTGCCTGATAGTTGGAAAAAATTTTTTAAGATTTATTTATTATTATATCTAAGTACACTGTAGCTATCTTCAGATGCACCAGAAAACAGTGTCAGATCTCTTTTACAGATGGCTGTGAGCCACCATGTGGTTGCTGGGATTTGAACTCAGGACCTCTGGAAGAGCAGTCAGTGCTCTTAACCACTGAGCCATCTCTCCAGCCCCTGGAAGATTAATTAACATGTTTTTATAGAGTTAAGAATTTGAGGAAAGCTGTGTTTGTTTGTTTAAATGATTCCTTTCTGTTTGAAATAGGAAGCAAATAGCAGTTGCCCTCTCCACCCCCAGCTGCCATGCCAGCCCACCCTGGCTGTGTGTCGGAGTTCTGCAACTCCACAGGCGTGCCTCCTACCCCTGACATTCCTAGTTGACACTCCAGGTGGACAGAGTGTTCATCATTATGTCGTAAAAAGGAGAGTCACTGCCTTGGAGTCTGTGTTCCACCTGCGTTCTCTCCCCAGCACCTGCAGCCTCTGATCTGTCTTTTCTGGAACACTGTTCTGTAGTGGCTTTCACTTGGTATATGCGCTGGTCTGTGTGTTCAGGTCTGTCAGCTCAGTCGTGGGCTTGTGCAGAGCCTCCCCGCAGTTAGTCAGCCCCTGCAGCTCCGCTTCCCCACGCCACATGGTCGCTTTCCTGTAATTTGGCCATTCTAAAATGTGTACAATTCCGTATTGTTGTAGATGGCTCTTCCCTAATGATATCGGATGGCTTCCTTTTAGGGCAAAATGGTGAAGACCGATCACACTGATGGAGCCGTGACCAGTAATGCCACTACCAGTTCCCCTTCATGTACACGAGGTGAGAGAACCACAAGACGCTGTTTGCTGTGCACATTTAACACCAGTGCGCTAAAATAGTTTGGTTTGAAGCTGCTTTTAAGTCGGCTAAGGAGCTTTGAAAAACTAGCTCAGTGTTGTATGAAGTATAGGAGCCAGACCATATCCATGGGAGAGCGGCGCTATTCTAAATGAGTGCCAGAGTCCTAGAGCGTGTATGTGCAAGTGATAGCTTAATGTTTATAGTAAAGTTAGGCCAAGTTTTTGGGGTTTTGGTTTTTTTTTTAAAGATTTATTTATTTATTTTATGTATATGAGTACACTGTAGCTGTACAGATAGTTGTGAGCCATCATGTGGTTGCTGGGGATTGAACTCAGGACCTCTGCTCACTCCAGTCAATCCTGCTCGCTCCAGTCGGGCCCCGTCACTCTGGTTAACTTTGCTTGCTCAGTCCCTGCTTGCTCCGGCCCCACTCACTCTGGTCCAAAGATTATTTATTATTATATGTAAGTACAGCTGTCTTTAGACATGCCAGAAGATGGCGTCTGATATCAGTACAGATGGTTGTGAGGCACCATCTGTGCCTCAGATGGTGTGGTTGCTGGGATTTCAACTCAGGACCTTTGGGAGAGCAGCCAGTGCTCTTAACCGCTGAGCCGCCATCTCACCAGCCTTAGACCAAGTTGTGTCCACCGACCCCCCCCCCTCCCCTCCAGACCCTGGCTGTCCTGGAACTCACTCTGTAGACCAGGCTGGCCTCGAACTCAGAAAGCCGCCTGCCTCTACCTCCCAGAGTGCTGGGATTAAAGGTGTGCGCTGCCGCCGCCGCCGCCACCACCACCTGGCTTAGACCAAGTTTTAAAACAAATACTACTTTATGGTCAGGCCTATAGCTACAGCATTTAGGAGTCTGAGGCAAGAGAATGCCACAAGTTTAAGGCCAGTCTAGTCTACATATAGTTCTGGGATAACCTAATCTTCATAGTCTGTCTCATAAAACAACAGATTGTCCACTTGAAAATCAATAAGTACATTGCATTTTAAACAGGTAATTTTTTATTAAAAAAAGAAAAAAAAACCCAACCTTTTCCATAATTAAAAGACTTTCTATCGCAGCCCTGGCTTACAAGTCCTTTGAAGCATACAGCTGTGTGGCGTGCTTTGTCATCTGGCTCTCCCTCTGTCACTGACTTGCAGCCTTCAGAGCAGCCCGAGTGTGCTCTTTAGAGTGGGGAATGAGAGCAACTACTGGCCCTCTCTCCTGCCAGGAAAATGGCTGTAACCTGGTGGGCTTTCCGGAGTCCTGGGAAGCCAGCTATTGAGGAAGTGTTGTGGGGATTCTATTTCTGTACAGAAGCTTATCCTAGCAAACTGTTCAAACCGTTCCTTGGTCCACAGGCTCTGTGTTCTTGTGCCTAGTATGGGGTACCCCGGGGCAGTTCTTCATTGCTGAGGCTGTAGTGTGGGACAGGCAGCTGACGGGCATTTATCATCCCTGCCTTGATGGATGTCCTTCTGTTGGTCTGCTGTAGAACTTGATGGGACTCTGAGGAGTAGCTGTAGTGTGCTTACACGGTGTTGTAATGGAGTAAGTCGCCAGTCACTGACAGCAAAGGTCTACAGATCTTCTGCAGTGAAAACACAGAGCAGGGTTAGTACACTCAAAGTGGACCTTCGCTCTTTAATCCTGTGTTTGCCACATGGGTAGTTATGGGCTGTTGTTGTTTGACAGAAACTAGTTTCCCTACCTATTTTTGTCCTCCAAATTAAGAAACCTAGGCCAATAACTAACTTAAGAATTGAACGGGAGAGTGAAGCGATGGCTCAGCGGTTAAGAGCATTGGCTGCCCCTCCAGAGGCCCTGAGTTCAGTTCCCAGCAACCGCATGGTGGCTCACAGCCATCTGTGATGGGATCTGATGCCCTCTTCTGGGGTGTCTGAAGACAGTTACAGTGTATGTATATGTATGTGTGTGTATATGTGTGTGTGTGTGTGTGTGTGTGTGTGTATAATATATATACACATATATATGTACTCATATACATAAAATAAATATTTTTTAAAGAATTGAAGGGGAAGTGACTGAGCATGAATTCTTTTAGAACAAAAATGAGTAGAGGCAATATTGTAACTGAAGTTCTGGGGTAGTGTTAGACAGTAGACACTGTTGTTCTGGGGTAGTGTTAGACAGTAGACACTGTAGTTCTGGGGTAGTGTTAGACAGTAGACACTGTAGTTCTGAGGTAGTGTTAGACAGTAGACACTGTAGTTCTGAGGTAGTGTTAGACAGTAAACACTGTTGTTCTGGGGTAGTGTTAGACAGTAGACACTTGTTCTGGGGTAGTGTTAGACAGTAGACACTGTAGTTCTGGGGTAGTGTTAGACAGTAGACACTGTAGTTCTGGGGTAGTGTTAGACAGTAGACACTGTAGTTCTGAGGTAGTATTAGACAGTAGATACTGTAGTTCTGGGGTAGTGTTAGACAGTAGACACTGTAGTTCTGGGGTAGTGTTAGGTAGTCAGTTGATGCTGTCATTCTAGGGGTGTTCTAGACAGCTAGTTAGTAGATACTGTAGTCTCCCATGGTGGTATTCTAGATATTATCTTTTTTTGTTTGTTTTGGTTTGATTTGGTTTCTCAAAACAAGGTTACTTTGTGTAGCCTTGGCTTTTCTGGAACTAACTCTGTAGACCAGACTGGCCTGAAACTCCGAGATCCGCCTGTCTCCATCTCCCAAGTGCTGGGATTAAAGGCATTCACCACCACCACCTGTTGTGGTAAATATTTAATCTCAGTAGGGGGGTCTACCCTGCCTTTGGTTATTCAATTCCCAGATAAAAGTTGCACAACTTTTATATTTATAATAAGCCTTAACCAGCACTAAAGCTGCCCATATACCTACCCTCTGAGCTCTATGTCTACTTCCCTATCAGGTACCCCGAGTTACAACTTGCTACGTTTCCTCTGGGCTGCTCTTAACTACCCTATAGTGTCTCTCTTCTCTCCTCCTCCTCATGGTCCCTGCCTCTGACCCCAATCCTGGGGTCAAAAAACCCCACCTATCTCCTGTCCAGATATAGGCTGTAGGCAGTTTTATTCCTCCGTGAGGGCTAACTTAGGAGACTAGGTTACATAGCATCACTTGGGTCTGCATGCAGATTCTCTCATCCCTGGGGTGATATTGAGATCAAAGGCGTAAATACGACCTGGGGCCAGTATTTACCATTATGATACATAGCAAAAAAATCAAATCTCAACAGTTCCTCCTTTTAGTTCAATGAAAGGCTTTTTTTTTTCAGATTTAAACTTAGTACAATTATAATTATGATTATTACTATTATTATTATTATTTATTAAGGCAGGTTTTCTGTGTAGCCTGGGCTGACCTGGATTTGTTCTGTAGAATGAGGCTGGCCTTGAACTCAAAAGGAACCTATCTGCCTCTGCCTTGTCTCCCAAGTATTGCGAATCAAAGGCATGAATTTATTTAGGATCTATGTATCCCCCTTTTCTAAAAACATTAATATCCTTCTCTATATTCCACTTAATTCAGGTTCCGTTCCATTTACTGATTCAGCATATTCCTGAGCCAGCATGCATTTGTTGAGACTTGGTTTGGTTTGGGCATGTCCAAGGTTGAGGCATGACCAGTTCTCCCGTGGGAGTCCACGGGTACAGAGACTGGCTGCTCGTGCCAGCCTGACACCTGTTTTCAAGTTAGCTCTCATGACTTGCCATTAGTTCTTCTGTGGGAACTCACATTCCAAGGCTGTCTGCTCAGATAGCTTGAAATTCTACCCCAGGTTAGCTCTCATGGACATGCTTTCTTTTTCTGTTGGGTAAAAGCAGAACAACTCTGCCCCAAACACATTGACCAGCAGAATGCATCTTTTTGGACACAGAAAAGCATTATCTTTTAATTTGAAGTTATAACAAATTATAAACATACTTTATAAATATACCTATATTCCTCTTTCTCTAAATTTAAGATTGATAACCTATTTATTTTTTAAATTATTTATGACATGTCTACTTTTTATTAAGCAAAAACCTACACAGCACCCTTAAGGAAAAAAACTTGTCTCATTTTGAATCTTAGACTGTCATCTGCAAATGGCTTTATCAGCGGAAGGTCCTGCTCTGACTATAGTGTAGACCGAGCTGGTCTAGAGCCCACAGCGAGCAGCCTGCCTGTCTCTCGTGTTTGCTGTTAGGAAGCTCAGACACAGTGCTCGGCCAGGGCTCGCCACCGTTCCTTGGTTTACACGGAGCGGTGCTGAGGCCTTCCATGTTTAGCAGGGAACCTAGGGCTGCATTTTCACCCAACATGAACGCAGAGCTTTAATCCCACAGGACAGGATTAGGCTGATCTTCCATGCCAAGAAACTTTGGTCTCCAGGAAGTCTCCACGGTTGTTCCTATATGCTGTTATATTGGCTACAATCAGCCCATGTGTACTGGTTCCACCCCCGCCCCAGGCTGCTCTGCCTTTGGGAGAAGCGTCAACTTCTGTGTTCTGATTTTAAATTTAGTAGGTGTAGGGGCTTCTTTAAAAAGCCACCTTCCCTACTGTCTCTCTCTAGGGTCCTGCTCCTTGGCCAGGAAACTTCCTTCCCAGCAGTTTGTTGATCTGGGAAGCTTTGGCTTTGGTCTGTTTCTGTTTCTGTTTGTTTGTTTTGTTGTTTGTTTTAACAGACCAGACCTCTTGTCCTGATAGCCTGACTTTTTACCAGCTTTCTACCCAGGTTGTTTCAGGATGTAAGCTTGGGTTCTAATTGCCATAAGTTGAACGCCGCCATTTTGTTGAAGTTGGGGCCCAGTTCTTCCTCCCAGTCCAGTGCTTCTAGAAATAAGACTCAGACTCGAAATAGATTGACTAATACCTTGGCTATATAGCTAGACTCTTATCTGACTAGAATCCTAACTTAAGATGAGTTATTTATTTATTGTTTTGTTTTGGATTTTTGTTTTGTTTTGTTTTGTTTTCGAGACAAGGTTTCTCTGTATAGCCCTGGCTGTCCTGGAACTTACTCTGTAGACCAGGCTGGCCTCGAACTCAGAAATCCTCCTGCCTCTGCCTCCCAGAGTGCTGGGATTACAGGCGTGCACCACCACCGCCCGGCTGACCTGTTTATTTTAACCTCCATTCTTCCACATTGGCTGGTTACCTGTGCTCAGGTGCCCTCCGTTTCTCCCCTCATCTTCCCAGGCCGGGTTCCCACCTGGCTCTATCCCAGAATTCTTTCTCCTCGCAGATGTCCCATTTTGATTTCCTCCCTATGCCACAGGCCATAGGCTTTTTAGTTGACAGGTGATATATCCATACAGTATACAAGATACTCTCTCTACAACCATCACCCAGCTGATATGGTCATTTTTGTTATGCTCTAAGTAACAAAATAATCATTACATGAAGTGCGTGTTTGAGTAATCAAGGAACTCTGGTTTACTGCTGAAATTGTTCAGTAATTATGATTATCTTTAAGCAGAGTTGTCTTGGACACCAATGGGTTATATTGTTCGGCAGACAGTGCCTTCAGATTCAGCAGCAGCGACTGAAAATGTGACTTCCATGATAAACCTAAAGAAGACGACTTCATCAGCTGATGCTAAAGGTGTTAGTGCGACAACTGAGGCTTTATCTTCAGAGCCCTCCTACAACAGGGAAAGGCGTGTTCATCCTGCTCCAAAGGTTCGAATCACTGAATCACAGATGGGTCTGGGCGTGGTGGCAAAAACCAATTCAGCACTTGTCAGGCTGACATAGGAGGACTGTAAATTCAAGGCTAGCCTGGGCCACATAGTGAATCCTTGTCTCAAAAAAAAAAACAAAAAAAACAAAAACAAACCAGTTAAGATGGTTGAATGTCATTGGTTGAGAATAGAATGGGAAATTAGTGCTTAATGGTGAGAGACTTGAGAAAGCTGTGGAGTCACTTAGTGACATTAATGTAACGTGTGTATAAATGTAACACCACTGACATACCTGTAAGCATGTTGGGTGGTAGATTATGGTACAAGGAGTGTATCGAGGTAGGAAAAAGGAACAGCAGAGCCTGCTTCGATGTTGAATATGTGCTTCTGCTGCAGCCCTAGCTGGGCACCGTCCTTCATGAGTCCTTGCCGAGAGCGCTGCATTCTACCCGAGACCAGC
The DNA here is from genome assembly GCA_964023405.1 of Apodemus agrarius. Lineage (NCBI taxonomy): Eukaryota > Metazoa > Chordata > Mammalia > Rodentia > Muridae > Apodemus > Apodemus agrarius. The sequence goes on along the minus strand of OZ030019.1, from coordinate 12,571,231 downwards.
CAGCCTGAAAGAGAGAGAGAGAGAGAGAGAGAGAGAGAGAGAGAGAGAGAGAGAGAGAGAGAGAGAGAGAGAATGAATGAATATGAACACATCCTTGCCCCTTGTACACTACCATCCACAGCAGGACTCACAGCTCCTGAATTCTTTGAAGAAAAGATGCCCCTCTACATTTCTGCTCTGATATGTATTTGGTGCATCCTTTTCCTTCAGAGTTTTTCAGTTGCAATTAAATAACCATACATAACTAAAGTAATGGTAGTAAAATAATAGAATTTCAGGTTTGTTTGTTTTCTTGTTTTGTTTTGTTTTGGTTTGGTTTTTGGTTTTTGGTTTTTGGAGACAGGGTTTCTCTGTGTAGTCCTGGCTGTCCTGGAACTCACTTTGTAGACCAGGCTGGCCTCGAACTCAGAAATTCGCCTGCCTCTGCCTCCCAAGTGCTGGGATTAAAGGCGTGCGCCACCAACGCCCAGCAGAATTTCAGATTTTGATCACATGATTTTAGTTTACCTGTTACAAGACAGGATATCAGAGTAGATTTTTCCCTCCTTGTTTTGTTTTGTTTTGTTTTGTTTTGAGGCAGGGACACACATGGCAGTTCAGGGTTGCCTGGAACTCATATCAGTCTTTTTGTTTGTTTGTTTGTTTGTTTGTTTTGGCCTTCTCTAGTGACTGAGTACAGGAGGAGTCTTCTGTCTGGTGATTGTTTGTAGCTTCCCGGTTGCCATCTAAGCCAGTTTCCTAACACACGTTGAGGGATCTGTGTCGTGTAAATTAACAGTTTTTTTTTTTTTATTAAGCTTCTCTCTCTCTTTGTTTTCACGGAAGGAAGGGCTTGCTTTGTCTCAGAGTTCGAGGCCACATCATGGCCTAACGGGCATGGTGACAGGATGGATAGGTGACTGGTTGTGCATCCGCACTGAGGAAACACCCAGGAGTGCATCTGTTTCGGAATACATAAAACAGTTGTTTCCTACATCGTTGTGCACGCCTGTAATCTGCACACTCAGGAGGCAGAAGCAGGCAGATCTCTGAGCTCGGGGACAGCCTGGTCTACATAGTGAGTCACAGGACAGCCAGAGCTACAGTGAGACCCTGCCTCAAAACAAAGGAACCAAACAAAAAGTATTTTAGAAAACTTGTAATAAAAGTTACATACCATGTTTGACCCACATGGCAGCTGATACAACCCCAGCTCTGGGAAGGCAGAGCCAGTGGGATAAACGCCTGTCCCAGGTGCCCATGGCCAGAGGCCTCGTAGGGGTGCTTTGCGTCCTACGGCTGAGATGGTCGTGCTTCATATGATGCACTTTCTTCTCGGTTATGAAATCTTCCTGTACAAATGGCAAGTGTTACTGTGAGAGTCTAGTCATGAGTCTAATCTAGCATGGATATTCTACCATACCTCTTCGAATTCTTTTAAATTTCACTTATTTTTTTCAGTTTGGTCTTGGGACTGAACTGGGCCCAAGCCCTTGTCTATAGTTCCTCATTTCCACTCATCAGAGAAGCTAGCACTAGTAGATTATTGCATATCATGCTGCAGGCTTCAAAAAATAAGCAAGTTAAGAAGAAGTGTTTTTGTTTTTCAGAGTGTACTAGCTGGTTTTGTTTGTCAATATGACACAGTCTGGAATTATCACAGAGAAAGGAGCCTCCCTTGAGGAAATGCCTCCATGAGATCCAGCTGTGGGACATTTTCTCAATTAGTGATCGAGGGAGGAGGGTCCATTGTGGGTGGTGCCATCCCAGGGCTGGTGGTCTTGAGTTCTATAAGAAAGCAAGCTGTGCCGGGCGGTGGTGATGCACGCCTGTAATCCCAGCACTTGGGAGGCAGAGGCAGGCGGATTTCTGAGTTCGAGGCCAGCCTGGTCTACGAGTGAGTTCCAGGACAGCCAGGGCTACATAGAGAAACCCTGTCTCGAAAAAAACCAAAAAAAAAAAAAAAAAAAAAAAAGTAAAAGAAAAGAAAAGAAAAGAAAAGAAAGAAAGCTGAGCAAGGCAGGGGAAGCAAGCCAGTAAGCTGCATCCCTCCATGGCCTCTGCATCAGCTCCTGCTTCCTGACCTGCTTGAATTCCTGTCCTGACTTCCTTTGGTGATGAACAGCAATGTGGAAGTGTGAACTGAATAAACCCTTTCCTCCCCAACTTGCTTCTTGGTCATGAGGTTGTGCAGGAATAGAAACCCTGACTAAGACAAATTGGTACCAGCATAGTGGGGTATTCCTGTGACAACCTGACCATGTTTGGAGGAGGGCTGTGGAAGGACTTTGGAAATTTGAGATAGAAGAGTCATTGGGATGTTTAGAGCTCTGTGGGATGTTGTGTAGGAGCTTAGAAAATAATGTTGAGAACAGTGCAGAAGATGGAGGCCTGTGAAATTTTAGAGAGAAGATTAAAGACTCTTATCAGGGCCGTTACTCTTTTGATTCTGAAGATTCTGTGGTTTTGGTTAGCTGGGGCTGAAGAATCAGCTGTGATTAATAAGATACCAGAACTACTAAAGTAAAACCTTTGCATTACTGGACTGTTGATGCTGGTTATCTGGAGCTAAGAAATTAGCAGTGATTAAGAGGAAACCAGCATCACTGAGGTGAAATCTTCTGGGAGGTGTTTTCTGAGAGCACAGAGGCTGTGTTCCAGAGATAGCCAAAGTTGTATCTCATGCTGTAGCTGGACTTGCTGTTGTGTAAGAGTCACCCATGTGGTACTGGTTTTGAGGGCCTGAAGGGGTCATGAAGAGCAGCTGAGGCTCGGCACTAAGAGAGGCCATGAAAGGTCTCTTGGTGAAGGTGCAGCCTGAGCAACTGATGGCCTAAGACTGAAGGGGTCATGTAAAGGAGCTGAGGCTTGGCATCATGAAGAGAGCCTTTGAGAGGCTATTGGTGAAGCCTAGTTGCAGTGGAAGACAGCAGTGTTTTGGAGATGTCAGTCCCATGAGATGACCACCAAGAACAGCAGCAGGCAGCTGGAGCCTAGAAGACAAGGTGTATGCTACAAAGGGCAGGGCTGGAGAAGTGACCCAAGCCCTTGGAGGAGCCCAGAAGATTGTGGGTGGATCCCAGACATTGGACAGTTGGAGTTTAATTTTGCTTTTGATTGTGACTGTGCCCTGATATTTTTTCCCTCCTGAAGTAAAGTATTTTACTGGAGCCCACAGTTAAAGAGACTTTGGATTGTAAAAAGACTTTGAAGCTCAAAAGAGATTGGAGATCTGCAAAGATTGTGGGACTTTTAAAGCTACTTAGATCTTGGGGATGAATAAGAAAGTAAGGGTGGAGACTTAATAGTGATGTGTTTGTGTATCAAGTTGATAAGGGGTCAGTTGTACTGGCTGGACAATTTTGTGTCACCTTGGCCCACGCTGGAGTTATCACAGAGAAAGGAGCCTCCCTTGAGGAAATGCCTCCATGAGATCCAGCTGTAATTTTCTCAATTAGTGATCAAGGGGGGAGGGGCCCATTGTGGGTGGTGCCATCCCCAGGCTGGTAGTCCTGGGTTCTCTCTCTCTCTCTCTCTCTCTCTCTTTTTTTTTTTTTTTTTTTTTTTTTTTTTTTGGTTTTTTTGAGACAGGGTTTCTCTATGTAGCCCTGGCTGTCCTGGAACTCACTCTGTAGACCAGGCTGGCCTCGAACTCAGAAATCCGCCTGCCTCTGCCTCCCAAGTGCTGGGATTACAGGCGTGCACCACCACCGCCCAGCAGTCCTGGGTTCTCTAAGAAAGTGGGCTGAACAAGCCAGGGGAAGCAAGCCAGTAAGTGACATCCATGACGTTGTGCAGGAATAGAAACCCTGGCTAAGACACTGAGTTTAACTTTGTGTTTGCATCCTCCCTCCTTTGGGATCAATTGGGGAATCAGCCCTGGGCTTGGCTTGTGCACTGACATCGAGTCTTTATATTATTAAAGAAGCAAACCACAGTTGGCATTTTTACAGTGCTTTAAAACCTGGGCTGTTAGCCGGGCGGTGGTGGCGCACGCCTGTAATCCCAGCACTCTGGAAGGCAGAGGCAGGCAGATTTCTCAGTTCGAGGCCAGCCTGGTCTACAGAGTGAGTTCCAGGACAGCCAGGGCTATACAGAGAAACCCTGTCTCGAAAAAAAACCAAATCCACCCCCCCACCCCCCCAAAAAAAAACTGGACTGTTTGACTTAAGTACAGCAGCAGTCTTTTGGATTAGTAAGGCTGCTCGTTCTTTCTATAGCTACCAAGCATTTTACTCCTGACAGGAACTGATGGGAAAGGGTGGAAAGGGCGACCATGTGCAGATACAGAGCACAGCACGGTTGTGAGCGCTCCCAGATCAAAGTCCAAAGTCAGCAAATACATGGAGGAGTAGCCTAGAAAAGAGCTGGCTCAGACAGAACGACCAGTCCACGCATCAGTAGTAAGTAAAAGCCCAAAGCCAGGGATGTCAGCCTCAGGCGAGAGCAGCAGGATTAGGAGCCCGTGGAAGTGGTGGTCAGCCCAGCCGTCAGCGTGGGAGCTGTTTAGGAGCTGGGAGTCCGATGTCCGTGTAGATGAGGGGTGCCTGCCTGTGCTGGCAAGGACAGCACACAGGACTGTGAGCAGCCCTCTGACAGTCTGACCCCTGCAGGTGCTCCACTCGGTCATGTCCAGGGCCAGAGTCCCCAGAAAAGTCGTTTTAATTTTGTTCTGACACAGGTCAGAGAGTCATTTAAATACTGTAATATCCCACAATTTTTCCTTCCTTCCCCCCTTTTTTAAGATTTCTTTTTTATGTATATTAGTTTTGTATCTGCATGCCAGAAGGAGGGATCAAATCCCTTTACAGGTGGTTGTGAGCCATCATGGTTGCTGAGAATTGAACTCAAGACCTCTGGAAGAGCAGCTAATACTAAACCAGCCCCTTTCTTTGTGTTTTTATGTAGGCCAAAGCATCACAAGGAGGTGAACTTGAACAAAACGAAAGCTCCAAAAAGAATAAGAAAAAGAAAGAGAAGTCTAAATCAAGTTACGAAGTCCTGGTGGTCCAGGAGCCGCCGAGGATTGAGGTGTGTGTGTTTACTTGGAGCTTCGTGTGGTAAAAGTGTGGGTTTCTTAGACACAGAAGACCTATGATGCCCTCGTTAGCAAACCTTTTCATCTGCTCAAGAATGTAACAGTCCCCCAGCATAATAGTGCAAGCCTGTGCTCTCAGCAATTGGGAGGCAGAGGCAGGAGGATTGGGAGTAGAAAGTCATCCTTAGCTCCACAGAGTTGGAAGATAGGACAGCCAGGGCTACTTGAGAAGTGTCAACAACAACAGAAGGAGCACAGTGTCCTCCCCTTTCCCCCTGTTCCCAGGCTAGCTTGTCAGGGCTCTGGGTGAGCTCACGAGCGGTGGGTGGGTGGGTGGGTGGGGCTGCGCTGGAGAGAACTGGCTGGAGCTAACAGCCGCCGCTCCTTGCTGCTCACCCCCCCAGTCTGCTCTGCACTGTGTTCCTCCCATTCCAGTGCCGGCCCTCCCAGGGCCGCCTGTCCTTGTCAGGTATCCTGTGAAATTCTTCACTATTGAAGTGAAGTGTACAACTCCATAGGTTTCTTTAGACCCCAGGCAGAAGAATCCCATGTAATAACTTCCAGAAATATTCATTGTTGTCCTAAGATTCCTATAGTCATGTTCACATACAGTCAAGAGCTGCCCTGGGTTTCCACTGTTGTTTACGCTGCCTGTTTATCGTTTTCACACCTCCATACCAGACTTGGAAGCCTTGCTGTTTGTATAGGCACACGATCTTCCAGGGGACCTGCCCAGGACATCCCCACAGAACTGGAAAGGTCATTCCCAAGGAGTCTTGAAAAATTCCAGAATAGCAGTTAGGTGTAGGGCAAAGTGTTTGCTTCTGCCTTTTAATTCCCATGTGACTTTGCTGCAAGGTGCCCAAAATGCGGACAAAATTCCAACAAAATGATGTAAGATAATTTTAAGTGACTTTAAACTGTTTTCAGCAGGCTTATTTTTCTTTATGTGCTTAGCACTCTGTTTGGCATAAATCCCAGAATATTTATATCTGCTGATTGTGGCTTTCTGGATTTCTCTGCTGAAAAACATGAGCCTTTTAAAGGACGGGATTTTTGATAAACATAATAAGGAAGTAGGATGGGTCCTGGGGACCCCTTCAGGACCTGGGTCCTGGGCAGCAGTTCCTCTCTATCTGGACAGGAGTGTTAGAACTGTTATAAAACGTGTTCCAAGAGTTAGTTAAGGCTGAAACTTCCATGGTAGCATTTTGAAGATGCTGTGTAATCACCTTTGGGAAGTTTTGTGGATCTTATAGAAAACGGCGTGAGTCAGGAAAGCCTGTGTGCAGCTGTCGTCACCCATGGAGGGAGCTGACGTGTGCTCTCTTTCCTCAGGACGCCGAGGAATTCCCCAACCTGTCAGTTGCGTCTGAAAGAAGACACAGAGGGGAGTCACCGAAGCTTCACAGTACACAGCAGCCACAGGTCAGTTGAAGATTACAACCACTGTTGCTTTCTGTTTAACTGTCCTGGCACACAAACCAGAGAGACTGCTCTCCAAATGTCACTGCATGGGGACTTCTTTTGCTGTCTTCTTCCAGGAAGAACAACTGAGTCACTATTAAGCTAAAGCAGTTTGTCCCTTTTGTCATTAGACCTGGTACCTGCAGTGGCTGTCAGGAGGGAACAGCCTGGCTAGAAGTAGAGTGGAGCACTCTTCCCCCAAGCCCAGACAGCAGTGAGCCAAGGGAGGCCTTAGCGCTAACCAGGAAAACATGCAGCTTAGGGTTTTTATTGGGGTGGGGAGGTGGGGGGGTTGTTTGTTTGTTTGAGAGGTCTCACACTAGAGCTCAGACTGACCTTGAAGTTGAAACAGTCCTTTTGCCTCAGCCTCTTAATGGTTGAGGCAATTCCAATAGAGGAAATTCCTCTATTCCCATCTTCAAAGATTTCATATAAAATTTGATGTCTTACCTGTCAGTATATGCTGCTAATTCACAGTGGAGACACAAATATAAATGGAAAGGAATAACCAACCACATTAATGAGGGCAGATAATGTGAATTTTTAATTATTTGCTTTAATAAAAACAAAACCAAAAAATTAAAGTCTTTTAATCTGTTCATTTTATCTTTTTATTTTTGGAAAGTGTAAATCTTGGTGTATAAAATATAGTATTAGGAATAAACTTGTAAATTTTTACTTTGTAGAACGACTTTAAAACTAGTGGAAAGAAAAGCCAGCTTCCGGTGCAGCTGGACCTGGGGGGCATGCTGGCCGCGCTGGAGAAGCAGCAGCATGCCCCGCACGCCAAGCCATCCTCCAGACCCGTCGTGTTCTCAGGTGAGTCACCTTGCAAGGGCTCAGAACTGCTCCACTGTTCCCCAGAGGCAGTTCTCTATTTCCTTCCTCATGGAAGCTTCTTATCCCCACCACAGAGGGTGCCGGGATAAACATGAACACAGACAGTGAAGGAGAGGGGAACCTCTAGAAGTGGACCTGAGCATTTGTGCCACTTGCTTATTGTCAGAAGTAGCAAGGCCATTAAAAGCAGAGCATTCTCTTCAGAAAGATGCCGGGATGAGGGTGTAGAAGAGCAGAGTCTCCTCACCCTACAGGTGCAAACTCAGACGAGTTGGTAGGGTCTATATAGGGAGTTCTAAGCCAGGCAGGGCAACATGGTGAGAATCCTGCCTCAAAAAAATCTCAAATATATTTAAATATGATCTGTAAGGACTAAGAACTGAGTACCAGAATGGCAGAATCCCTGTCTTGAAAATCCAAACAAAAAATCAAGAACCATCTTATTTAAAGCTAAGGGATGTCCCATTTATCCTACTATGGGGCCTAGAGCTGGAGCTCATTTTGTCAGGTTTGCAGGGCAAGTGCTCCTGCTGGCTGACCATTTGCTGGCCCAGTTGCCCCTTATACAATGATTAGATTCTTCTGTGACAGAAAATCTCCTTGTAAGGGGCTATTTTCTCAGGGCCTTCGCTGTATTCTGCATGCATGGATCTCCCTTGTATGGGTGGATGGAATAATGTCGTGCCTGTCCTTTGAAATCAGGGTTTTTCCCAGAACCTGGGGCTCTTCCCTTCTCAGCAAGGCTGAAAACTATCAAGCCTCAGCCATCTCCTCTCTGATCCCCTTAGAGCTGTGATTGCGTGTGTGCACAGGATGCCTGCCTTGGTACACCGGTGCTGGCATCCTCATGACTACAGAGCAAGCATTCAAATGATGTACTAACCTTCCAGCCCCTTTGATTTGTTGCTGTGAAGTTTATAGAAGTTCAGCTTTTGTCATCTGTACAATTTAGAGGTCCAGATGAGGGGCTGGACTCAGTGGTGCCATTAGGCGTGAGGCAAGCAAGCAGGTGTAAAGCATGTCTAGCCACATGTCTGCGCACCACAAACGGCATATGAGAATAAGACGCAAGCTGCTGGGTTGTAGAATGAGGAGCAACCTAGTAGTGTCGCCTGTCTGGACAAGTTGAGTAAGTGAGTCAGGGATTGCAGGAGTGAGGTCAGATGGACAAAACACTACTTAACATGACACTCTATAAGGGAGTGGCCAAGACGGGCTTAGACAAATTCTGAGAGTTCTTGGAACGAGGCACATGGGGGGTTGTTGTCATTCCTTTTTTGGGGATATTTTAGAAATCATAAAATCATCTGTGGTGATCAGGGGAACTGCCAGGAGCAGGGAGGGGCAAGGAAAGGGAATGGTGAGAAAGATCCTGAGCATATGAGAGAGCCGTGTTCACAGGCCTGAGCCGGGGAGGGGCAAGGAAAGGGAATGGTGAGGAAGATCCTGAGCATATGAGAGAGCCGTGTTCACAGGCCTGAGCCGGGGAGGGGCAGAGGCCAGAGGGCTCAGCGATGTCTGGGAAAGAGCTCCGTGGTAGGAAGTGGGGGAGAGTGAAAAGTTAAACTCCAGTGTGCAGTAGCTATTAGTTATTGATCGGAGGAATTGTTCCCAACTGCCATTGGTAGAATTCGGAGCATGTTTTTGTCCAGAAAAACTCAATCAACTAGAAGTATGGCCTAAATTTTATAAGAGCCATGTAATATAAGTAGACAAAACTGTTACTAAGAATGCAGTAATCAACTTGTACAGAGGTAGTACTAACTAAGTGTGTCGTGATAAACAGTTTCCCAGGAATAAACACAATACCTACCACCTCAAAATAAGCCAAATCAGGCAGTGTGGTCCTTGAAGTTTTAGACTGTACCACGTCACAGCCTGTTTGACTGTGGCTAGAGAACGGACCTTTCCAAAGTGATCGTAAAGAAAGAGCAAATACCCTTTGGAATCCATGCCTATGAGAAGGCGGTTTGAGCCGGGCGGTGGTGGCGCACAGCTTTAATCCCAGCACTTGGGAGGCAGAGGCAGGCGGATTTCTGAGTTCGAGGCCAGCATGGTCTACAGAGTGAGTTCCAGGACAGCCAGGGCTACACAGAGAAACCCTGTCTAGGGAAACCAAAAAAAAAAAAAAAAAAAAGGTGGTTTGACAAAGGTCAGTAAGGTCATGGGGTCAGAGAGCACATGGGAGACTCGTCTAGACCCTCGGCCTGCGATGAGCCGGCCAGGGCCTCCAGGCAGGGACCGTGTGGCACCTCCTGTGTTGCAGTCGGAGCAGTGCCAGTCCTTTCCAAGGATGCCTCCTCCGGTGAGAGGGGGCGCCGCTCCAGTCAGGTGAAGACCCCACACAACCCCCTGGACTCCAGTGCCCCCCTGATGAAGAAGGGGAAGCAGAGGGAGACGCCTAAGGCCAAGAAGCCCACCTCACTGAAGAAGGTATGTGCACTCTTGCCACGGAAGCAGGACACGGAGGACTGGGGGACTCTGCCTGTTTGCCTGCCATTCTCAGCCCTTTTGTCTTCTCATTGTTCTGGGGAATGAGACCAGGGCCTTGCTTCTATAGGCGAACATCCACCACTGAGCCAGGGCCCAGGCCCCGCGCCCCCCCTTCCCCCCCCACCCCCACCCCACCCCCCGCCTTTGACTGCTAAGGATCAGATTACAAACCAATGCTGCGCCAGATCAGATCGTGCCAGTGTTTCCTGGCAAATGCTCCTTTACCCTCCTAACAGATAGTGGGTGTGCGGCAGAGACGGCAATGTCTTCCGTTCCCGTGTGGCAGTACAGACAACCAGGCATGGGGGGTTGCATTTTCCTTCTTCGCAGACGAGGCTTCTCCCTGGTGCTCTGCCAGAGACTGAAAGTTTCTCTGCACGCCTTCTGTTCACCAGTTGGCCCTGCGGTGTGCGCTCTGTGTCTGTTTACATGTCTGTGGTGGTGACTCTTGTTCCACACTTTCGGCCTCTGAGTCTTGTGTTTCTGGAGAGAACTGTGTGTTGCTCGTGTCAGTTGTGGTGTGGAGGGCAAGACATCCAGAGGTGCGACAGGGCGCTTGGGCATTTCTCGGGCAGACTGAGCTTGGGCATTGCATGGGCAGAAGAGCTTATCTTTTAAGTGCAAGTATGTAGCGTGTTTTAACAGGTTTGATTTTTTGTTTTGTTTTGGTTCCATTTGGTCTTTTTAAGATAATTTTGAAAGAACGGCAAGAGAGGATGCAGCAGCGACTCCAAGAAAGTGCTGCGAGCCTGACGGTGGCCAGCAATGACACACAGGATGTGGAGAGTGGCACCAGTAACCAACCCCCCAGTCACCCCAGTCAGGACAACCCCACAGGTACCAGTTCTCTGAGTGTGCTCGGTGTGTGTGTGTGTGTGTGTGTGTGTGTGTGTGTGTGCATGTGCGCCTGAAATAATCTTTCAGGTAGGAGCTTTTGTGAGAATGGTGAGCTGTGGTAGAAACTGGGGACTTCGACAACCCTTCATGGACTTTGTGGTAAAGTGTAAGTCAGCACGGCGCCTGGAGGATATGGTTTCCTTAGTCTAGCGTTACAGACAGTGGAGCCCCTTCCTGAGGTTTGGTGTTGGGGTGATGCTGGGATTTCCAACCATAAGGCTATTTGCCAAGTGTGTCATAAACATTAATGTGTATGGGTTTTTCAGGAGACTTTGTATGGAGTTGTATGTTCAGAGAGTGTACATAGTACATATGTGTGTAGCTGAAGGACTTCACAGCATGAGAACATCTCAGTGACCCTCCCCAGGGGAACTGCCCAGCATGGTACCAGCCATAGGATTGTGGCCCACTGTGGTGTGTGCCACGCTGACCCCCACCTCCTTTCCTGGACTGTGAAGCAGTGCACTGTTTGCAGTGCTGTATAGTATGGGCTGCCTAGGTGTGCCCAGTGTGGACGGAAGGCCAGCGAGTGGCTAGTGGACATGAGTCTCCCCTCCACGGTGGTTGGTGACTAAACAGGAGGACTTCCTGGAGCATGCGCTCTGTTGCAACTCCCACTGCCCATCTCCAGGTGTTCTGCCATCATGCCTGTGCAGACAAGCCTTGTCTGTGTTCCCACCCCTGTCCCAGGGTGATGTGCTTGCCACAACAGAGGGAGGAGTGTGTTCTTGAATTCCGTCCCTTGTGATGGTACCTTGCTTTCATTCTGGTGCTCTGTGGAAGTAACTGGTTCGAGATGCCGAGCTATTACTGACTCCATCTGCTATGTTATACATGGCCGCCGACCAGCACTCACATATGTTTGTGTTGGTTGCTTTGGTTTTCGTTGAGATTTTGGTTTTTGCTGAGGTTGCTAGCTTTAAACCAAGGCCTAGGCCTTCCTTGAGCCTGGCCATGGCAGTCCTCCTGTGTGCTGCTAACCCCAGGGTTTGCTGTTGTTTGAAGCAGGGTCTTACTTGTAGCCCTGGTAGCCTGGCATTTGGTATGTAGACCAGTCAGCCCTGAACACCCAGAGACCACTGCCTCAGCCTCCTGTATATAGATCAGTCAGCCCTGCCCTGCGCAGAGACCACTGCCTCAGCCTCCTGTATATAGATCAGTCAGCCCTGCCCTGCGCAGAGACCACTGCCTCAGCCTCCTGTATATAGATCAGTCAGCCCTGCCCTGCGCAGAGACCACTGCCTCAGCCTCCCGAGTGCTGGGATTGAGAGGTGCTCCGCTGGGCTTAGTAGCTAACCTTGTTTTTTTTTCAGTTTTCCTAATAGGATATTCTTTAGAGTCCAAACGTAAAAGGTAGATTTTGGCACTGAACTGCACATTTAATGGTAACTTCTATATTTTATACCAAAATTAAAATGAGTAAGGGCAGAGACATGGGAAGGTGAGGGAGCATTAGGACAGACCAGAAAGCTACCCCGCAGTCCCTGCCGGCCTTTCTGCTCCCATAAAGCCGGGGTGCCCCGCTTTCCCCCTGCGCAAGTTGGGTTGCTGGTGTGTCGCTGGCACCAAGCCTGTCTGCTCTGCAGGCCTCTGGCTGTGTGCAAAGCCCTACAGAGATGCACAGTGATTGTTTTCCCTCTGAAGGTCCAGAGAAGACAGAAGAATCAGTGTCTACACCTGTGGTTGAGGGTGAGTCAGAAGAGCCAGCTGGCACAGAGTTGCAGAGGGACCCAGAGGCTTGCCAGCCTAGCCCTGACAGTGCCACCTTCCCCAAGATCCACAGCCGGAGGTTCCGGGAGTGAGTGAGCACTGGCTGCTGGGCTCGGCGGGTTGGGGCTGGCTCTGACTTCCCCGCTGGGGCGCAGCATAGGCTGAAGCGTCTGCTGAATGCATTTTAACCCCTGCTTGAAATCAGCCGGGTAGCTAGATACGCAGAGGGGATAGGACCCTACTACTGTGTAGCTGCTGGCTCAGTGTCCTGGGCTTCTGTCCTGCGGGGAACGACTGAAGAGGGGTCCTCAGTCCATTTTTGAAGTTGGGATAGAGTGAAGTGGCAGTGGGAATAGCTGGGGCCTCCAGGTTTAGTGTCCCAGCCGTTTCTTTTTTTCCTAAAGATTTATTTATTTATTTATTTAATGTGAATACACTGATGCTGTCTTCAGACACACCAGAAGAGGGTGTCAGATCCCATTACAGATGGTTGTGAGCCACCATGTGGTTGCTGGGATTTGAACTCAGGACCTCTGCAAGAGCAGTTGATGCTCTTACCCACTGAGCCCTCTCTCCAACCTGTCCCAGCCGTTTTTTTCCCTCCAGCTTTTCCTCTGTATCCTTTTTTCTTCCTTGCTTCCTTTTTCTGTGCTTTCCTTTTGGGAGACAGACTTACTTACTGTGTGACCCAGGCCTTGCACTCACTTTCCTGCCTTCTCACCTGGAGGACTGTGGGCGTGGCCTGCCATACCTGACTTCCGGCAGTCCCCAGGCTATGAGCAGTCAGCAGTGCTCATGCCTCCTCGTCCACAGGGCTCCTCAGGGCAGCTGTCCAGGTGCCTGTGTGCAGACAGGGTGACACAGAGGAGAAGTGCAATAGGGCCAGCACAAGGCGTGCAGGGCAGGGCCTCCCACGCCGTTCCTCCCTTGTGGCAGAGGGAGTTGCATGGCCCTGTGAGTGCTGGCGTGTCTGTGGCTTTTGTCTGATGCTGTCTGAATTCCCTGTCCCTGGGGTGCCTTTCAGCTACTGCAGCCAGATGCTTAGTAAAGAAGTAGATGCTTGTGTCACGGGTCTGCTCAAGGAGCTGGTGCGCTTCCAAGACCGCATGTACCAGAAGGATCCTGTCAAGGCCAAGACAAAACGGCGGCTCGTGCTGGGGCTGAGAGAGGTCCTGAAACACCTCAAGCTCAGGAAGCTGAAGTGCATCATCATCTCTCCCAACTGTGAGAAGACACAGTCTAAAGGTGACAGCCCTGCAGTCCCCCACAGCACACAGGCTGTTGTGCCAGTGCCTAGTAATCTGCCCACAGCGAGCCATGCACATGGTCAGTGGGCACCTTGGCAGCTCGCTCTCAGTTTCAACAGAGAAGTCACTTTCTAGCCCTACCTAACTCTGAATCTAGCCCTCCTGACCAAGGGCCTTCCTCTGAAGCCAACCAGCAGCCCTTCTCTGACAACAGGGTAGGGCGAGTCTCCTGAAAGCTGGGGCTCTACGGCCCAGTGCGGTTCTAGAGACCTTGCAGGGGCTTCGGGCCTGTAGGCAGAGTTGTTGAGTCTGTGGTTAACTTTCTGCTCACCCATTGCTAATGTGGGTTTGTCACAGTACTCCAGCAGTTGGCCTGGCCTGGAAGAAGGCTGTGTGTGAGGTGATAGTGAGCTTGTCTGCCTCCCATCATGACTCTGGGACACACACAAGCGCCTTCTCCCTGTCCTATTCCATTCTCCTGTGTGTAACCTTCAGCTCGGCCAAAGCCACACTTTGAGGTAACAGGTCCAGATCCTGGTACTGAGTCCTGAGAGCCATTTTACACCCCAAACCTGGAAGTTTCCTAATGGGCCTGAGGCACCCAGACCTAGGAGCAGCAACAGCTAGACCTCTTCATGTACGTCCCAGCAGCTCACCTCTGCCGGGCCTGTGCTGCCCCACCATTGATACCAGCCAGAACATGGCAGGGATCTAGTGACCTACCAGGCTGGCTGTGTGTCTCGTAGTGCGATATAGTGGAGACTAAACTGTGAAGTGGTCCCAGGCTTGCTTATGGAAAGGCAAGCCTGGGCTTCCTGCCCTCTAGAGACTGCAGCAGCTGACCCTTAGCCAAACTGTGGAGTATTTCTTCCCATGACTCCAAGTAAGTGGTTTGGCTTCCACTGCCTGGTGCATTTTCAGCTTTCTAACAGCTCCATTTCCCAGAGAGCCAAGTCATATGCCCCTGTCTCCTGCCTCTGAGGCTCTCCCTCAGCCTTCCTTGTGCTGCCGTCAGAGCACATACAGTGTGGTCCGTGCGTGCCTAGCCCAGCCTTGTCGGAGAGAGCGGCCTTGCCCTGTTAGAGCTGGGTGTCTCTGTGCAATGTGAGAGGGAGCCTGGGAGCCCAGGGCCACACTGCCGCTGTCAGGAGAACTAAGTGCACGGGCAGTGTGCGCAGTCTTTCCCCTCCCTGCCCCACACTGCTTTCAAGCTTTTAACATCCAAGATTAATGTGGAGTGAACATTTGATCCCTTTAGATCATCCTGTGCCAAGAGCAAGGGTCGGGTTCAAGGTCAGTGTGCTGGTGACATTTAGTCCCTTCTGTTAAGTGCGGAAAGAGCAGGGCTCAAGGTGTTCCACTCCATTAGCATGTTGGCAGTGATCTGAAAATTGTTCGTGAGCTTTGTGAGGTTATTCCTGTGGTCTTCCATTTCTGAGTAACTAGGTGATTTGTTCATTCCTTCTTGCTGTTGTTGGAGCATAGAGGTGTGTGCCCCAGCACCCTGACTCCCTCTGCTGAGAGTCACCCTCAGGTGCTGTGGGGTCCCAGTGACCAGGTATGTCACCTGTGCAAGGTGCTCCTTCAACTCCTGTGTTGGCCTTACTGTACCTCATGGAAGCAGGCCCCAGGTATAAAGAGCAAGGAGCCAGTGCAAGCCAGACACCTGGGCCTGCAGTGTGACGGGCCCCCGAGCCTGGCTGAGCCTCTCGGCTTCGTTCCTTAAGAGGGGACTTAGCACTTGTCGGTTGGAGATGGTTCAGAGCTGATAGGTGTGGAGCAGCTGCTCCGTGCCTGTTAGAGCCTGGTGCTAACTAACCCTTCATTTTTCCTGAGCACAGTGGGGTTGTGCACTCTGGGCTTTGAAGGCTGACACGCAGTCTGCCTTAGAGAATTGACTCTTCCTGGTGGAATTTGGTATGGGCAGCTGACCTTACTATGAGTGTAAGTGGGCTATGTGGCGTCAACCTGTGTCCTGTGGACCTGTATTTGAGCAGGCGGGCTGGATGATACGCTGCACACCATCATCGATTGCGCCTGTGAGCAGAACATCCCCTTCGTGTTTGCACTCAACCGCAAGGCACTGGGGCGGAGTCTGAATAAGGCAGTTCCTGTGAGCATTGTAGGGATCTTCAGCTACGATGGAGCCCAGGTGAGTTGGGCCCCAGCCTCTTCGCTCCTGTCCATGGGAAGAAGTTGGGGTCACGGCCCATGATGCAAGCTTACTAACAGGCAGGCCATAGCCTCTGTTAAGTTGATGCTAAGGAGAGTTTGCCTGAAGCAGAACCTGCTCAGAAAGCAGTAGCCTTTGTCCCCATAATAGCACCAGGTAAAGGTCCTAAATTTGACTCTGTTTATTGCCAGTAGGCAATATTGCCATGGGCCTAAACATTTGGTCAGCCTCCTCCTCTGGAATACCCATAGGCAGAGACCCTACAGCCAGTGTTACCTCTGCCTTGCTGTGGAGGGTGCCGTCCTACAGTTTGCTCTCTTGTGCTCAAGGACCAGTTCCACAAGATGGTTGAGCTGACCATGGCAGCCCGTCAGGCATACAAGACCATGTTGGAGACAGTGCGGCAGGAGCAGGCAGGAGAACCTGGACCTCAGACCCCTCCCAGCCCGCCCGTGCAGGACCCCATCCAGTCCACTGAAGAAGGCACCCCAGCTTCCACTGGAGAAGAGCCACACTACAGTGAGTGCTCTGGGGAGGGGACTTCCGGGGGGCAGGAGAGCAGCATGGTACTGGTGCCTTAAGACAGCTGCAGAAGGCCACGGTAGGTCCAGACAGGGCTGAGGCCATCACTCTTGCCATCACCTCTAAGAGCTTAATCAGCAGACGTCAGAAGCTGCAAGATACCATTGATGATCTTACACTGAGCAAGTGTGCACAGGGGTGGCTTACGGGCAGCTCTACCTAAGACCAACTGGGAGGGCAAAGTAATTCTCTCAGGTCCATTGTCCACTGCGATGTGCTCTTTGGGGACTAGGATTGATGCTGGTCATTAGGGGAGAGCCAGCCTAGCAGACGGGGTGGGAGGCAGTGAGTAGAGCTGACCAGGGACCTGAGCAGAGCGAACATCTGTAACTCATTCCTATGTCTGTCACTTGGGCTCTTGTCCTGTTTCAGTTGAGATCTGGAGAAAGCACCTGGAAGCATACAGTCAGCGTGCCCTGGAGCTGGAGGACTCCCTGGAGACGTCAACCTCTCAGATGATGAACTTGAATTTATAGAAGACTTCTTGCCTGTGTGTCTGTATTGGGTAAGGATGGGGGAGGCAGGAAAAATACTTCCTTCTCGGTTCTTTCCTGACCTGATGGATTTATGTGACTGTTGAGTTGGAAATTCACTGGCCTCAAGGCAAAGGAAGCACCTAGTGTGGCACTGTGAGTCCATCAGATGGACACTCAGATGCGCCCGTGGGCACCTTTCCTAAGAGCCTGCTGGCTCAGCTTTGGGTCTCTCTGCACACTGGATCTGGAAAATGCTGGAGAACGTGGTCCTGGGTCCTGTGGCTGCCTTGGACCCACTATCCCAGTGCCGCTCCACCAAGTTGGGGATGGTGGGACAGGAGCTGCGCTCCGGAGACTGTCCAGGCCCTTCTCAGGGGTGGAGCCCTGCCACTGTGTGCTGCCAAGGATTTGCTAAGGATGAGCCTCAGAAGAAAATTAGTTTCTAACATGACTTTTTGACATAAATTAATGCTTTTAGTTTTTATTTTCCAAAGAAGCAGTATATATCCAATTTGTAGATTTCAGTTTGGTGTCTACAAATCTTTAATGAACATAGGATGAATGTGGTTTGTCTTAGAGGACAAAGCTTACTCGAGTATTTTCCTGCAAGCAAGAGGGCTTCCTTGTTTTGAATAAAGAATGATTATTTAATTTTATCTCATGCTATTATGATCTTAGGTGAGTGGTATGGCTCTTACAGGTTGTTACCCCCGGAGTTGTTCCTTTTTGCACTGCTGTGGTCTGCCAGGCCCAGTCCTCATGCCCAGCTCCAGAGCAGGGACCACCGGGCAGCCCTTAGACCTTTGCATCTCTCTTGCCTATGTCAAGAATGATTTTTTACTGTCTGCCTGCCAAGCAAATGCATGCTGGCTCTGGGACCGCTGGCTGGCCGAATGCAGCTGCAGACAGCAAAGTCTGAGGAGTGAGCAGCCTGTGCAGAGAAGAGGAAGTGGAAGACTGGGTCAGACATGGCTGCCGAGTGGCCTGCCACACAGAGCTTGTGGCCAGTTCTCACCCCTGGTTGACCCTGTTGACTGTGTCAGCCTGGGGAATGGACTCGGTGGGGTTAGGTCAGCAGCCTGGCCCTTTCTAGTCTCCCATCCATGTCAGTGGGTCACAAGTTGGCTACAGGAAATTTAGAAATAGATTATCTGAGAAAAAAGGCTGTGAAATTAATTTATAGGGATCTTTTTTTTTTTTTTTTTGGTTTTTTTCGAGACAGGGTTTCTCTGTGTATCCCTGGCTGTCCTGGAACTCACTCTGTAGACCAGGCTGGCCTCGAACTCAGAAATCCGCCTGCCTCTGCCTCCCACAGTGCTGGGATTAAAGGAGTGCGCCACCACCACCGCCCGGCTATAGGGATCTTTTAAAGAATCCTGTCAGCTACATTCAGCAGCTAGAATTTTGAAATTTGATAGAACCCCTCCCCCAAAAAAACACTGTTTTAAATGTCTCATGATTTGAAAGCTTCCTGCCCCGAGATGTATGTGGCACATGTCTGCTAATCCAGGCTCCTGGCCCAGGCAGGAGCCCTTGGGTGGGCTTCTGAGCTCATTCTGCCTCAGAAGTCCTTCCCATTTAACCTCCCAAGTTCCCTCCTGGGTGCCCGGTTGTGCCATCACTCTGCTGGCACTCCTGTGGAGGCCAGTGCTTCAGGTGAAGTCACTAGTCTCCCTTGGCCCCCACTGTGCCAGGGGTGCCCAGGGCAGGATCACAGGAATGAGCACCAGACTGAACACAAGTACAGATACCCACTGTTGCAGCCAAACAGGGAATCTTACTAAACACACTTCCTGCCGGAGCCTCTTCAGCCGCCTCCACCTCGGTGTGTGAGCATAGACAGGTCCTGACAGATCCAGTCTTCATGGAAGATACAGGAAGCACTGACAAGCCACACCTCAAATCTAACCAGTGAAAATAGTTCACAGGAATATTCTGTTCCCAGGGGTAAGGGTGCCGCGAGCATGTTAGCGTGCATTAGCCAGGCGGGTGACCAGGTACCAGGCAGTCTTAGACGAGAAGATAGTATGCATGGCTGTCAGGGTGTCTCTGCCCAGAACTGGCCCAGGAGGGGCCAGCTAACCCCACACCTGGAAGCTTACCTGATTCATTTGTCCCAGAAAGAAAGGACATTGAGCAGGCTGTGCAAGGCACTGTCTCCAGGTATCATAGAAGGGCGTGGCTTTGTTTTGAACAGAGTTTTAGGTTTTATGATTGACAAGAAGAGACTTGTCTGCCAAGATTAAAGGCTAAGCAGGTCTTGGGCCACACCTCCCCCAGGTCACACTCACCCACAAGCTTCAAAGATTAACTGTAATATAAAGACCTAAGACGTGCTAACTCAGCACTGGAAAACAGTTTAATATGGCACCAGAAGGTTTGCATAATTGACCTGTTTGGCTTTTCTACCTCACAAGCGGAGCGCTGACAGGGTAAATGGGTGGGAAGCACTGTGCTTTGGAAAAGAGCCTTGGGTTCTGAGATACGCGTCACTCAAGGTTTAAGGCAAAATATTCTCACGTGGACTCTCCCCTCTCCTCTCCCAGCGTAGACCCTGGAACAACCTGTTTACTAGTTGGCCACATCAGCAGACTTGACTTAGATCTAAGGAACCAGAGTGGAGATTAGCTGTGCTGACCCTGGGGGAGGGGCAGGCGTGCAGGTGTGAGGTCCTGGGGAGAATGCAGGGTGGCTGTCATCAGTCAGTGGCCCTCACATGTGGCTCTGTCATTTCCTTGGGTGGGAGCCTCCTGACCCGCAGCTACCTGTTTCTGCCATCAGACTGATCTTTCCACTACGTAAGCAGCTAATGTCTCAGGCCTCCTGGGGTTCAGGCCTAGAGATTCCCAGCCTCTAGGAAGGGACACTCGGGCTGTGGCAGTTGGCTGTGTGGAGCCATCCAAGACACAACAGCTTGGTGCTTAGGTGCGGTGCCTTCACCAGGTGTGGCTGCAGCTGGTGTCAGCAAGGTCACTTGGGATCTGTCGAGAACTGCCTCAGGTGGCTAGAAGGTGTCCTTGCTGCAGCTTTCCTGCAAAACAAAAAACAGAAATGCAAGGTAGTTTTTGATTGATTAGCCTAGTAGACTAGGCTTTCCCTGCCCTGCATGGAATGGTGGAATCCCCTAACCTGACCCCCAGGGCTCAGAGGTAAGTGTATGCAAGTGGTTTCTCCAAGGACTCTTGAGGCAAGACCAGGCCGGGCGGTGGTGGCGCACGCCTTTAATCCCAGCACTTGGGAGGCAGAGGCAGGCGGATTTCTGAGTTCGAGGCCAGCCTGGTCTACAGAGTGAGTTCCAGGACAGCCAGGGCTACACAGAGAAACCCTGTCTCCAAAAACAAAAACAAAAACAAAAAAAGGTTTCATGAGCCCATGCTGCTCAGAAGGACTGTGGTCGCTGGCTGAGGTGATGGCGTCTCCTAGAGTCAGAGAGGACCTGGGAGAGGAGCTCTGCATGGGCCCCGATGAGAGGACTAGCAGCACTCCCTGTGACAGCCTGGCAGGCCCTTATCTGACACACACACTTAGAGATCCCTGCTCGTGGTGGCAGCTCATCCCGGGGTAAATCTAGCCGAAGGGCAGCACAGTGACTTGAGCCTGGGTGAGGGCACCCTTCCTGAGGAAGCCTTCTCTTCTGCGAGCTTAGAGGTAGTGACAGTCCCACCTCCATGTTCTTCAGCAGCAGGTAGTCGCCTGCTCTCATGAAAGCAGTGAGAGCAGCAGGGCTGGGGCAGCCCTGGAACCTAGAAAAAAAGCTACTGGCCTATGTGTGACCTGAAATGTTTTTTGGTCTCCTACATCGTTGTCATGTCCTTGATCCCGCTAGCCTTAGTAACAGCCTAGAATCCCCACAGGGCAATAGAGAAGCAGAACTTGTCTGCAGGCTAAGAGGAAGTCAGAGGGGCCCAGTGGTAAAGTGGTGGTGACCTGCAAAAGCTCCGTGGTGGCAGGTACGTACCCATGCCTTCCTCCAGCCCTGCATCAGCCGGTCATGCTCCCCAGCCACAGCTCGCCACGCAGCAAGCTCCTGGCTCCACTCCTGCTGCTGCAGCGCCTCTGGAGACAAGTAGAGCCAAGGTCACATCATTGCCGTCCCCAGGCTGCTGTTGGTGCGCACTGTCCATTAGACACGCCCCATAGGCCGAGTGGGTGGCCTGTCCTGCTGGGGAGTCCCCTCCGTGGCCTGAATGGGCCACAACAGAGCTCTGGAGAGCGGTGGATTGTATATTTCATTACTAGTTGGTTGTTTCTGGGAGTTTTGCCATGTTGATGGAGTTGGCCTTGAACTCATTATGTAGTCCAGGGTGGACTTAAATTTGAAATCCTCCTGCTTCAGCTTTTTGGGATTCCAAAGATGTGCCAGGACACTGTCTCCACCCGCCCCCTTTCTCCTGGCCACAGCTCTCTCCAGCTCCTGACCTGACCCCCACAGCCCACTGTCACACCCCATCTTTTACTATTACATTCTTCTATTGAGTCTGTACGCCCATGTTCACCTGTGTGTGGAAGTCGGAGAACAACTTGGTGTCGGTTATGTTTCTACTACGTGGGTCTCAGGGATCAAACCAGGTCACTCAACTCAGCAGGTACCTTTACTCACTGAGCCTCACAAACTCCACACTCAGTTTTTCCCTTGGGTTCTGGGGATCAAACCCATCTGGCATGGCCAGCACTTTATCAGTAGCTTCATCTTCCCAGCTCAGCTCAGCAGCCTTTTTAGTGACATTAATTCAGATCCCCATATTGGAAAGTGGGGGGTAAGCAGTATACAGTATGTGTGCTGTGTAAGTAGTCTTACACATGGAACCACATGGCATCTATTATATGTGTGTATGTTTATGCAGGCATACATACATACATACATACATACATACATACATACGGTATATGAGTGTTACGCTGGTGTGCACATGTGTACATCAATTCATATAACAGTGAAAAGTTAAATCATCTTCCCCAGCACAAGGCTAATAGGTTAGTCCTCAATCTGAAGCTACTCGTCAGTGTCTTTAAACAGGCTAAATAGTGATAACCAGCCCCTAGAAGTGTCGCTGCGGGAGTGGACCACACTTACCATGTCTCATCACAGTGATGTGAACCTTTGAGGTCTGGTTCCCTGCGGAGGAGAGGACAGAGCAGCTGTATTCGGTGGTTTCTTGGATGGTGTCCCGAAGCCAGCTGAGGGCATGGGCCCTGCCATCTGACAGTGCGTGGGTCTGCATAGGTACACACGTGTCCAGGACATGCCTGTTCTTCTCCCAGATGAAGCGGACATCTGCTGGACCTGCGGGCACGTGGACGATCTCCACTCAAGACTCAAGGGAGCTGGGCAAATGAAGGCAACAGCTTCCAGCTCTACCAGGTCTCCTGGAAGAGCTAAGCCACAGAGCGCCACACCCACCTTTAGACCTCACCTCCCCGCCAGACCTCTAGCACACTTGCATGGCCTCAGCCTCTGGCTCCTTGCACTATGTACCCCTTCCCCCAGGGAAGTACCCAGCGAGGATGAGGAGGTATACCCTTTCTGTGGGTGTTTCTGAGCCATGTGGAACCACATGACTTCAAACTCCTGGCATGCCTGGCTCCACCTTCCAAATGTCAGGAATTCATGTGTGTGATCACCTCACCATGCCTGTTTTTTTTTTTTTTAAACTAATTATTGTAAAGATAAAGGCCAAGTGTAGTAACACATACTTTTAATACCAATACTCAGGAGGCAGAGGCAGGTGGATTTCTGTGAGTTCAAGAGAGTGATCTTTACATAATCAGATTCTGTCTTCGCGACTAAGGCCACCTGTTTCCATCACACTATTCACAGCATTACCACCACACCCCATCCAAGGGGGCACTATGGGTGACTTCAACTTTGGACCCTGTGTCAGACAAGGGGGTAAGGCAGGGGCATCCAGTAGAAGTGAGAGGTTCTGTGGCCCCAAACAGAAGACTGTCCCCTCCAAGCAGGCAGAGGCTGGACTAACCTCGGACCCTTGATTCCTTATAGGGTGTCTGGGGGTTGTCATTTCTAGGGAATCAAAGTAAGGTTGAGTTCTGCTCACGGTGCCAAAACCAGTTGTGATGTCAACAGGTCACTCCCTGGTTAGTGTTGACTTACGGGTATGTATGGTCTGGGTCTCAGACTTCATCCTGAAGCCCCAAAGCTTCAGGCCATGCTAGGACAGGCTGCACTCCATCCACCAAGGAGAAGGCAAAACAAAGCAGCTACACTCATTCCTACATGGTTCACTCCCTGGCCCTGCCTGGGACTTGGCTGACGATGACCCAGTGGTTTAAACCAGCCTAGCGGTGCTACAGTACATCTACTACTGTTGGCTGGGTATGTGATGTGGCCAGGATCATCCAGCCAGGTCCTGCCACATTTGTGTTAACACACACACACACACACACACACACACACACACACACACACACACACACGTCTGCCTGAGTCCAGTTAAGCACCCCACCAGCATGAACAAGGGCACCTCTTGCCGAGGGTCCTAGTTCTTGACAGGAGCCTACATTTCCTTCAGCTTCCCTGCTCCTGATGAGCTGAGGTCACCTGAACTAATGTGGCAAAAGCACATCACATCCCCAAGGGCAGTCCCTGCTTGGCCAGAACACCTCATGAGGGTGGGTCTTTATGTTCCCTTGATGCTAGCCCAGCCAGGAATGTGGAAGGCTGGCAAGATGGGGGGCACCCAACCAGGGGAGAAAGGAAATAGCAGTCTTCACCTGGGCTCAAACACTGAGCAGGAAAAGAAATTACAAAACAAACAAACCAACAACAAACCCCAACAACCAAGGTAGAACACTTGAGCTGGGCGATGGTGGCGCACGCCTGTAATCCCAGCACTTGGGAGGCAGAGGCAGAGGCAGGCAGATTTCTGAGTTAGAGGCCAGCCTGGTCTACAGAGTGAGTTCCAGGACAGCTAGGGCTCCACAGAGAAATACCTTTTTTTCCCCTGCGGGTGTGTAGGGAGTGAGGGTGGGAGAACTTGACCTGGGAGGGAATGGTACTAGACAGAGTTTGGACTTGTCAATCATAGGTCATATGATGGATTTTTTTTTCCCCGTTTTAAGACAGAATCTCAGTGTAGCCCAAGCTAGTCTTGAACTTTATGTAGCCAAGGATGGCCTTGAGCTTGTGATCCTCATGCTGCCACCTCCCACATGCTGGGGTTATAGGCCTGCACCCCTGAACAAGATGGAGTATTGAAGATCTACTCTAGGGTGTCAGGCATACTAGGTGACCATTCTACCAGCAGGGTCCTAGCCCCACAGACTGGACTCCTGAAGAGATTTTTAGTTTACTACTTTGGCCCTGGAGTCTCCTCACTTCACCAACCTTGGCATCTGTTTATCTTCATCTGGTCCCCTCATCACCTACCCGTGTTTTTGTCACAGGCGTTCCTCTCAAGCTGGGCCAAGTACAAACACAACGGACAATCCCAGGGATGGGTCCAAGGCAGTAATGCAGCTGGAGGGCCACAGGCCGTCTGTAACAGCTAGGAAATGTCCTGGGGTGGACACAACTGGAGGGCCACAGGCCGT
This sequence comes from Apodemus agrarius, assembly GCA_964023405.1. Lineage (NCBI taxonomy): Eukaryota > Metazoa > Chordata > Mammalia > Rodentia > Muridae > Apodemus > Apodemus agrarius. The sequence continues at coordinate 12,546,778 of OZ030019.1, read as the reverse complement.
CTGTTAGTAACAGCTAGGAAATGACCTGGGGGTGGGACACAACTGGTAGGGAGCCACTACAGTGACAGTCATGAGGACACTCAGAGAAACTGATTAAAAAAATAAAAAAGGCAAAATGAAAAACATGGAGTACACAGTTCGTCAGGGCTCCAGAGGGTTAACAATGTAGTATGTGTTACGGTGTTTACATGTATGTGCTCACACATGTGGGGTTGGAGGTTGATATCAAGTGTCTTTCCCCATTACTTGTCACTGTATATACTGAAGCAGGGTCTCAACTAAACCATGAGCTCACCGAGTCTGCCAGACCGGCTAGCCAGCTTGCTCCAGGATCTCCCTTCCCCGCCTCTGGAGCACTGGATTATAGGTGGGTTAGTGGACCTGCCAGCCAGGCGGTAGGTACATGCTGGGGACCAAACATCAGCTCCTCAGGCCACACAGCAAGTGCTCTGCCCACTGAAATACCCCCGGCCTGGGCAGTGGTCTTATTTTATGGGTTTGGGTATTTTGCTGGCATGTTGTCGATGCACCGCCAGCATTGAGGGGGCAGCCCTGGATCCGCTGGGACAGCTGCAGGGAGCGTGAGCCACCATGTGGCTGCTGGGAATCAAACCCATGCCCTTTTCTTTCTTTCTTTCTTTCTTCTTTTTTTTTTTTTTTGGTTTTTTGAGACAGGGTTTCTCTGTGTAGTCCTGGCTGTCCTGGAACTCACTCTGTAGACCAGGCTGGCCTCGAACTCATAAATCCGCCTGCCTCTGCCTCCCAGAGTGCTGGGATTACAGGCGTGTGCCACCACCGCCCGACGCCATGCCCTTTCTAAGAACAAGTGCTCTTAATCACTGACACATCTCTCTAGTTCCTTGAATTTTTAAAATATATTTCTGAGAACTTATGAATAACAAATATAAATAAGTACTACTTTTATAATTTAAAAGGCCACGAGACAGAATTGAGCCGGGTATGATGAGGCACACCTGTAATCCCTGTACTCAAGGGGCAGAGACAGAAGGTTAACCATAAGGTCAAGGCCAACCTGAGCTATAGAGTAAGTCCAGGCTAGCCAGGGATGCATGCTAAGGTTCTGTCTCTAAATCAATAAATACATTTTAAAAATTAAAAAGCAAACAAACATAGAGAAGACCAGGAATGTACCAGTCTCTGAGGGACATTCCAAAGGTGTTCCAAAACCTTGTCTGGCTGCAGACTAGTGGACAAGCCCCGTGGACTTAAAAAAATTATAATTTGCTTTCTACTCGAGTGCTCAAGTGTTTTCAATTCTGGCCACTGACAATTCCATGTATTTACAGGCATATATGAATGGATCTACATGCATACACACACACATCTGTATACAGATGTCTGAATGGGGAGCACAACTGGAATCATTCCTTAGTATCAGTTCTAGATCCCTGAGGACATCAAATGACATGTTTGCAGAAAATCTACACATACCTCCTCCTGAAGACTCAATCATTTCTAGATTTTTTTAGAATACCCAATACTACGCAGAAACTACTTAAATAGTTGTGAAACAGTTTGTTTAGGGAAGAATGGCATGACAGGGCCTGTGCAGGTCCTTATTGTCTCAGCCATTTCTCTGCAGGTGGGCATCCATCTACAATCCAACTGGGAGAACTAATTCTTGAGGTGTTACAACCAAGGAATGAACATGAGACACTAACTCCAATCTTTCGTTGTTTGGTTTTGTTGTTGTTTTGTTTTTCGAGACAAGGTTTCTCTGTGTAGCCCTGGCTGTCCTGGAACTCACTCTGTAGACCAGACTGGTCTCGAACTCAGAAATCCGCCTGCCTCTGCCTCCTAAATGCTGGGATTAAAGACGTGCGCTGCCACTGCCCGCTGTTGTTTGCAGATCCAGTTTGTGGTGGGAGGTGGAAACAGCCACACTGGCTGCAAGCCCCACACCACAGCACCTATAAACTTAAATGTGTCCTAACTGTCAGACATCAAAGAGGTGAAGAGGTGTGTACTTACTCTCTTGTTGGTTCTTTAACTATCCAATTCCTTCTGAGTGCAGAAATCAAAGAGAGGGAGAAGGAGCGTTAAAAGCAGTGTGCGGTGCCACCCCCTCAGTACTGTGCCATCTGGTACTGACTGGGTGGTTGACCCAGAACTGGACCTACGTGTCACAGTTGCCCAGGCTCGTCCCACCCACAGGGTTCCCAGAGTTCTTTTCACCCATGTCCCAGTTAGGGGTTCACTGAAGCTAACGGTTGTTTCCGTCTTGTGCTACCTGTCTCAGATACCTTCATGTGATGGTAAACATCGTCGGCTACTAACTAAGCATCCCAGAAAGGATTCTGACTCAACTGTCCCCATGGGCTGGACACTCCCCAAAAGCCTGCACTCTGGCCACAATGGCTCTTTCAAAGCTTCCCCCCAGCTTCAGGGTCCCACTCTGCCATCCAGTTTCACCCAACACAGATTAAGTAGTCTAGGACCAGGCAGAGCTTCAAGCATAATTTTTTCTAGAAACTTCTCATACTGTAGCCTCAGATTTCATGAGTTACCCCCGCGGTCACATGCCATTAGTCCAGGCAGCTGCTAGCTCAGATGGCACCTTATTTGGCCCTTGCCAGTCTGGAATTTATTTTTTTCAAAGATTTATTTATTTAATGTATATGAGTACACTGTAGCTGTACAGATGGTTGTGAGCCATCATGTGGTTGCTGGGAATTGAACTCAGGACCTCTGCTCACTTTGGCCCAAAGATTTTTTTTTTTTTTTTTTTTTTGAGACAGGGTATCCCTGGCTGTCCTGGAACTCACTCTGTAGACCAGGCTGGCCTTGAACTCAGAAATCTGCCTGCCTCTGCCTCCCAAGTGCTGGGATTACAGGCGTGCACCATCCCGCCCGGCCCATTGGCCCAAAGATTTTTATATATTGTTATATCTTCAGACACCCCAGAAGAGGGCGTCAGATCTCATTATGGATAGTTGTGAGCCACCATGTGGTTTCTGGGATCTGAACTCAGGGCCTTTGGAAGAGCAGCCAGTGCTCTTAACCGCTGAGCCATCTCTCCAGTCCCTGCCTGGAATTTAGATCAAGTACAAGCACGTCATCTGTTACCTGTGAGGGGAGACAAGCCTGAGGCCCTTCCCCTGACTCTGTCCCCAGACAGACATCATGCGGTTAATCAGGACTGCGCCTGGCGGTCTTGAGAAATGCTGATGTAGCCACCAACGGCTTCCTAGGACTGGACTGAAATGCCTCAGAATGAGAAAGCTGGGCTCTGGACTGCTCAGGGAAGAGTCTGATGCTCTCGGGGCCGACAGCGTCTGCGTTTAGGATGGACTAGTGAATGGAAGCAGCAGGCAGCCTAGGCACACTCCAGGAAATGAGTCTCGCGGTAAGGGTCACGTGATCTTTAACACACCCACCCCACCCCACCCCAAGGACCAGAGCCAGGAAGAGCCCCCATGGCTGAGAATGAATGCTCTTAAAGGTCATGGCAAAGGTCATGGATAGAGGAAACCACTTTCTGGTGTGCCCCTGCCTTCCTTGAGAAAGGGCGGTACCAGGGACTCCACTTTCTCCAGCCCCACCCACTTGGCCGCCCACAGAGGCCTCCCATCAGTGCTCAACAGGAAGTGGGAGAGAGGGGCCCCAGAGCCTGAAGCTTCCCAGACCTCAGGAGGCCCCGGAGAGGAAAAAGCTTTCATAGGCCCCACTATCCTAATTCCTCAGCATTCTTACAGGGCCTCAAATCCATACCCCAAACGGGGCTAACTGAGGGGACCCAAAAATGTACAGGTGCTTGGACCCTTGCTTGGTAAAAGCAATTTGCTTATGCAGTTAGCAAAGCACCTGATGTGAGTGTCTTAAGTTTGTAGGGTTTGCGTGCACGTGGCGTTGAGTGGTGCTTTTACAGTGTGGGCAATGTGTAGCGCGGGTGGCTTGTTGGCATAGGTATTTGGCGTAGGGGAGATATGATGGTGTGTGGCTCTGGACTCTGTGCTACATAGGGGGTTTGTGTGATGTGTGAAGTGTTTACGGACTGAGAACATAGTATGTACGTGTATGTGTTGTCTGGTATGTGGTGTGGAGTATGTGTGTGTGGTTTGTGTGATGTGGTACATGTGGTATACAGAGGAAGCATGTATGTATGGCATGGTGTATGTGGGATATGGCATGTAAGATGTGACGTGTGTGGCGTGTGGTGCTGGGGGTTATATGTGATGTGTGGTATATGTGTTGTGTATGCAGTGGGTAGTTGTATGTGTGGTGTTGGGGGTGGTGTGTATGTGTAGTGGAGGGTATGTGGTAAGGGCTATGTGTGGTACCTGGTTGGTGTATACGGTGTGTGCGGCATGGCATATGTGGGGTATGTGGTGTGATGTAGTATATGTGATGTGGTGTGTGGGGCGTGGCATATGTGTGATGTGGTATGTACATATGCCGACCCATGGCAGCCAGCAGCAGGACAGAAGAATCATGAACCTACCAGTGATGTCAGCACATCTGGCAATGTAAGGACAGACAGTGCAGCGGCTCCAGTTCCCCACGCACCTGGCTGGGTATGCCAGGACCTCAGTGCTGGGCTGCAGACTCGGGCACAGAGACCAGAGGAAGGCAGTGCCCAGTCCTGCTGCCTTTCCTGGAGCTAAAAGGGAGTTCCTACAAGCTCTGGGCTGGGGGGCAGCCATGCTGGGGCGGGGGGGTTGGGGTGGGGGGTGGAGTGGCGGTGCTGGGGCAGCTATCTCTCGTGCCTCCCGAGGCTTCCTGCCTTGGTCCTCTCCCTTGGGTATGCAGAACAGGGTATCTGAACTGCATCATGCCCTGGGAAAGCACCCATCCAAATCAGACATGGAGGCTCTGGGTGGGAGCAGGAGTGGGCAGACTAGCCCTGAGTGCAGGCCTTGCTTGTCTGTCTGACCTCTGACCAACCCTCTGGAGGGGTGAGGCTCCCCAAGATAGCTCAGAGTCACTGGCAGAGCCACAGTGGGCACCAGGACACACGCCGAGGAACTGAAGAGTCCCTGTTCACCCTCTCTTTAAGTCTAAAAACAGCTTGCTAGGCCTTTAATCAGCCAGCCCCAAGCCACTTATAGCAATCATATAAACCACTGTTTTAGGAAAGAGGAAAAACTCAGGTCAAGGCTCCCAACCTGCCCTGCCCTGCCCTGCCCTGCCCTGCCCGGGGCATGTGGTTGGGTTGGAGAGCCAACTGCGGTCTCACCTGGGACAGCTGCTTTTGCCCCCTCAGCAGCCATCAGAGACAGACCTCGAGCATACACTGCTTTTTGTAGAAAAGTTATAGGGAGTTTAGTTCAAAGCCACATGGCCTCTGCTTCAGGTTAAGATGGTCTGCAGCCTCAGACCCAACCTGCCACCTGCTCAGAGATAACAGAGGCCCCTGCAGGGTCACACCACCAAAGCCGGCCCAGCCATAACCAGCAATGCACGCGGTGCCTTCCTCAAGCTGCCTTGCCCTGGTGGAGGACAGGACAGAGAAGAAAGGCCTCAGGTGCGGTCAAGTGTGGAAAAAAATATCAGGAGTAAAGAGGGCAGGGCAGGGGATCTGGCCCCACATCTGCTCAAGACACAGACCCATTGTGCATGTGTGTATATGTGTGTGTGTGTGGGGGGGCATGCACACTCTCGAGTGCAGATGCATGCAAAGGCCTCAGGCTATCAGGAATCATAGAGACAGGGTCTGTCAATCAAGCCCGAGCACTGCTAAATGGCTAGTCTTGGCAGCCAGCATGCTCTGGGCATCCCATTTCCACTTTCTGAGGTTGGAATTACAAGTGGGTCACCAAGTCTACCCAGCACTTAGGTGGGGTCTGGGGACGAGAACCCCAGTCCTTATACTCCCACGCCAAGTACTTTCATAATCACTGAGGTGTCCCCCCAGCCCGTGCTCGATCCACTCCGAGGGGCTGGGAAAGAGACTTACTCTTCCATTTCATTTCCTACACACACTTTACACACTTCTGGTCCCCACAGTCCCCAGCCTTGTTCCTCAGTCTCTCTCTGGCTTCTGTAGTGTTCCCTTAGGTCACTAAGAAGTTCAAAGAGCACACCTCCTGCCTCTCGTGGTTCCTCTCAGGAGTGCTGAGGTAGGGGTGTTGCCAGCAAAGGTTGATGCAGGCCGATCAAGCCCAGCCTCAGGCCTGGCAAGAGTGAGTGAGATTTTGCTCCAGCCCATGGTGGTGGCTTCCTGAAGTTATCTTTGGAGAAGCCCACCTTCCTGTCGCACTCCTAGGCTCTCCATCACCTTAGCAAACACCTCCCTGCTTCAAATTCCCCCGTGTTTCTGTGCATTTACCAATGAATTCTTACCTTCCTTAAGAAAGGCCCATCACTCACCCTCTCCCCCACCAGAGGACCAGTGCCCGTGAAAAAGGAAAGCCTTTCGAATAGTAGTGGGGACCTGAAAACACTCCCCAAATGTGACAGCTTGCCCCTTAAAGACATGGAATTTTTTCCAGTGGCTGCCTGAGGCTAAAAGAAAGGGCTGGAGAGATGGCTCAGCGGTTGAGAGCACAGGACCCAAGTGAAGTCCACATCATCTACACCAGGTGATGTACAACCATGTGTGACTCTGGCTTTAAGGCATCTCTTCTGCCCCTTTATACACTCACATCATGTACACATGCATAATATAAATGATCCATCTTAAAATACCTACTGAAGAACAAGCAGGTGTCTGCACGAAGGCTTGCTCCACAGCACCAAGTACAAGATCAGGACCGCTGGGCATGGTGACACACACCAGGACACCCAGAAACTTGGGGAGGGGGCTGAAGCTCAGGTGTCCAGAGGCAACAGCTTGGGCAGCCAGAGGAAGACCCCAACTCAAAAAGGCAATCAGCCCCATGTATTCACTGATGACATGTCACAGTATGTCGGTCCACAGCAACCTCTGTCCACCCTCCACAGCCTCCACAGGGTCACTGGCTACCAATGGTGTGCTGCATTCACAGCAGACAACACAGGCCCCCGGGTCCTAGAGCTAATTTAACAAAACACACTTTCAAGTTCTTCATAGCTTTTATAATTAAAAAGCAATTTTAAGATAAACAGGATTTGCTTTTCCTTGAAATCAACTCTATTCCTCACTTCATTTTGTTTTTGTTTTTGGAGACAGGGTTTCTCTGTGTAGCCCTGGCTGTCCTGGAACTCACTCTGTAGACCAGGCTGGCTTCGAACTCAGAAATCCGCCTGCCTCTGCCTCCCAAGTGCTGGGACCAAGTGCGCCACCACCGCCCGGCTTTATTCCTCACTTCTGTGCAAAGGCCAAGGCCCACGGGGAGAGGTGGGGGGGCTCCGGGTATTTCTCTCTCTCTCTCTCTCTCTCTCTCTCTCTCTCTCTCTCTCTCTCTCTCTCTCTTTTTTCAAGACAGGGTTTCTCTGTGTAGCCCTGGCTGTCCTAGAACTCACTCTGTAGACCAGGCTGGTCTCAGAAATCCACCTGCCTCTGCCTTCCAAGTGGCTCCAGGTATTTCTGAGCTAAAAAATGGTTTTTAGTAAATTACTATCTTTCAAGAGTACATGTCCTTATGTAGTATTCTCCAGCACAGGGAGAAAGCCTCCACCTTATGGATTTTATGCCATATTCATGTATTTATGCCATGACTGGGACCTTGTACACATTAGCCACACATTCTATCACTGGACGTATCTTGATTCCTATTTTAAAATTCCAAGAAAGGGTCTTGCTAAATTGCCCAAGCTGGCCTTGAAGTCCCTCCCTAACCCAGGCTAGCAAACCGTCCTGTAGGTCCAGTTTTCCGATATACAACAGTTCCCATGCTACACCTAAGGGCTGCTTCTACCGCACAGCATCCTACAAGCTCAGAAGATCTAACACCTGTACCTTTATGGCAAGATGCTGGATGACCCCCTGTGGTAGCCCTCGCACAGCCGGCTGGACCTCAGGCACAGCTAGGGAAGCAGTGAGCGGCAAAAGGCACAGCGAGGGGACAGCCGTGGCCCCGCAACTCACCTGTGGCCTGGCAGAAGAGGTAGAAGGTCCCCAGCGCCTGCACTTGCTGTGCCTGGTCACTCAGGAAGGGTGGCAGCAAGGTGACCTGCTTACGGCTGTTGGGCCCGGAGGCCAAGGCCGGCCAGGGGCTTCTGGGAGAAGATGAGTCAGAGCCCAGACAGGATAGAGAGGAGCCAGGAGGAGGGAAGGACTTAGGAGACGAGGCTGTGAGACAGAGGACAGAAAAGAAGGCACTGAGGAGGACGTCATCAGAACCAGTCCGTGACGGAGAGGTGGAGCAGGAAACTGGACACATGGGATGAGAACAGACAAGATCCCACAACCACACCACCCGAGGCCATCCCAGAGGGACAGGGGACCCACACAGCCTCCACTAAGGCAAAGGCCGGCCCGGTCAACAATAAAGCTTCTGGTTTATTTGGGTACTTTTCAAATGTGTACAGTTCCAAGTAGAAAAATAAAAACAAAGTAAATCTTATAAACACAAATGTTTACACCGAATGGTAGATCATGTCATGCTGAAGATGAGTGTCTACACGGCCACAGGGAATCCAGAGTTCGTCACCCTCTACATGGAATGAGTGTTCCACACACAGTGAGAAACGAATGTCAGAATCGTACCACCTAGGAACATCCTGAAAGACACTGGCAGGAGTCAGGCTGCAGCGGTGGGAAACCGTCTGAGGCTGGGAGCCCAACTACCCAACCCGTTTCTGTCTTTCGTGGACAGTCAAGGCGGAAGTCCAAGGGCAGTGTGGTGCGAGACGGAAGCAAGGAGAGACAGGATGTGATCCTCACGAAGGCGCCAACCGTCAGGGCAGGGGGCGCCAAAAAGCAGCAGGGCCATGGGGTATAAACCCTCCTCCCCTTACGGGACCAGCTCGATCGCCACCCAAAGCCACTGGGCCACCTGCCCTCACTCAAAACCCACCTTGCAGATGTATGGCAGGAAAAAGAGAAAAAAAAAGTTCAGAAAGAGAATCCTTCAAAATGAATAAAAATAAAAAACTAAACAAAAAAACCCACCAAAATGAAAGGGTGATCGAGCTCAAGAGACAGTTTTAGGCCTACGTTCCTAACAGCAGGAAAGAATGAATTTAGCAAAAATAAGTCTATCCCTGAGAATCTCAAGCAACATAGGCATATTTTATCTCAATATATAACAACAACAACAAAAAATCTAGAAAATGTTCCTCTTCTCATGAGTATTATAAAAACATCTCCTCTGGTAATTAAAAAAAAAAAAAGACCTAAGACATCAACACAATAGGAGCAAAAAATCCTAAAAAAAAAAAAATAATAATAATAATTAAGTGAAAGAAAAAAAGTCTGTGCCATCTGGACAGCAGGAGATAAGTTACCAATCTGATAAACTAAAAGGTCGTTTCCAATCTGGAATTAAATTATCTTTGAGCGGCTACTAGAAGCGGAAGGGGTGGTTCCTCTCAGTCCATGGAGGTGGCCATCTCTCCCCCAGGACACACAGGGCTCAGGTGCATAAGCGCTCCAGCAACTGCAGGACTTGAGACCGGAATAGATACTTGCTTCCCAAAAGGACAAAGGGGACAAGTCACAGGCTCAACCCAAGAGAGAGAGAGACAAAGGACTGGGGCTGGCACACAGTGACAAGACTCGGCTACTGAATGGGCTCAACACAACACTCTCCACGAAGACAGAGGGGCATGGGCTGGGGACGCGCTGGCCTCAGTCCCCGTCGGCGTCCGAATCTGCAAACTTCAGTTCACACTTGACATCGAACGGTTTGTCCCGGGCAGAGAGTTCGTCGATCCGCTGCGAGTCCTCGCGATCCGTGGGGACTTTGCTGGTGATGGTGTCCTGCTCGGTTTCGTAGCCAGTATCCAGGGCTGGCCTGGGCTGGTCGCCGTTCTGCTGTGAGAAGCTCCCGGGCTCCACCAGCGTCTCCTTCACGCTCTGCTCCAGGTCAGAGAACTCCGACTTGGGCGTTTTCTTTCCAAGCAGCAGGGCTGAGCGGAATTTTAAGCACTGTCCGGGCAGGTAGCCCTTGTAGCAGTTGTAGGAAAAGAGGCAGAGGAAGAGGACAAAGATGAAGAGGAGGAGAGACATGAGCAGGCGGTTGTCGCTGGACTTGAGATACACCGTCTTCTCGGAGTGGAGCTGGGGGACCGTGTTGATGACCATCTTTGGTTCACAGGATGTGCCGGTGGAGGAGGACTTGGGAGGCGGGGTGGCGGCCCTGGGGGAGGTTGCCCACAGAGCCGGGGTAGGGGGAGAGGACTCCTGGGTCGATGCCAGCGGCATTTTGGATGTGATCCTACTACCTTCCGTCTGCGCGGCCTGTGAGGTAGGTAGTGGTGGGGTCCGAGGTACCATCTTCACCTCCAGGACGTGCTTGGCGAGCAGCTGGGAGACCGTCTTATTCCTCACCCTTTCCTCTGACAGGCACTGGTACACGCCGCTGTCGCCGGCCGACAGGTTGAAGATGAGCAGGTGCTTTCCGCCCACGAAGCCGTACTTGGGGCTCACGGCCTGCAGCTCGCCGTTCTGGAATTTCCACACCACCCGGGCCAGGTTGGACTTTTGGAAACATTTGAGTTCTGCTGTGCCGCCGTGCTTGAAAAAATGCTGATGGGAACTTTCCTTACTCTTATCTGGAACATCAAAATAAACGTGCCCACTGTCAACAACTCCGTCTGACTGCTCCACTGCGTTCGAAAACAGGTTTAATACCCATGGGACGGCATGAGACTTCCACCCACTGGAGCCGGGTACAATCTTCAGGACCATGGTAAAGACATCCGTGACCCTAGAGATGCACCCCCCCCAAACAGTGAACAAACTGGTGATGGCTCTGAAAATTCTCTTCTCACCCTGGCCCTGGAGAAAACCCAGCAGGCTAAGGGGGCTGGGCACCGCTCTGCCCCCTCACCTACAGCGGCATCCAGTCAGCTGACAAACACTTCTGCTAATGGCTGAAGCAGGCCAGCTAGCGGCCAGGGTCCCTCTTCTTACACGTCTCTTGCTCTGATGTGGCTGGACAGAGAAGGGGGCACAGGGCTGGGAAGGCAGACGAGAATCCTAGCAAGACCCTCTGCCTACCTCTGGTCACAGCCATTCCCCGACAGCCAGCCACCAGCAGTGGGGCCCTCTTCCAAGAGGACACCAGAACTAACCACAACCGTGTCTTTGGTCTGAAATACGGAGATGGAATATTTGCATACATAAGATGAGACAACGATCTCTGGAAGGAGACCGAAGCTACACATGAAATTTCATATGTCACTTGTGACACGTTACACATATAGCCTGAAGGCAAACTGAAGCCATTTTCTGTGTGCAAGTGTGTGTTTATATAGAAAGAGGCCAGAAGTCTACTGGGGTCATCCTCAGGTAGTAGTTACCCCTCTGTCCTTTTCTGTGACAGGGTTTCTCATTTGTCTGGTACTTGCCAAGTCGGCTGGGCTGTGTGGGGCCGGCAAGCTTCCAGGGGTCCACTCGCCTCACCCTCCTCAAGGCTGGGGTCACAAGCATGAACCACCATGCCCAGCTGTCACCTGGGTTCTGGGGATCGAACTCAGATCCCCCCAACAGAGCCATCTCCCTAGTGTGAAGATACTACTTTCTAGGGTAAGATTTTCTCCTTGGAGCGCGACACTGTTCCACACTGTTCCTGAGTATTGTTTTTAAGCTAGAGCTGTCTGGCCATACCCAAGGGCTCCTTCCTTCTCATTCCTAGCAGGCTTGGGCTTTGTCTGCGGGGCCCGGCTAAGCACATCAGAGGAGCTTGGTGTGGGCCAGGCATGCTTTCCAGTGATACACCCCATGTGGCTCTGAGCACTCTTTCTGTGACCAAAGGGACAGAGAGAGATCACATGTCCACCACTAGGAGAGGTCACAGGGCTGCTGCGTAACCCTTGACTTCTCTTCAGAGAGGAGAAAGGAAGACAGATGGTCCAGGAACGCCACGGAACTGACGCCCCAGGAACTGTGCCATCCCAAGGGCAGAAGCAAAGGGGATCCACTCACCCAGGCACGAGGCTGTGTCGCCACTCATGTCCTGAATCCAGCCCCTAAAAGACAGCAGACGCACGTTACTCTCCAGCTTGTGTGCGGGCACAGGCACACAGTCCGGTCTATACTCATACCTGCTGGAGCCCTCCGCCTGATGCAGCGTCACGCAGGCCTTGAGGGCCGGGCTCCAGGCGCAGTAGGGGTCCCGTGCTAGCACACAGTCTTCACAGCTACCGTGCTTTCCGCAGAAGGCCAGGGGAGCTTGGACCACTCCTGAGTTGGAGCCAGCATAGACAAACTTCCTCCCCTGTGCATGAGAGACAGACGGCAGGTGTAAGGAGGGCTCAGGCACTGGGAGGGGCTGCTAGCTTCTCCACCTGCTCCCGGGAAGACAGCGCATTCAAGAACTGTATGGTGGAAAGGGCTCCCTGACTCAATAGGCCACAAGGCCTGACCCCCACGACCTAAACGACAGCGTCCTGACGAATTTTCATCGTCACCTTGACACACCTGCGGGAGAGAGAACAGCAGCTGAGGAACTGCCTACATCAGAGTGGCCCGTGGACATGCCCATGGGGGCATTTTATTTGCTAAGTAATGTAGGTAGGTTCAGCCCACTGTGGGTGATGCCACCCCAAACAGTCCTGGACTTTATAAGATAGCAGCTGAGCAGAAGCCAGAGGGCAAGCCAATACGCCGTTCTCCTCCACGGTCTCTGCTTTAGTTCCTGCCCCGGCTTCCCTCAACAACTACAACCTGAAGCGTGGGCTGAAATAAGTGTTTTCCTCCCCAAGCAGCTTTTCGTCAGAGTGGTTTATCACAGTGACAGAAAAGCACACTAAGGGGCTGGAGAGATGGCTCAGCGGTTAAGAGCACTGACTGCTCTTCCAGGGGTCCTGAGTTCAATTCCCAGCATCCACATGGTGACTCACAACCATCTGTAATGGGATCTGATGCCCTCTTCTGGTATGTCCAAAGAGAGCAACAGGGTGTTTGCATACATAAAATAAATAAATACATCTTTTTTTTTTTTTTTTTTTTTTTTTTGGTTTTTCGAGACAGGGTTTCTCTGTGTAGTCCTGGCTGTCCTGGAACTCACTCTGTAGACCAGGCTGGCCTCGAACTCAGAAATCCACCTGCCTCTGCCTCCCAAGTGCTGGGATTACAGGTGTGCGCCACCACGCCCAGCCCAATAAATAAATCTTAAGAAAAGAAAAGAAAAGAAAAGAAAAGCAACTAAGACAGAAATCTTGCATGGAAATACAGAGTGTCCACGTCCCAGGAGGATTCAAATGCCACCCGAGGAATCGCAGGGCCTGGGACCTGACGCCACCCTTCCATATCTGGGGCTGGACCTACGCTGGGCGCACTGCACTCCAGGAAGCAGCTTCTCTTCCGAGAGAAGACTCTGTGCTTGTTTCTGCCCAGTTGAAACATGTCCTCCTGGAGGCTCACAAGACTCAATCCCAGCACTTGGAAGGCAGAGGCAGGTGGATTTCTGAGTTTGAGGCCAGTCTGGTCTACAGTGAATTCCAGGACAGCCAGGGCTACAAAGAGAAACCCTATCAGGCGGTGGGGGGTGGCGTGGGGGGGAGCAAAAAAGATTCTCAGCCCACCCCACCCCCCAGGTTATATGAGCAGTAGACAATTGCTGTCGAGAGGAGACTGCCAAGATGCCTACTAGCTGTGGGAGCTCCACTGATGCAGCAGCCTCTGAGTCACCCACGGGCTTGTATACCATCCCTCCGTCGTCCCCTGTAGCTGACTCCCCTCACTAGCTCACTGAGCATGACTGCTCTGTCCTTGGTGCGCAATCTGTGATGAAGAGACTTTCCTTTGTGTCTTAAAAAAAAACCCACATAACAGCCCTCTCTAGCTGCTGCCTGTTCCTAATTTGACACTCCCACTGCTCTCCTGGACTCTCTATAGGTGACGTAGAACTACAGCTGGAAGCCAGAGGGCACAGCCTTTAAATGCCAGTCTTGTGCCAGAAAGTAGGTACCTGTGATAAGGACCCACCCTTATCATTCATCTCTGAATCCAGCGTGCCAATGTGACCACGCCTATCAACAGCATGCAAAGAACAAATGGCAGGCCGTCGACCTTAACCTGGCAAGGGACGCTGCCGTGTGCTTTCTGCCTGTCTGCGTTTGTGCACCCCACCACCTGCATTTGAGAGTTGCAAAAATAGGCCATGGCGCCCCAGTGTAACCACACAGAGCTTAGCACCTGCAAGGCTCTGACTTCCACCACAGGAGCATACCACGTCACTGGCTGCAGTCCCCAGGGGAAGGTAACACCAAGCCACAGAGCTCAGCATTGTCCCAGAGCCAGGCATCAGAGACAAGGGTAGAGGTAAGAGGCTAGCACTGGCACTTGAGGCCAAGTGTGACCCTAGACCCATCTTCTCAGTGGGTTTCAGCAGAGTCAGAGCGGGGAGGGATGACCTGTGGCCAGCAGGCAGGAAGCAGGGCAGGGGGGCAACTGACCCTCTCCCAGCTTTCCCTGGGTTCAGTGCTGCTCAAAGCAAGTCCTCGGCATTCGCATGCCCGCATAACAGTGGCAGTAATGAAAAGCTTTCCCACAGAGAGACCACCTGACGGGGATCATACAGCGATGCCCAGGTCACATGGCAGCGGCAACGCAGTCAGGATTTGGAGACAATTCACATTCTAAACCTCACTGTGTTATCCTAAATGCAAAATGTGGTGTCCACATCTTCCCAACAAAAGTTCCAGCCAGTAGACCAAGCCCAGTACTCAGGCCTTTTCTTTTCTTCCTTCCTTTCCTTCTTTCTTTGAAGATTTATTTTATGTATAAAGTACACTGTCACTCTCTTCAGACACACCAGGAGAGGGCATTGAATCCCATTACAGATGGTTGTGAGCCACCATGTGGTTGCTGGGATTTGAACTCAGGACCTCTGTAAGAGCAGTCAGTGCTCTTATCCACTGAGCCATCTCTCCAGCCCCTCCCAGGCCATTTCTATATACTCCTATAAACCTTATTTTATTTTTTTGCGATGGGGTCTCACTTAGTTCAGGTTGGCCTTGACTTTGCGATATGGCTAAGACTAGCCTTAACTCCTGATCCTTCCTACATAGCTCTGGCTAGCCTGGAACACACTATGTAGACCAGGCTGGCCTTGAACTCACAAAGATCTACCTGCCTCTGCTTCCCAAGTGCCAGGATCAAAGGTGTGCACTACTACCATCTGGATGGAGCTTTTTATGAAAAGTTCAGAGGACACATAGCTTGGCTTCAAGGGCAGGTTTGGCCATCTATGTGTTTCCATGGCTCATGGGAGCCATAGTGCAGAGCTGAGCGCCTGTGACTGAGGCCTCTGCAAAGCCTGCCCGATGCACAGGACGGTGTGGCAGGAGCTCTAGAGGGTGACCTGTTATTTCTCCTTACAAATTAGCAAAATCATTGTGTCCCACCAGCACAATCTGCATTCTTTCAGGTTCAAGGAACAAAGACATCTTCCCAGGTTAGTGACCTCCCAAGAGCTCCAGTGGCTTAGTACAATCAACCCCTGGCTCCCCCATGCCTCCTCCCAAGCCTCAGATCCCATGGAAGAACACTATGAGAGCCCAAAGGCCAGCTCACTTGGGCCAGGAAGACCAGAGGCTGCCCAAGCCTTGAGAGACCATCCTAGCCAGTCCCAGCTACAGAGACGCTACCGAGGGAGACAAACGCCTGGACCTGCCTTCCTCCCCCCCACCCACAAGACCACATTACCTTCTTTGATGATAGTAGCAGAGTTAGGACCGGGGCAGAGTCCTGGAAGAGTTGGGTCTCCTCGACAATGTGTACCTCCTTTGCGAGGATGACAGCTTTATGCAGAGCTCCCCGGTCTGCAAGGTTAAAACACAGGTGAGCAAAGAGGCCCTGGAGGGAAATGCCAAGGGTCCGCCCTGGTTAGTTTTAAGTGTCAACTTAGTGCAACCTGGAATCTCCTGGAAAGAGCCTCAACTGAGGAACTGCCTAGATCCATTTGGCCTGCTGAAATGTCTGTTGATTGATTGTTGACTGATGTGGGAAGACCTAACCCATGCGGAAGGTACCATCCCCTGGACAATGTTAAGTGAATAAAGCTAGCTAGCTAGGCACAGGCAACCCAGCAAGCAGGCAGCATGGCTACATTCATTCCTCCCTGCTCTTGACTATAAATATGATGTGCTAGCTGCTTAAGTTCCCGCCCTGACTTCCTTAAACTGACAGACCATACCCTACAACATAAGCCAAATAAGCCCTCTTCCCCTAGGTTGCTTCTGTCAGGGTGTTTGAGCACAGCAACAGAAATGAAACCAGGAGAGGCTCCAGCCTTGACGACAACCACTCACACTTGTGGATGCACACATCATCCCCTCAATGAGGTTCTTAGAAGAGGACACCTCCGCCCATGGTGCATTCCAACAACAAGGTCACACCCTGACACCTGAGCCGCATTCTCTTTAAGGTGTCTGTTGGACTCCACTGGTCCTCCAGGGGATGTTAGAGGCCCAGATAGGCTACCGAGGGCAAAATGTTCAAGTCATCTGGGAAGCTCTAAGGGCAGCCCCCGGGGCTCTAGTAGCTGTCATGTTCCCATTCCCCATCCCCATCCAAGACGACTTGTCCAAGAGAGAGTTGTGCCTCCAAAGGTAGATCAGGGCAGGATTAAACCTGGCTCCTAGAAAGGGGTGGAGCCTCCCACTACCAATTAGGAACTACCAGGCCACCCCCACTGGTCCCATGACAACAGGGACTATTTAACTCCACTCCAGCCCAGGTACGGGTTGGGACTTGCATTAGTAACCAGTGCCCCAGGTGCCTGACAGTCACAGAGACTCAGAATCCCAAGTACTGCGATGCCTCAGAAATCCTCTTCTGCTGTCACAAACCTTCCTGGTACCTGGAGAGACCAGACCTACCCATAAATGACTGAAGTGGATTTTCCCACCTTACCCAGAAACCCACCTGTGCTGATGAACATGACGTCATAGAAGGCTCCATCCAGGGCCTGGGTCCTGTCTACCACTATCTGGGTATAGTTTACATCTTTTTTGATCAGCTTGGGCCTGTTGTCTATCGGGGTCACTGAGTCGTCCATCAGAGGGTGGTCTTTTACAAACTGCAGCGTTTTGTCTGGGAGATTCAAGGAGCTGGTGTAGTTGGCTGCCCGGGCCTCGCTGTCGATACACTGTGGGGCAAAGGTCGTATGCCCAGTCAGCTCCAACCAAGCACAGAAGAGAAGCCTTGGAGGGCCATGGTCACACTTCTCCAAGGAGTAACAAACAGGGGCTAAGGCGGCCCCCAATAAACAAAGAGCTGTGCTTTTAAAGCCACAGGACATAATTGTCTTAGGATCAATAGAGGAATTAGTAGTCAATGAAAAAACTTAGCAAACTTCTCAAATTAAAAAGCACTCATTTCACAGCTTTTCTATGAGAAGAAAGTATGCCAAAGGAAGCTCATTAAACACACACACACACATACACACACACATACACACACACACACACACACACACAGAGAGAGAGAGAGAGAGAGAGAGAGAGAGAGAGAGAGAGAGAGAGAGAGGAGAGAAAGCCAGATTCTAGGTAGCACAAAAGAAAAAAACATTGGAAAGATCTTTTTTTGGTCCCAACTCCCTAGCCGTGTTTTATTGAACACAGCGTACACATGAAAATAACCAGGTGTCAAGGCCACACACCCACAGAGAAGTCTGTCCTGGGAGAGCTTCAAGAGCCAGATAGGGCGCTATCCAAAAGCCACCCCTCCACGCCCATTCACCACGTGGCAACAATGTGCAGGCAACCATAGAATTTTCTTTACTAATTTACTGTATTTAGGAGGAAAGAATGAGATTCCTGTTATCTAGTAGACAGGCTGCCTCAGGAGACAGCCTAGGCTACGCCGACAAACAGGTTTTCAGGAAACGGAAAATGGAGCAAGCCCGCCATTGTGCAATGCCCAGTTCTCAAAAGAGCCCAGTGGCACGCTCTCTCGTCTGGGCAGCGTGTATTGAGACCTGTTGCCCAACACAGGAGAGATCAGAAAAGAACAGCTTCGCTATTCACCCCAGGCCCGGCAGACACTCAGCCTGGAGCCCAGATTCCGCTGCCGGGAGGCTCTGGGATCTGTGTGGCCTCATGCTCGGGGCCTTGAGATCCACAAAGATGATGAGTCCTTCCCGTAGCCCGATGCCCTGCTTACCGCTCCAGGCCGGGGAGTGGGCACTGGGCCATTGTAGCGCACCCACTTGGTGTGAGACTGCTCTACTGTGGCACTCTGCATGTACTTTCCACGGGCGAAGACGGCCTCCACCGTGGCCAGCGTGTAGGCACAGACCGCTGACAGACCCACATTGTTCCTGTGGAGGGGAATCCGTGAGAGTGTCAGGAGGGCAGGGGGTCATCGGAATGAACAGACCCCGACTGCCCAAGGAGCAAACTCACAGCTGTGGGGTGAAGACCGCATAGAACACAGGCTCCTTGAGGCCCGGGGCCCTCAGCACAAACACATCCTGAAGTATGTTGAAGACCAGGCCGCTGTCCGGCCTGGAGCAGATCAGTCTGGCCTTTAGGAAGGAGGTCCACTTTTTTTGCAAAGTCCGCAGGCCGCCCTGGTCGCCCTGGAATTCCAGAGACAGACAGCACATGGTAGAGGCAGCCCAGATGTCTAATCACAGAAGCAGGTGTCTATATGTCCCCAGCCACCAGTGCAGCCCAAGACTGCTGCAGGCAAGTTATGTAACCAAAACAATACTTCCACGAGGGCCGGGATCACAGAATTCTTAAAGAGCCAAGCACATTCGATGACAACAAACAACCACATCTGTGTCACCCCAGTGTGCCTTGGCTCCTGCAGCCCTCCCAGCTGTGACCCGGGAAGGAGCACACAGGGGTTAGGCAAAGCGAAGGGTGGCCTCCTTCCCACACAGACCCCGGCCCCGCAGACCATGAGCACCCACTAAGAGCTCCTTTCATGTCTTCTCTGCCTGTTCAACTCCAGACAAAGCTCTAGGGCCCCAACATTTTCAGGGCGCCAACAACTGAGACAACAGGGGTTGTTTCGGAACTGCACACGACTCTGGGCAGGACAGAAAGAAGCCGGCTACGGAGGAGTAGTTTTGTTTTCTGCGGTTTCAGTTACCCGTGATTAGTCACACACTGAAAATATCACAAGTGCTCACTCTGACTTTTTTTCCCTTTGAGTTTCTTTATTTGCGTGCGCGCATGTGCGCATGTGTGCGTGTGTGGTACCTCTATGAGTGTTCATGTCTGGGAGCATTTGGAGGCCAGAAGTTGATGTCAGGAATCATCAACCTTATTCTTCAAGGTAAGGAAGGGAAGAGCTTAATCATAATCAAACTCAGAGCCTGCCGATGAGGACAGTCCCTCTAGCGGCCCTGCTCTAGCGAGCCCCTGTCTCCACTTTCCTAAGTCAGAACTACAGGGGGTCCACTGGGCATCGACAGGATCTGGATATCTAAACTCTGGTCCTTTTGCTTTTGTGGCAAACATTTTAATCACTAGGCCATCTTCCCGATCCTACTTTGGGTCTCAAGAGCACCCAGTCACATACCTCTGTAACTTTTTTTTTTTTAAGATTTATTTATTTTTTTATGTGAGTACACTGTCACTCTCTTCAGACACAGCAGGAGAGGGCATTGGATCCCATTACAGATGGTTGTGAGCCACCACGTGGTTGCTGGGAACTGAACTCAGGACCTCTGGAAGAGTAGTCAGTGCCATCTCTCCAGCCCACCTCTGTACCTTTGATCACTAGTCATTGTTTAGTCTCTTATTGTGCGTCAATTGTACATTAACCTTTACCACAGGGGTCTCTACCCATAGGATATGGCTGTGATTCCAGAGAAAGGAATCTTGCATCAGGAGCGTCGGCGCCAGGACCGTGGGTGGGAACAGGGGAGGCAGCACCCACCTTGCACACCCTGGCAACTCGTGGGATCATCAACTTGAAAACGAACTCGTACTCCACGGACACCTCCGTAAAGAAGAAGTAGACCTTGTCATCTTCGCCCTCCGTACCCTCTGGGCTTTTTTGGATCACGTCAGCAAAGACAAAGCTAGGCTCTGAGGAGTGACATCACAGGATCGTTTCTGTACACGGAGCCACCATGTCACTTCCCTACCAGCTCCCCAGGGGGTCCCAGGCTGACAAGTGCAGCCTTAGAGCCTGGACAGCTCCCTTCTAGGACAGCTACGGTGTGCGTGACACTCACACCCTTCTAGGATAGCTACAGTGTGTGTGTGACACTCACACCCTTCTAGGACAGCTACAGTGTGCGTGTCACACTCACACCCTTCTAGGACAGCTACAGTGTGCGTGACACTCACACCCTTCTAGGACAGCTACAGTGTGTGTGTGACACTCACACCCTTCTAGGACAGCTACAGTGTGCGTGTCACACTCACACCCTTCTAGGACAGCTACAGTGTGTGTGTCACACTCACACCCTTCTAGGACAGCTACGGTGTGCGTGTGACACTCACACCCTTCTAGGACAGCTACGGTGTGCGTGTGACACTCACACACTTCTAGGACAGCTATGGTGTGCGTGTCACACCCACACCCTTCTAGGACAGCTACAGTGTGTGTGTGACACTCACACCCTTCTAGGACAGCTACAGTGTGCGTGTCACACTCACAGCCTTCTAGGACAGCTACAGTGTGCGTGTGACACTTGTGAACTCCAGGCCCGGAGGGTGGTGGGCATCCTCCCTCAGCTTCACCAAGGTAGCCACAGAGGCAGCCAGGTGAGGCCTCCCTGCTGGTGTGTGGTCTGGAAAGCCAGAGCATCTGCTGATTTAAACAAGGGCCAAATCAGCCGGCGTCAGCCCCTGGAAGGATTCCAAGACTCTGACTCCTGGGGAGGCCCAAGGAGAAATTAGCTGTTTTATATCTTAGACTCCAGGGTCTGACTCCAGATCAAGGGGCTCCAAAAAAGCCCAGCATCGCTGGCCAGCGTCCCCATGAAAAGACACCCACAAAAGGCCCCCATCATCCACACCCTGAAGTTAGATTGAAGATATGTTTGTTTGGCAGGAAGGACACATTTCAACACCACCTGGTCAGACCCCAGAGGCGCCACATCTAAGATGACACCCCAAACTCAGTGTATACATTTTCAACTTCCCGTTAGAGCTTCGTTTTATTACCGTCTCCAAAACTGTTTTTTTTTTGGGGGGGGGGCGGGAGTGAGCTGGTGGGGGTTAGGGTGGGCTGGGCTGGGGTATGACAGAAGCAGGATTTGAACAACACTGTTAGCAGTGAACCAGACAGCTACTCTGGTGTGGGCCTTTTCCAAAGAGTTCCCACTGTCTAGGATCTGACATGAGTCCCGGTCCCCCATGGTCTGGGGACAGCCAGAAGAATAATAAAACGGCAGACCCACGGGGCTGGCAGCGCACACTTCTTACCGTTCAGCCACGGGATGGCATACTCCGTCCTCAAAGGACTGTGGGAAGAGTTCCGAGAGATGATGGGTTCGCTGCCCAAGAAATTATACGACGTCCCAGAGTAGAGCTCGCCCCCTGTGGTGGTGGAAAGGGAGAAGAGCCAGTCAGTGCTTCTGCCTCTGCTAGAGACCGGGGACAACTGCTTAACACAAGTTCTGACATTAGCCCGGGCTGGCCTATAAGCAAGCCTTATGGTTCTACCTCCACCAGGCTATCACGCCCATACCGGGCTACCATAATTCATTTATACCCAACACCTTGTAGATGGGGGTGGGGTGGGGGCGGGGCTCCTCGTCTTCTGTGACAAGCATTTCCTCTTCCTACACTTGTATTTTTCATCGGAAAAACCAGTCACCAAATTTAGCTGTGTTTTTCCAGGTTAAAGGGTAATAGCTAATCACAAATGAGAATTTCCCACAGTCAGTATAGCGACGACAGACAGACACTCCTCAGCGTCTGACACCTTGGAAAGCCATCCTAAGTAAAAAGCACTGTAAGTCAAAAAAAAAAAAAATATGTAGGCACCTACACTGCCAGGCAGCATGGTCCAGTCTCGCCTACTTTAATACACTCAGAACCCATACTTTAGTTTATGACTGCGCAGAAGCATCACACACGACGCCTGTTTTGCAATATAGTATAGAATATCTCAAAGGTCCCCGGATGTTGCGCACTGACAGTGAAGCTCAAACCTTCACACTGGCTGAACAATCCCAATGTGAACTCGCTGTAAGACAGCACGTACCCCCTAACCTCAGACACGCAGGGCCACAGCAGGAGGCATGCAGCCACGGGAGGACCCAGGTGGTGTACACAAAAGCTGACAGACAGAAGCACGTGCTGCTGCTGCCGCGGGGCCGGAGTCTCCCTCTGAATGAGACCCTCAAAGGCTCGTCCTGAGGCATCTGTGCCATGGGCCGCTCACCTTCTCTGAAGGGAGCTAGTGCCACGATGAAGCCAAGGCAGGCAGGACTGAGGAGGGAAGAGCTGAGCGTCCCAGGCGGCAGCCTCACACGCCACCATAAACTCAGAGTGAGGCAGCCTCAGACACAGGACTCACCAACCATGACTGACGTGTAGCTGTGGGCGGGGTCGAAGGGGCATCTTCCTTTGCCGTCTTCACTTTTCCCCAGAAACTTGAAGGATGTCAAGTTCTACAACGGGATCAAAAGAAAACCTCTGACCTCTCAGTGCTAAGGACCTGTCCCTGCACCATTTAAAGGTAGAGATCCCTTCATTTCAGAAAACCAGAGTGGGCCCTGACCCGTGTGGGTCCCACCCTGGGATCGTTGACACCTGAAGTGCATCTCATGTGACAGAGCCTGGGATATGCGGAACGGAGTCTCAGCTTGCTCAACCACACTACTCACAAACCACACAAACACAAACCACAGAGCCCCACTACCATTCACCCACCACCAGCAGCTCCTGGAGGAACCATTCTGACTACTGAAGCAAGCTCACTACAACACAGGCCATGCTGGGATCAGGCTGTGCCTGGCTCTCAGCTGCCCCGCACTGTATAAAACAGTGGTCTCCAGGCTGTGCCTTGCCTTGGGAGATTCCGTTTTTACAAGCAGCTTTTGATTCCACTTTGGGGAAAAGGATGAGTAGGCCCTGGGTGGCCCTGCAAAACATCTGCCATGCACCATCCACCCAAAACAGATGGATAAATGATTTATTCCTGGGAACAGAAAGGGGAGTCACCCTATAAATTCATCCAAGTTGAGAGTTTCAGGGTCAATGGTTGTATTAAAATGCCTGGGAAACCAGGCCCAAGAATTAACAGACCTAGGTGTAACTTCCTCACCTGGTCCCCTTAAAGCAATAGACACCCGACACTGTGATGGGTGTGTAGACACCCTACAGGAAACTATCAGCTGATTCCCGGCTTGTACCTCAGGGACATCCTTCTGCCCTGGAAGACTCCAGCTTCCAGCTTCTCGGAGGTGTCTTCGCTCGCTAGCGCATGAGTAGCAGCCCCCTCCCAGCACTGGTCTGGTTTCAAATCAATGCAGACTCCGAAACCTCACGCACCTTTAACCTGAGGTCATTCCATACCCATATACGTGGCATACCCATGTATTTGCTCTGTGCTGTGTGGTAGGACAGTTGACATTGCTAAGATTCAGGGCAGGGAATGGTGGCGCACGCCTTATATCTCAGCACTTGGGAGGCGGAGGCAGGGAGATCGCTGAGTCTGAGGCCAGCCTGGTCTATTAAGTAAGTTCCAGGACAGCCAGGGCTACACAGAGGAACCCTGTATCAAACAAAAGGTTGGAATAAGAGAATCTGCATTTGCCTTGGCCAGATCACCAAGGGAGGCAGGATTAAGTCATAACCTGATGTTACTAAAACCGCTAAACCTTGTGAATTTATTGTTATTGAATAAATTCTGGCATGGGGGCGGTGGGGGGGGCAGGGACACAACAAACGGGTTTGGTGTCCATGTTTCTGGAAGAGTGCACTCGCTCGGGACGGTCAGCAGGCAGCGCAATCTTGGGATAACCTCTTTCCACCTGACAAGGAGATTTCATGTGTCTTAGCTTTCTACTGTTGTGATAAACAACGCCATGACCAAAGGCAATTTGTGGAGGAAAGGGTTAACTCCAGCTCACAGTTTACAGTCCACCAGTCAGGGAAGCCAGGCCAGGAACACAGCAGCAGTCTAGAGGCAGGAACTGAAGCAGAGGTCATGGAGGAAGAGTGCTGCTCACTGGGCTGGGTCCTCAGGAGCCTCTTTTCTTATACACAGTGGGCCGGCTCCTCCCACATCAACCTCTAACAGGAAATGCCCTAGAGGCCTGCCTACAGACCTGTCTTATGGAGGTCTTCTCTCAACTGTGGCCCCCTCTTCTCAGAGAGGTCCAGCTTCTGTCAAGCTGACAAAAATAAAACGAACAAGAAACCGACACCATACAAGGAGAAACAGACCCACCCAAACGTTTATACATAATGAATCAGAACGTTCTCATGTGGGGAAAAATGAGACACAGTTCAGGGGCAAGTGACACACGGTGGGGGAAATGCCCACAAAGCGATGGTGAGTAATTTCCACTCCTGGATATACAGTGGCATTCACACACATATAGCATACAGCAGATGAAAGCAGTTAAAGGGACAGGAGCCACCCCAGGACAGCCTATTAGAGAATGTCAGGATTGCTGAGACAATCCAAGTAGGACATCGCTTTACACTTCGCATACTCGAGAGGCCGGGGAGCAGTGGTGCCTACCACAGGCAGGAGCTATCAGCAGCTCTGCCAGAGATTGCTGGCTGGAAGCCACAGGCCAGCAAGTGTACAGGGCCTCGCAGTGTCTGCAGTGAGCAACGGGCCAGTTAAAACAATAGAGGTCACCAGTCAGGCTTGGAAGTGTGAGCAGGGGTGACAGCGTGGCCCACTTGATAAGACCCATTTGTCCACACCTCCCAGGGATGCCTGGAGGTCTCGGGGGCTGTGCCCTGCTCTAAGCTACGGGGAGGAAGGACAGAGGATACTGGCAATCACTGCGCTTCCTTAGCTGCAAGGATGAAGTCAGTTGTGCAGGAAAATGCCCCCATTCTAGGGAGAGATGTTTGTAAAGGCCTATGGGAACCACAGGCGGCACTTATCAAGTATATACTCACACACACACATACACGCACACGCACACTCATGCACAATTTTGATTGCACCCAGAACAGTTAGTTTAGCCAGGTAAACATGTGCAGTGACCTCCCTCCACACACGTCTATACATATATTCAGTTTCTTAATTCTCTCTTGACTCTTTTTTTCTTTTGAGCTATATCTTGTAAACTAGGCTGATCACACACTCAGGAGCCTTCCCAAAGTGCTGGGGATTCCTGGCACTCGCCACACTAGCTGCCTCAGTGAATTCCTAATGAGTCTGCTCTGTCTAGCTATATCCCCAACTCAGGGGTGTGTGTTTGCATGCACACGCACGCACGCTAGCTTGTGTGTATGGTGTCTAGGCATGTGGTGAGTGTATATGTGGTGCTGGGGTTCAAAACCCAACATCTCTTGCAATCTACATAAGCCTCTTGTGATGGTTTGTATATGCTCAGCCTAGGGAGTAGCATTATTATTAGATGTGACCCCGCTGGAGTAGGTGTGCCACTGTGGGCGTGGGCTTTAAGACCCTCATCCTAGCTGCCTGGAAGCCAGTCTTCTCCTAGCAGCCTTCAGATGAAGATGCAGAACTCTCAGCTCCTCCTGCACCATGCCTGCCTGGAGCCTGCCATGTCCCTGCCTTGATGATACTGGACTGAACCTCTGAACCTGTAAGCCAGCCCCAATTAACTGTTGTCCTTATAAGAGTCGCCTTGGTCATGGTGTCTGTTCACAGCAGTAGAACCCTAACTAAGATGCCTCTAACTGGACTATAACGGGGAACAAGCTTTAAATTTCAGCTGGCTGCGGGTTTAGGTGGTTGAGGCTCTTCATTTCAGGAGCCCCCCCCCCCACCCGGGGTTCCAGTCACCTAGAGCAGGCTGCAGCAGAGCAATGAACTACTCTCCTGCCTCCGTGCCCTGCCCTGCCCTGCCCGGCACTGCTCACCCTGTGCTCAGTGGACCAACACGGCCCAGGCTGCCTTTCCCTTTCCTTGACCGCTGAGCCCCATGGTCATCAGATATAGAACACAAGGCTTGGGAAGAGCCAAGGTTTTGGCATTTGGTGGAAAATTTGGATCTATGCCCAGAAGAGAAGAGAGGAAACCCATGTTTTACATTTCGTATTTGTTATGTTTTATGTATAAAATGTCACCCATGGGCTCGAGAGTTTGTCTCCAGGTGGAGGTTGCAGAAGTGAGGCCTACTGAGAAGGTGGGGTTCTGGGGGTGTGCCCAGGTGTTTATAGGTCAGCTCTATTTCTTGTCCCCATGCTGCCTTCTGTTTTGCCCAGGTGCCTTCAATACTCTGATTCCCTTAAGCCGCTTTTTAGCAAGAATTTGGTCACAGCAAGGGCCAAGTAAGTGACTTGTAATAATATACATTGTATTGGTAAGCTTTCTAGTGCTGTTTGAGCTCACAGAGAGAACGGCTCTGGCAGCAGGGTTGCCGCCCCCCATCCCCCACCCCCCCATTTCAGGCCCAAGCATGTTTTCACAGTGTCCTCCAAGGCCCTTGACTCTGGGACAGGGAGAACAGCAAACAACCCCAGAGTGAAAATGCCTAAGTGTCCTTGAGAGCAGCTAGGAGGGGAATCATCTGCAAAAGAGCTTACTGTTATTTATCTCACAATAGAAAAGTGTCTACTGCTGGGCAGTGGTGGTGCACGCCTGTAATCCCAGCACTTGGGAGGCAGAGGCAGGCGGATTTCTGAGTTCGAGGCCAGCCTGGTCTATAGAGTAAGTTCCAGGACAGCCAGAGCTACACAGAGAAACCCTGTCTCGAAAAACCAAAAAAAAAAAAAAAAAAAAAAAAAGAGTCTACTGCGGTGGGGGTGGGGTGGGGTGGGGTGGGGGGTGGAGAGGGTAGAGGGGGAAAGGTCAGCCATGGAAGCTCAGCTACGGAGAGATGGCTCCACTGACCGCCTTAACGTCCCCAGTCAGTTCCTGACGGATGCTTGAAGCTCCTGAGGCGACGGTATCTCTCTGCTGCTGTTTGTTCTTTTATTTCAAAGCCTCACACGAGTGGACATTCTGCTCTGACGAGGGCTCTGCTGGGAACTCCAACCAGCTCCCTTAATGAGACTTCCTTGATTTTTGCTGGATGTTTTGAGCACTCAATTTGGTGTTTTGGAATTTATCTATCTCTTGATATTTATTCTTTTTTGAAAGAATAGCTACTGCAGATCATCCTATGGGGACCTGACAGAGCATTGGTCAGGAGGAACTGGACTACTGTTGCTGTAAGAAGTCCAACTGAATAGTTCGTAGTCCTTATGGTTTGCAGAAAGAACGGGAGAGGCCGGCTCTGCTTTAGTCACTAGCCAGGCTGGTACACGGGCACTTTATACAGGGCTGTGCTGTGGTCTTACCAGGTGGTCACAGATGGGCTGGAACGCGTTGGTCCCACACACATAGAGGGAGGAGGCGCTGAGCGGCTGCAGCACTCGGATGTAGTTAAGGCATTCCGTCTGCAAGGAAAACACACACACCCCTTAACAGGGACCCACCAAAGAACCCTCGAGTGCACAGGGTAAAGGCCAGTCATCCGCTGCCCTGTCCTCTCCTCTGCTCAGGCTGGTCTGTCTATGCCCAGAGAGAGGGCACACTGCACCGCGATCCAGGCTCTGCAACGTGAACTCTGTCTCTGTGGTCTGCAGGCAGGGGAGGTGCCAGGCATGACTTTAGCTCTGTCCCTAATAGACGGCCAGCCTGTATCTGGTGACCAAAGAAAGCCAAGACCAAACCAGAGCTGACCTCAAATTGTACTTGGGAGCCCACTACAGATGGCAATGTATTTACCCTTGCTGGACACACACCGTTCATTTTTGGCGCCCATATCGCCAAAACAGACATTGTACAGGCTCCTTCTGCCTTCCTGGGGACCCCACCCTATACTCCTGCCACCAGCACGGAACTGGAAATAGTGACTAGCGGGGCCTGAGAGAGAGGCTGGACCCAAGGGTACAGCCAGCTGCGCATCCCTGAGGGAACAGTGGGAAAACAAAGACGGCAATTTAGAACCCGTGTGCTATTTCAGGAGAACGGTGCTTAGAGCGAATGGGCTAGAGCCTGACATTATCGCAAATTGGGAAAGCATCTTCTTGTTGTTGTTGCTTTTTTTCCCCAACAATCGTTTTCAAATGGTCCGGGCATCATTTACAGGAGGGCTCCCTACCAAGGTCACTGTGGGTCCCCACAGGCGGCGGTGCAAGGCATTAGCTCACTCGGCTCCACAGACTGCCGGCAGCAGTGAGCCCGGCAGCAGTGAGCCCATCATAACGCCCGCCCACCCTCCTGCCTGCCTCAGGTCCTGCATTAACACAGTTAGACGCCAGTAAGGCAGTGAAAGTGTTCAGTTAGCTTTCAGCCAAGAAAGTTAACTTAAAAAAACCTGGCAGGGCCGAGGTGGCGCACGCCTTTAATCCTAACACTTGGGAGGCAGAGGCAGGCAGATTTCTGAGTTCAAGGCCAGCCTGGTCTACAGAGTGAGTCCAGGACTGTTGAACCTGTGAGTGGTTGTTTTAATTTTTGTTTTTGAAATCAGCTAACAACAGATGGCTATTGCAGAGCTGTCGTGACCATTGTCGGGGACAACCTAGTTCTTGTGTCTAAAACCCACATTTGTGGGGTACCGGGTAGGCACAGGAGGGTCCCCGGAGCTCCTGGGAAAAGGATACGAAGCTCAGTGTCCTTGAGTGGGCACACTGAGTGGGCACACTGATGTATAAAAACAGACAGACAGGACTGGAGAGCTGGCTCAGCGGGTAAGAGCACCTGAGTTCAAATCCCAGCTACCACCCGGTGGCTCACAACCATCTGTAACAAGATCTGACGCCCTCTTCTGAGTGTCTGAAGACAGCTACAGTGCACTCACAGGTAATAAATAAATAAATCTTTAAAACAAACAAACAACCCCAAACCAAACAACAACAAAAAAATCCCATCAAACCATCACACCTCAAGCTGGGCGTGGTGGCGCATGCCTGGAATCCCAGCACTTGGGAGACAGAGGCAGGTGGATTTCTGAGTTCAAGGCCAGCCTGGTCTACAGAGTGAGTTCCAGGACAGCCAGGGCTACACAGAGAAACCCTGTCTCGAAAAAACCAAAAAAAAAAAAAAAATCCCCGACACCTCTTAGGCCTCAGCTGGTGTAGACGGCGAGAAGCCCAGTAACACACAGGGGAGGCCAGTTCTGCCTCAGGTACTAGCGAGCAGCAGAAACTACATCGGGCAGTCACAACGCTGGGTCATCTGAACGCTGGGCCATCTGAACAAACTTCCACAGTGTACAGGATGCCGGGCATCACCTGAGAGCATCAATCCTGATGCCAGGGGCAGGAGCAGCTGCCACAGGTGTTGAGACAGCACGACTGAGCCCACCAGAACCATGTGATGCCAGGTAGGCACCCAGTAAGGCGGTCCTGGTACTGGAAAGGAGCCACAGAGCTGCGAAAGGTGTGTGCGGGCTCTTACGCCCTGCACTCCGTTACCTGCTTTGATTTCCCCTTCTCTGCACACTTGGACTTTTTGTCTTCAGAGACCTTCCAGTATACCTGTGAGGGAGGACCGTGTCAGAGCCAGTTCACTGCAGCACATCCCCACCCCCCTCCCGGGAAAGGAAGTGCTGGATAAGACAGACAGCAACAGAAGGCACACTACAGCTCAGAGCACACTGCTCGGCAGCCAGAATAAAGTCAGACGGGGAAGAGGTTCAGGGAGCAGGCGGGGTCCCCAAACCAGCAGGGATAGCACAGCCCTGGGCTTGCGACAAAGCAGCGGAGGGAGGGCTGGGGAGACGGATGGCCCAGTGGGTGCCTGCCAGTAAGCACAGGGACCTGAATCTGACCCCCAGAATTCATGTGAAAAGGCCAGGTGTGGCACTGGGCACTGGGCACACAGAGACAGGAGGGTCCCCTGTGGCTTGGCTGGCTGCCAGTCTACTTGCCGAGCTCCGGGCCAGTCCAGAGACCACGTCTCAAAAAAATGAAATTTTAAAAAGTGGCCAGCACCCAAGGAACGATACCCAAGGTTGTCGTCCTAGGACCCAGCCCCACATAATGAAAGTACAGCCAATTAAATTCTATCCCAAAGTGGGGGCTTTCATCTGTTCTTTCTTCTATCAGCCTTAAAGCTTTCTATTACACTTTTATTATGTGTAGATGTGAACATGTGATGGTGTGTAAGTGAGGTACGAAGACAACTTGTGGGAGTTTGTTCTCTTTCTATAGCGTGTGTTTGTGTGTGTGTGTGTGTGTGTGTGTGTGTGTGTGTGTGTGTTGGGGGCGGGGATTGAGCTCAGATCATCAGGTGCCTTTACTTGCTGAGCCATCTCTTCAGACCCTTCTGGACCTATTTTTGATCCTTTGAGAGTTTGACACATGCATAGGATGACTTTCGGATGTTTCCAGCCTCCGTTTAGAGGTGACCAGAGTACTACTCCACACGGATCAGACATAGAAACAGCCTAGCTGAGCTTCCTGGAGGAGTCCTGAGCCAGACCTGTGCAGACTGGGGACGGGGAGGCAGCGAAGGCAGCCCGTCTACAGGGGCATGGCTGGGAAGCCACAGGACCTACCTCATGTTGCTTCTCAGAGATGTCCAGCGCATTCACTGCAAAGACAGCTTCCCGGGCGCCCACATACAGAGTGTCTTTGTCTTCACTCATCAGCAGGGCCGAGTAGTTAAAGATGCCTGGCTCGTGGAACTGCACCAGACCTACCTCTGTGGCAGCAGAGGGGGAAAGGGAGAGCCCAGGAGTCACTGCAGAGCCTGAGCGCACCTTCCCACCTCACTGTCGGAACCAGACTTGTCACAGGGAACAACTGTGTCACGCTGCTCCAGCCTGGAGCAGAACTCAGGACCCCCAGGTGACCTCAATGCATCCACCAGGTACAAGAGAGGAGCTGGCCCGTGGCGGGACCCCAGGCTGGCATGCGACCCTAGGCTATACCCCTCATCTCCTTTTCTGTCTCCCAAGTCCTGTAGAGTTCCAAACCCCTCATGCTGGGGGCTTCCAGCACATCGCAGATAACTTGGTATGGTAGTTTGAATATGCATGGCCCAGGGAGTGGCACTATTAGATGTGTCCTTGTTGGAGGAAGTGTGTCACTGTGGGAAGGGCTTTGAGACCTTCTTCCCAGCTCCCTGGAACTTAGTCTGTCTTCAGATGAAGATGTAGAACTCTCAGCTCCTCCTGCACCATGCCTGCCTGGATGCTGCCATGCTCCTGCCTTAATGATAATGGACTGAACCACTGAACCTGTAAGCCAGCCCCAATTAAATGTTGTCCTTTATAAGAGTTGCCTTGGTCATGGTGTCTCTTTCAAAACAGTGGAAACCTTGACTAAGACACCTGGCTTACCTTCTACCTCTCTCTTTTGTTTTTTGTGTTTGTTTGTTTGTTTGTTTGTTTGTTTTCGAGAGGGTTTCTCTGTATAGCCCTGGCTGTCCTGGAACTCACTCTGTAGACCAGGCTGGCCTCCAACTCAGAAATCCTCCTGCTTCTGCCTCTTAAGTGCTGGGATTACAGGCATGCGCCACCATCTTTTAATGTGTCATTAACCATCGACTTTAGGTTTAGAAAGATGTAATGACTGAGAACTTTCTCACTCAGGAAATAAATGCCTTACTTTGAAACCCTCAACACCAAAAATTCAGTACTAGGGGCTGAGACGCTCATTGGTAGAACATCTGCCTAGCATGTGCAGGGTTTATGTTCTTTCCCTGGTGCCCCTTTAAAAAAAGTCAAGATGGGGGGGGCACATCTCCCTCCAAAGCAATTTCCAGTCATTACCAATGATGTCCAGAGACAAGTGATACTTCTTTGCACCTGCACCAGTTTAAGAACCTGCTAACCTAGGCAGGACATACACAATGCTGGTTTTCTTAGACAGGGTCTCTCTAGGTGGCCTAGGCTGGTCCAGAACTTACAGTCCTCCGGCCCCCTTCCTGAGTGTGCGTGTATGGGGGGGGTGTTCCCGCTGTGATGCTGAGCTCGGCATTATGCGCTGGCCTCGGTGAGTTCTGAACTTGCCTGCGAGCAAGTACCCCGAGTGCCAGGTGGCTTTCAGAGCGGGGCATTCTCACTGCACCTTGCTTCCTGCCTGTCTTCACACTGCTCCCTCCCTGGAATGTGGGACAGCCAGCGTGTCCCCATCCTGGAGGCTGACCTGGAGACCTCTCTGAGGCTGAGCTAATCTCGGCAGGGCAGCTCAAGCGTCTGGCATGAAGTCAGCATTAGGTAAGCTGTGAGCCGCTGAGGTCACATATATACACCGTCTAACTAAAGCTTGGCACCTGCCGTGGAGCCTGAAGCAGCCACCGGGGCCTCCTGCACACACGGCATCCTTCGGACATCTCAGCAGCTTAAGCCTGCCCGGACAGACCCCACAGAGCATCCAAAGCAGGGACCCCACGCTCTCTAGAACCGTTGGCAACCCACGGCTTTCACACTCACCTCCATGTTCCCAGGTGATCCGAGGCACAGGCGCAAATGCCACCGCGGTTACTACCACCAGGGCCAAGAACAGCCCCCTAACCGGGCTACACATCCTCATGGGCGGGGCCGCCGAGGCCATCAACAACAGGCACGCATGGATGGCAGTGGGCTGCTGTGGTGTGGCAGCAGGGACCTCTCAGAGCCCCAGGGCTGGGGCCAGCAGCACAGACTGGAGCCCATAAGCAGTGGGGTTCCCGAGTCCCCACATGTCAGGTTGGCAATGGCCACCTTCACAATGTCATGCCAAGGGCTACCGGTGTTCCCTTCTGACCTGCAAAAGAAGGAAAGGACAAGACTACAGGTCACAGCAGCTCCAGATGGTTCTCAGTCCGCCTCACCCATCCCTTCCTATGGCCTATCCTGTCTGAACCTGCCTGCTGAGGGACATGGAAGGCATCCAGGATTTGTGAGGTTTCCAGACAGACAGATCTTGCAGAGAGAGGACAAGGCTGACACGCCAAGATGGACGGACCCACCAAGGTGGAAATAATTAGCTAGAGGGACAGCCAGGTGCTTGGTGACATGCCGCAAATGAAAGGAACCATAAGGGTACCAGTTTCCCTGGAGGGCTCACTTTCCAATTTCTGACATGCTAACCCAGGAATATTACCAGACATCAGAGGGTGGCGGTTACAAGGCACATGCCTGAGAATACATGTAAGAGTGCACATGCATGGGGAGACACACCAAGTGCATGTAGCCATACACAAATGTACACAAAAATGCATGCATGTGCTCACATACATACACACATACATGCCTGCATACAGTATGTAAGCACACACTAACCCTCATACCCATGAAAACATGCCCCCAGGGCCTCACTTTGCAGGAGCAGCTGGCCAACAAAGGGCACAGCCAGCCCAGGAGGCGACCAGAGCTAGTCCTGCCTCACCAGGAAGCCGTTAATTACCATGGAAACACTAGCAATTAACTCTGATTTGTCCAAACAAGAACAGAAGACCGGGCTTTGCTGTTTGATGGAATTGTAGCCCCGGGTCCCTTGGGTCCCTGTCCTCACCTGCCCTAGCTAACCCAGAGGCCCAGCACACTCCAGGATCCCAGGATGCACAGCTCAGCGCTGAGTCACACCAGTCGCCCTGATACACAGATAGGCCTCACCTTTGGGTGTGGCTACTAGAAGCTGACGGAGCACAACAGTCTCCAGATGTGGACCCAATGCTGGCACAGCATCTACCCATCTGCCAGGCCTCCCCTACCCCACCCTTCCTCCCACAGAGGGCAGCTGTTCCTGAATCTCTATTCAGTCTCCTATCCTATCCTGTCCTGTACACAAGGGCAGGCTGTCTGGTCTCCATCCCAGTGGATTTAGAAGCTTCCTAAAGATAGCCCAAACCCTTCCTTCCTCCAAGGAGTGGGATAGTCCAGACCAGTGCAGCTGACCATTTTCCTTAACTATTACTATAGCCCACAAGCAGATACGGATGCAAAGAGGTGACTCCAATTATAGTTCTACAGAACAGGGTGCTTTGATCTTGAATGTCGCTTGGGCTTCAGAAGGACCACACCAGGCCAAACAGTTCCACGTGAGGTTTATTGAAAGGGGAAAGGGCAAAGGTGGCGGTGGAAAGAGAAGAGAAGAGAGGGAGGGAGGGGCGCTCCTCTTATATATATGGATGGTGATGTGGTCACAGGTAAAAGTGAGCCCAATGGATTCTGGGAATATGGTGGCCACTGTCTTGGCGACAGGTATCACACTGTTGTCTATGTGATGTCACAGGTTTAAGAGGTCCCGGTACCAACACAGGGGTCTGTCCGACCCCTGTCCTACCCTAGAAATTCGCAGCAGCCGAGCACATGGGGTGACCCCTACCCTGATCTAACCAAAGCAAGAAGCCAAGAACTGGGGCAGTGACTGGGAAACGGACATCGGTGACCCGGACAATTCTGAACTCTGCGTTTTGCTGAGCACGTTCACAGTGCGCCCTGCCTCGGAAGAGCCCATTCTCCTGCCAAAGTGAGGAGCGGGACTGTGGGCTGCTAGGGTTCACACCACAGGGAATCCTCTTAAAGCCACGGTCACCGACTCCCTCCAATACTGAGCACCCACAGTGCTAAGGAAAGCCAGGACAGCAATGCCACCCTGACCTCGAGCACCCTCTGGGTACAGAGGCAAAGGTGACACAGGTCTAAGCCCAGAAGACCGTGCGTGGGCTTTGCAGAGCTAGAGACGGCAAGAACTAGGAAGCTGTGACAGCAGGAGGTCCTCTGATGTGTGTGCACGCGGTTCCAGCTGTGAGGGCCAGGTGGCACGGGACAGACGCTTCTTCTCTCTTCAGGTCCCCCTGCTGGAAGCAGGTGATGAAGAGAACAGAGAAGGCTGTACGCCAGGCAAGGTCGCCAGCCACGGTTGTGCAGGTGTGTGTGTGTGTGGGGGGGGTTCACATTCCACTGTGCAGCCTGCTTGAACATTTTTATAAGAAAACATTCCTTCAGGGCTGGGTGTTCATCTCCATTGGTAGACTGTCTGCTTCTCATGCACAAAGTCCCCAGTTCAAGCCTCAGCACTTCATAAACCCAGGCATGGTGATGTGCCACCGGGTGGAGGCAGAAGTAGTTCAGGGCTATCCTTAGCTACGTAGTCTGAGGCCAGAGGACCCTGACTGAAATAAAATTTAAAGATACAAGACAGAAAGAAGAAAGGCAGTTCTTCTAAAATTCAAAGGAGGCACTGCGGGCCTTTAATATAAGGCAGAGGGAGCTCTGTGAGTTCACTGCTACTTTGGTCCACATCTGAGGCCAGGCCAGCCAGGGCTACAAGTGAAACCAAGTCGTAAGTAGACAAACAAACAAACAGGTGCACCAGACGCGGTGGTGCACACCTTTAATCCCAGTACTCAGGGGGAAGAGGCAGGCAGGCTCCCGTCTACAGAGTCCCAGGCCTGCCACGGTTACACAGTGAGGTCCTAGCTCAAGATTTAATGAAGTATTTTGTTAATTAACTAAAATTAATTAACAACAAGCTAATTAATCAATTAAGTCCTAGAAAAGAAGTTGGGCGGGGTCAAGCAAGACACCAAGACAGAGAGTCCAGAACCGGGGGCTAACAGACCAGAAGGGCTTTGGCCGATACCAGGCCCAACTCGGTACTCTGAACCTGTGAGCTGACGGTCATGCAAGCCGCTGGTTGGGATGCTCCACCACAGTACGAAAGGACACGGCAAGGAGTGAGACCCGTCTAGCTGAGAAACACAGGAACGGACGTGCTGGGCAGGGTGCAGAAGGAATGCCCCAAAGTTCACCATCAGCATCAACATCGTCATCATCATCATCATCGTTATCATCGTCAGCAGCAGCAGCACAGGACTTTAGAAACCTAACCTCTTCCTTCTCAGAGCTGTGAGAAGACACATGCATCCCGGAGACGCAGATGAAACCCTACATACTCCCCTCAGGTCCCCTTGGCCAAATGCAAGGACGGCCACTAGGCACACGCTCGCCCGTCTGCAGCCCCATTCACTGGCCGGATCCGCTGCAAGTAAGGACACCCAGTCTGCAGGCTTGTCTTGGATGCACCTCCTCCCTCACCCAACGACCCCTCCCCACGCTCAGAGGCTCTCCCCTCCCTCCCTCCAGCCTGGCCCCCTCCTGCCTCTGTGGCTTCCCTCCCCACCCTCCCAGCCTGGCCCCTTCCTGCCTCTGTGGCTTCCCTCCCCGCCCTCCCAGCCTGGCCCCCTCCTGCCTCTGTGGCTTCCTGCTTCCTTCTAGGTAACGGGACCCTGAGCTTTCTTCAGCGGGCAGAACGCCCAGTTCAACACATTAGTAAGTTGCCCTGCTTCTAGCCAAGGAAATCTGAGTGGAAAGCACTAGAAACAATCCCACGAAATAGGCTACCAATAATAATGAGGACGCTAGCACTGGATCCTGAGCTCATCTTGATGCTGCTATCTCCCATGTCTGGAGGTCTAGCAGCCGCTCTGTGAACAGAAAATCATAAGGCTTTCATTCTATCAGCTGCAAAGTGGAAAAGTCTCAGAGGCTGGGCCCTGACCACGAGGCTAAGACGCTGCACCAGCCTTTTCCGCAGGCTGAGTGAATTACCAAACACACTCAGAATGGAGCAACTAGAGCCCCGGGGGAAGAGAGCACGGTCCGCAGTGGAAATGTAATTAGAATGTGCTACCACGGCCCAGTGTTCAGCCGCGGTCAGCTAAAGGGGATGGGCGTGGGAGAGGGACACATTTATTAGGAGGGTGGGGGAGGGGAGGGGTGCAAGACAAGAGGCAGAGGGCAGGAGCCTCAGCTTGTGCCCAGAGTGAAAAGGTCACAACACAAGGCTAAAACAAAATTTAAGGAGAACTTTTTTTTTAAAAGTGGCTGAAATAACTGAAACTCTTCACTGTCGCAGCGTCACCTGGCTGGGCCTGCCCTTGGATATAAGCTGTATAAAACGCACCTGCTGCGGAGAGAGGCGGCTCAGAGGTTAAGAGCAGTGGTTGCCTCTGTAGACTGAGAACCTGGCTTCCCCTCACAGCACCCACAGCAGCTCACGGCCATCTGGAACTCCAGTTCTAGGGGGTGCAGTGGCACCTTCTGGTCTCCAGTGGCGGCCAGTCTTGACTAAAAGTAGGAACCGTGGGGTTCACCGGGCTCCTGGGCGGTCTACAGCAGCACAGCGCAAGTTCAGCCTGGCTGTGCTGGCTGCAGCCTCAGCCTCCTGCCTGGCAGACCCAACCCCACAATGCAGAGCATAGTTATCTCACGGGCAGACACTAGAGGGCGATAGCCCTGCCTAGAACCCACCCCCCTCCAGCCCCCCTGCTCTTTAAAACAAGTCCCTGGGAACAGCTAGAGGCCTGGAGGGGGAGGGAGCAGAGAAGTAGAGGGAAGGGGGGGAAGGCTGGTGGGCTTGACTTTTCTTCCTCTTTTCTTCTTTCCTCCACACAACTCACTGTTTGGTGTAATTTAAAACTCACTTTAAACAATGAGCTGGCCACACCCACGCAGACAGGCTGCCACAGTGCCTTCCAGGAATGGCTCCACAGGCATCCTCAAATGCCAAGTTCAGGACCTTGCTCTCTACGTTTAAATTCAAACAAAGAGATACAGCGCCCTTCCCCCAGGGGAAGCTGAGGTCTCTCCCCGACAGCTGAGGCCCTCCAGAAGAGGGCCTGACATCCCATTAGAGACAGGGTCATAAAGGCCCCATTACTCCACTAAGAGGGAAGATGACCTACTCTAAACCCAGCAGAAAGAGCTGCAGCCCCTCCTGTAACCTGCCTGGGCTGGCGGAGGGAAGCTCTCCACCTCCAAACCCTGGAAATCGACCCACCACAGCCAGGGCCTGGTTGTAGAGCTGTGAGCACCCAACTCAGGCCTGAGAGTGCTAATGGCCTTAAGGACACTGTGTGAGTGTTGAGTGCACACACACACGTTGTGCACACGAACCTGTGCGCATCTGTGTCAGCAGGTCCACCAGTGATGTGTGTTTACCCGTGCTCACACCCATGCACATGTATGTGCACAGATGCCAACGGGTGTCTGTATGTAGCCGTACGTGGGCACACCTGCAAGTGCCGATTTAAAATGTTGTCTCTGTGTAACATGCATGTAACATGTAACATGACATGTAACAGCATAAGTGCATGCATACACATGTGCACACATACCTATGTATGTGCAGGTATGTGCAAACATGTATGTCTACATGTTTGTGTGTGCGTGCATCTGCAGTTATGCACCTCTTTCACTGTGTGTGTGTGTGTGTCTGTGTGTGTGTATACACCTACTGTGTCTTAGACTTAAGGTTCCTCACTGGGATCTAATAATGGGGACAGATCATAGAGTGGGTACCATTAAGTGCTCCTGTGGGGACAAGATGTTCCACAGACTTTCAAGCACCCCCTGAGCACCACAGCAAACAGAACCGGGGGATCCTGAGTGGTTATGGCAAGGCAGACTGCTCCGTGGACTCCAGACCCCTGAAGACACAGACCACCGGAACCTGCTCCGTTCACTTCCTAGCTGCTCCTTTGCTCAGACTGGAGGTGAAACTCTGGCTGCCACGGGACAGAAACAGCCCGCCACGCCTTCCTTCCCAGCTGGGTGTGGCCTTCCAACCTCTCCCAGCCAGCCACTAGCTAGGCATCCCACCTACAATGCTGGCCCAGGTAATGCTGTCCCCCGAGAGTCCCAGGAGGGGTCCAGGAGCTCCTGAGTGGCTGCCTGACACAAAGCTGTCGCCCCAGCTTTGGTGTTCCCAGGCCTCAGAGCGTATCCCCAGAGCCAAGGTTTCCAGTTGGCAGGGACTTGCTCTATCTACTGTGGTTCCACTGGCAAAGCCCAGCTAGCCGGAGCAGCTGGGCATCGCTATCTAGGTCAACATTCAATCTCAAGCCACCTCACAGGAGCAGGCGAGACTCAGATGGGCTTATCTCAGCTCGTGCCCTAAACCTGAGCACTGGGTGGGTGCCATGCTGGGTGGCAAGGAGTGACAGCCATGGTACCAATGGAACAGCAGCAGCAGAAATATGTGTGCACTAAGGAGGCAGGGAGAGCTGGGTATGAAGCGCAGAGTTCCTTGGAGGACCAGTGGCCGGCTACCTGCAGAGACCTGGGCAAAGGCATACATATGATGTCGCTTAAAGTCTGACAACTCCATCTCTTTCTACAGGCTTGCAGCATGAGGGTGTCACTCTCTCCTTCTCCGGCCCCACAGGCTCTCATCTGAATCAGCACACCAACCCTGGTCCCCAGCTAGCTCTTACTATCCTCCGGGACTCTGAGTATTGATCCTGGATTCCAGGGACTGTGCAGACCTGTACTAAGAGTGGCTGGCCAGGG
Organism: Apodemus agrarius; assembly: GCA_964023405.1. NCBI lineage: Eukaryota > Metazoa > Chordata > Mammalia > Rodentia > Muridae > Apodemus > Apodemus agrarius. Next base: position 12,507,434 of record OZ030019.1, on the reverse strand, counting down.
GTAAGATTTTAGCCCTCTGGCCCTGGGTGACCTTCAGCTGCTACCGTGAGAATTACCAGGACACTCTAAATTTCTGTGTGGAGTCCTGACCCCCAGAGTGCCAGTGATAGGAGGAAGGTGGGGCCTTTTCAAGGTTATGAGGTAAAGAAGGCAGCCTTCCTAAGGCAGCTCCACAGAACCACTCCCTTTCCTTTCCCACTAGACAGGATACAATAAAAGCACCAAGACAGCCAGGAGCGAGCCTTCCCAGACACTGAATCTGCCGTGGCTCCGTCCTAAGCTGTGCCCTGCAGAACTGAGACAGCTGTACAGCTTATAACCAGAGAGCCGCCTAATAGCGAAACCCAGTCCAGGAAGCCAGTACCACATACACTAACTAGGAGCCGGTATATTTACCCAGGAGGTCACAGACAGTGGTGCTTTAGTGCCTGAGAGAGCAAGGAAATTTCCACTACAGACGCTACGGTGCACCTCATTTGAATTCTTAACGGTGCTTTATTATAAACTGTTTCCTAGCTGCAGAACTGGATCCGTGGGTGGTGCCTAACTCCTCTAAAGAAACGCAAAACCAACCACCACAAGAGTCTCCATCACTCAGTGCTGGTGCGCTTGGAGGACAAAGGATTTTGGGGGGGGGGGGAAGGACAATAGAAATCAAGCCACAGAGACACTCCCTGGTTCCCTGGCAAATCTGGGAACCCGCAGCTATGAACTGTGAGGACAAGGACTCCCCACAGTGTTTTCTCTGGCTGGAACAGGCCAGCAGGTGCACCTTTACAAGGCACAATCAGCAAGCAGGGTGGGTGTGTCTGGGCCATCCTGTGCCTGTGGCATTCCTCACAGCACTGGAAGGAAAGTGCATTGCATGGGAACTAGGGCCCACACTGTGGAGATGTGGAGAGCAAGCCTTGATCTACACGGAGGCAGAGAAGCTCTTTGGGGGTGGGCGGAGGGGCTGTATTCAGACGGACAGGGCTCTTGCTTTTTAATGCGGCTCTGGATGCATGAATCTGCCTGTACTTTCAAATTCCCCAAATCTAAGGAACGTGAGAAATATCCGATAGACCAACAAAATTCAAAGACAGATGGTCAAAGAGGAAGAAGGAAAATGAAGAAATGAACCGATGCCCAGAACCCCTGCGCCAACTGCCGACTTCCTCAAGTGAGGTCTCACTTGGTCTCGGGCCCCTGAGATGACTCAGGCCACTCTACTGTGCAAGCCTGAGGACTTGGGGCATAATCCTTGGTACCCATGGTGGAGAGAGAGCACCAGCTCTGAAAGGTATGGGCTGATCTCCACAGGTAAGCCATGGCATGCACGTGCCTGGACTCACACATAAAGGGCCCTGCCCAAACTGCGCCTAGATAGCCATGAAAACGGTGTGTGTAACCGGCTCGCACACTCCCAGTAGGGCCTTCCTCCTTACCACAGCCTTGCCAGGCTGCCTCTGTGAGAGGATCAGAGCTGCTGCTTGTATCACTGTATACCCAGGAGGAGGAAAGATGGGTTTTATACCCTATTCTGGTTGTTTCTTTTAGCTTTGTCCAATTCAAATGCATCCCGAATCCTGGGTAGAGAGCCATCTCTCAAGTGCCATGCCTTCCGTGACAGGAAGGTATAGTATGGCTGCTATGGCCTACACCAAGTTTCTGAGAGGAAGTGCTGGTGGTCATACAGAGATACACACAGAGACACAAGACCACACTGTCACAAACACACAGTCAAGCACAGTTATGCAGGACACACAGGCACATAGACAAACTCATCACACAGATGTGGAGCCATGAATGCGCGCGCGCGCGCACACACACACACACACACACACACACACACACACACAGGGACATGATGGACATATGGTATTCCTACGCCCCTAAAGAGAAGAGCAAGCACACATGGGGTGGACGCAGGACCGTCATGCCATCAGCAGCCATCACTCGGGAGGACTGGGAGTTGGAGGAGAACATGGAGACAGGAAAGGAAGGCCATCCAGGAACCTCACTGTCTAGCATCAAAGCCCGAAGCTGCCCTGAAGGATAGCTGATGAGGCTCCAGTGAACACACTGGAACAAGATACCCGACCATCCATCAGATCCAATGGAGGCTTCTAGAAGGCATCGCTTGCCAACCTGGACATACGAATCGTACACAAATGATTTACCTGTGCCGTGAGTCTCTGGGGTTGTTCTTGGCACCCCTAGAACAGAAGCTTCAGGAAGACATCTCTGAAAGAAATGAGAGACCAAGAGTCAAGCCCCTGGGTTCTTCACCCTCACGCTAAGCCTGGCTTTCAGACAGGCACTAAGTACAAATTCCGTCCCACCTTCTTAAACTCATGGCCCCAGGCAGATGACCTTTCTGTCCAGTTCCTTCCGGGCTTGTATGAAGGAAGTGAGGTGCTGGGAGCCAGCAAAGGGGAAGCGAGGCCTGGCCTGGGTCAGCTGGCGCTCACCTCACCACAAACACCACAAGCAACCACTTCTCTTTTCTTTCTTTTTCCTTCTCCTTTAAAAAAAACAAAACCAAACAAATCAGGCCAGAGAGGTGGCTCAGGTTTAGAGCACTGGCTACTGGCTGTTCTTCCAGAGGACCTAGGTTCAATTCCCAGCACCCACAGGGTGGCTCACAACTGTCTGTAGCTCACGTTCTAGGGAATCTGACAACCTCACAGAGGCATACATACGACAGGCAAAACACCAATTCACATTAATATATAAATAAGCAAACAGCCTGACCAACTTGGTTTTATTTATTTATTTATTTATTTATTTATTTATTTATTTGTTTGCACTGTGTTGTGAACTTGTAAAATCCCAGCTCTCCACCAGGAATTCAAGATCATCTGTGGCTGCAGAGCAGATTCAAGGCCAGCCTGGACTACATAAGAACCAGCCTCAAAAACAAAACCAAGCATAACCAAGTGCTGTTATTCTTTTCAGATTTTTAAAACCTCAAACAAGACTTTATTTATTGCGTTGCGTCTATGTGTGGGCACATTCAGATTACAGCATGCGTGGAAGTCCACGGATGACGTGGAGGAGTCTGTTCTCTCCCACCTTGTGGGACCCCGGGGGTCCAATTCAGGTCACTGAGATGGGCAGCAAGCCCCTCTTACTGGCTGAGCCAGTCCCAAGGGAAAGTTCATCAGATCTGTGTCCCTTTCATCTTCCCAAGGAAACCAAGGGACACCCACAGACAACATATTCACAAGAATTAAATGGGTGCTCAGCCCGTGTCTGTCTTTCTGTCTGTCTTTCCTTCCTTCTTTTTCTTTTCTTCCTTCCTTTTTTTTTTTTAATTTGTTTTTTTCGAGACAGGGTTTCTCTGTGTAGCCCTGGCTGTCCTGGAACTCACTCTGTAGACCAGCCTGGCCTCGAACTCAGAAATCCGCCTTCCTCTGCCTCCCAGAGTGCTGGGATTACAGGCGTGTGCCACCACCGCCCAGCTCCTTCCTTCTTTCTTTATGTATGTGAGTACACTGTAGCTGTCTTCAGACACCCCAGAAGAGGGCATCAGATCCCATTACAGATGGTTGTGAGCCAACATGTGGTTGCCGGGAATTGAACTCAGGACCTCAGGAAGAGCAGTCAGTGCCCTTCACGGCTGAGCCATCTCTCTAGCCCAGCCCATGTCTTGGTTGATCTTAGGTAGTTAGTTCTGAGACAGAACACAGGCTGGCTCACACAGGGTCAGCAGTCCTCCTCTGAGCTAGGCCTCAGCCCCTCTCAGCCGGGAAAGGTTTAGACAGCATCGTGACGGCCCAGAATTGTGAAATGGAAAGACTCCCTTTGGAGAACCATTGTACATGCCTGTCACTTCACGAATGAAGGACCAGCCAGGGCTGACAGTGTGGTCCGGGTTTCTGTGTCCCTGTGACACCGACCGGCTCAGACACTTGGACTCACTGTCTGTACCCACTTCCTGCCCACCAAGGCTCCAGTGTCCTTGTCCGGTCTCTTGAGCCTAGTCAGCTCCAGAGTCAAGTCACGACCCGCTTCTGGCTGCAGCCGCCACCTAGACCGTGAGTCTTCAGCTTGTCTTCCCCACTCACTCTGACCGTTTCCTTCCGCTTCCGCGACGCAAAACCACCCAAGTCATAATTAGTCTCTCTCAGCTCAGTCACCCTACCCGTGGAATCCCCCTGCGTGGGCTGAGGCTGGCACCTTAGCCTCCCCCTTAAAATAGCACCTGCTGTGGCTCACAGAAGGAAGGAAGACACTCATAAGAAGCTTTCCATTAGCAGAAGCCAGAAGCCCCCCTCCCTCTTACTTCTAGCACAGCAACTCGGGTGGCCCCACATTCCCAGCAATAACCGGATCAAAGGGTCCTATGGTCAAAGACTACTGGCTCAAAGTCTGGCGCCTCCAAGCTGGGTGGTCTTAAGGAAGCTGCTGGGCCTCTCTGGGCCATTTTCGTCCTTCAGAAAATGGGAGCTGAGAAATATCACTGCCTCACCTCGAGGTCTCAGATTCTGAGGTTGGTCTGTGTGAGAGCTTAATCCTGATCATGGCGCCCAATGAAGAGCTAGCTGCTGAGTGGGACCTGGGCAGCAATGTTGCTGCAGGTGAGACGGAGCCTGTCACAAAGGCCTCCCCGAGACGGCTCAGCCAAAGCTGCATTTGCTTTAAGCGAGCCTGGAGCATTTTAAGGGTCCAGTTGGGGCTCAGGCTGTGTGCAGTTCAGGGGCTAGAATGGCTGATTAGCATGCATGAAGTCTATGAAAATGAGACAGCCACACTGTTTAAAACTGGTTTTGGTGATGGCTGCAGGGCTCATAATCCTAGCTGTGGAGGCTAAAAGCAAGCAGGGCAAAGTTCTAGGTTATCCTCAGCTACACAGCAAAGTCAAGGCGAGCCTAGGCTACACCAGACCCCCAACTCAGCGGACTCAGCAGCTCTTCCCTATATGCAACAAGGATTTTGAACCACTAGATCCTGCAATGACCATAGGCCTGGGGGGGGGGGGGGCATGTGTTAAACTCCAGATCCTCTATCACACTCCGTGGCAAGCACGGGTTGGGCAGAGCACAGGAAGACACAGGATGGCAGGGTGCAGCAGAAGCCCACCAGCCCTGCCCGGCCTCCAGAGGGATGGGACCAGAAGAGCAAGGCAGCAGCTCTGCCTGTGGGCCAGGGTCCCTCTGCCCTGCGGCTCTCAAACCCAGTTCACGCATAGGTGATGGATGAACGCACACAGCCAGAGAGGGCAGGGCCGTGGCCAACAGGGATTTGTTTCCTAAGTCCCCAGACCACAAAATGCTACCCTAGCAGATTCCTTTCATCTCTAGCAATTCCTCAGAAATACACAGCAAAATTACAAGGCCGGGCCAGTTCAACAAGGGTCATAATCAAGATTCACCAGCAGGGCCCGGGTCAGTGGGGGGTTATCTCCTCACTCCCTTCTGAGGATGTGGTACACCCTCGGGAGGGGCTGCCTGCTCGCCATGCGGCCCAGCAAGTCCAAGCTTCCCTAGTTTGCCTCATCAGGGTTTCCAGTCTGTCTAACTGCCAACGGTCAACTGTCGATTGTCACATTGTGTGGGTCACCCTGACTGTGAACAGATCCCCACCTTCCTCCAGAAACCCCCAAACCATACTCCAGCGACTTCCCTGCATCTTAATTAAGGTTCTGTTAACTCTTTTCTTTTTTCTCTTTTTCCCCTTCCCTCCCCTTCCCTTCCTTCAAGCTAGCTTTTACTGTGTCACCAGGCCTGGCCTCTAACTCCTAAACATAAGCTATCCCTGCCTCAGCCTCAGAATAAAGCATTTCTCTGCTTCTTCTGCTCTGTTTTTAATTTGGTTTTTTCAAGACAGAGTTTCTCTGTGGAGCCCTGGCTGGCCTAGAACTCACTCTGTAGACCAGGCTGGCCTTGAACTCCAGAGATCCACCTACCTCTGCCTCCTGACTGCTGGATTAAAGACCTGCTCCACCAACACCCAGCTCAGTGTCTCTGCTTCTTAACCACAGTGGAACCGAAGCAGCCAATGGTTTGTTTTTGGTTTGTTTTTTTGGGGAAGGGGGTGTTGGTTTTTCTTTCTTTCTTTCTTTTCTTTTTCTTTCTTTTTTTTTGGTTTTTCAAGACAGGGTTTTTAATTTTTTTCTTTTCTTTTCTTTTCTTTTTTTTTTTTTTTTTTTTGTTTTTCGATGTTGGTTTTTCGAGACAGGGTTTCTTTGTGTAGCCCTGGCTGTCCTGAAACTCACTCTGCAGACCAGGCTGGCCTCAAATTCAGAAATCCGCCTGCCCCTGCCTCCCAATGTTTTTAATTGATGCTCAGCTTATAGTCACTGTGGATGGGTGAACTAAACACTAAAGGGTGAGCCATGGGACGAAACAGCTACCTCACACATGGCCCAGGGAGCTGGGGTTTTGTTTGCCCCAGTACAGTTATGGTGCAACTGTTGCCACATTTGTTTGTTTGTTTGTTTGTTTGTTTGTTTTAATAGCCAGAATCTCTATGAACTTCTAGTCTCCAAATACCAAAATGGGCCCCAGGCAAGATGTAACAGGCAAGTATGGGTGCCTGTCGTCAAGTCCTCTGACACAAGTGTTGTGGCACACAGGCTTGTACACGCATGCGCACAGAAGTACTTACACACAGAAGAACACTAGAGGCTGGTGTTCTGTAATCCGTAAATTACACTATCCCCAAACTCACTTTACCCAGCCTCTCATGTCACTCTTGGGAGCTTTTCCTTCTTCTTCTTCTTCTTCTTCTTCTTTTTTTTTGGGGGGGGGGGGTTGAGACAGGGTTTCTCTGTGTAGCCCTGGCTGTCCTGGAACTCACTCTGTAGACCAGGCTGACCTCGAACTGAGAAATCCGCCTGCCTCTGCCTCCCAAGTGCTGGGATTACAGGCGTGTGCCACCACCGCCCAGCCGAGCTTTTCCTTCTTACTTCCTCTAGGGCTGTGGGTCTAATGCTGTGACCCTTTAATACACTTCCTCATGTTGTGGTGACCCCAGCCATAAGATTATTTTGCTGCTGCTTTCGTAAATGTAACTATCTGATATACAATGTATCTGACCCACAAAGGGGTGGAGACCCACTGGCTGAGATCGCTGCTCTAGTGTGACACCAGTGGAAACCGCTTTGAAAGAGTCCATGACCTGGGGTGGCCCTTGCATCTGTTACCCATACCTGAAGTCACTCGAGGCAGGAAATGATCCATAAAGATGGCTGCCATCAGAGCTGCATTCACTGTGTCCCTGAGGCAGCGAGCGGGCAGGACCCAAGAACTGATCTTCCAGTAGGAGCAAGGGGATCCCAGAAATCAGCCTGCTCTGCACTCTCCAAGCAGGAAGGAGCCACTGGTGCCTCACTGACCAGCTAATGAGAGCCACTCTTCTCCTGGCAGCCTGGATCTCCATGGATAGGGAGACCCAGGTCCTACAGCTCTGGGTTGACTTATAGACTCTGGCCCCGAGTACCTGTTGAGTCCGGTGAGCCTTACAGCAGGGCTGTCCTGCCAGCAGCCAGCCATGCCAGAGTGGGTGAGAGGTCTCCTGTCCTGCTCTGTGCCAGTTCCTACATGAGTCAGATTGTGAAGCATGGTGGGTCAGACACTCAAGAGCTGCTGAGTCACTGTCACCAGACAGGAATGCACCTGCAGAGGGATATGACCACTGCTGCACCTCTTGGGGCCAGAGGAAGGAGGTGGACTCACGCCTAAGCACAGAGAAGGAATGCTGGGTGCACATTCAGAACTGCCTCACGCCAAGCCTGGAGCATCAAACCTTAGAATTCCCAGGAATCCGCATCACCGGGAAAAGCCAAGATTCTAGAACATTCTGTCACCAAGATAATCCAGGCTGCAAATAACAAATGGGCAGGGGGTCTTGCAGCCTCGTCCCTGCCTCAAGACAACGACTGGACCTCAAGTGAGCTCAGTGCCCACTCTGGAGGCCTGGGACACTCCACGCTGATGATGGTGAAAGAAGACACCTCATGTGTATCCACCATACCCATTCCATCTTCTCCCAGCGACAACAGGTAGAGAAGGCAAGTAACAGACTTAAGGCCCCAAAGAATGCAGACAGGGGCAGCTGTGCAAGAGGAAGAGGCTCCATTCTTAGGACCGCAGCGCCACCCATGGTGTCAGGACTAGGCATCCGTGTTTAAAGGCACCGAAAGGCAGGGCTTGGGAGGAGGCTCAGCGAGGTAAGTGCATGCCTCCTGAACCTGAGGTAACACTCAGTCCACAGAGCCCTCGTGAACGCCTACATGTGGTGGTGCAACAGCAGACCCTCCGGAGGCCTCTCAGGCTTCCACCATACTTGCACACTCAAGTGTGCCCACACACGTGTGAACATGAACTCACACAAAGACACACCAAGAAAACCGCTGGGTCTGGGCTGACCGTGCACACACCTGTCCTTACGCCTTCCACTGCTGGCCCAGTGTAGGCTGCATTCACACTAGCAACGCAAGGGGGTGGGGGTGGGGAGGGGGCAGGTTCTACACACATGCTGAATTCTCCTTAAGTAGCTTCCCCCCCCCACCCCCGTCATGGTGGGCTTCCCTGTCTCAAGGCCAACTAGAACTGGTCTCCACAAATAAAAGGTGCGAAAGCCACGAAAGCCGTGAGCTGGACAACCTACAGGGAGGGGCCAGGGAGTGACAAGACACAGGGGAAACTCAGCGACACAGGTTCAGGGAACAGTTCAGGCATGGGAAGGGGATTTCAGCACAGGGAGGGAGTGCATCACAAAATTTCGTAAGGAGAGGAAGTTCTGCAGCAACACTGCCCCATCCGGCAAGCCCTGCCCAGCCCCATTCATTAGCCTACCCGGCCCCATCCTACCTCCACCAACAAGCAAAGGAGCCTGTGTACCCTCTGGACGCAGCTGTACACAGGACTCCCGAGAGCGGGGACCTGGAGCCTCAGAGTTGTGTCTTGCAATGCCTCCAGTTCAAGGAGATGCCAGCTTGGAGATATTTATCTCTAAGATGGCTTCAAAGCAAAAGTGATCTCCTAGCACACGCTCACCCATCAGGAAGGGCTAACCGAGTAACAGCAGCCGTGCGTGAACGAGGGCAGTAAGCCAGGCCCGCCAGCAGCTCTCAGCAAGTACAGACAAACGCGATAGGGCATTAACTGCAAAACAATGGGAGGGCGCTACTCTGCCGTGATCACCAGCCCGAGGGTGAGGCCTGGAGGCTGGGCCAGGCAGTGCCACACAGACCCACACCTGGAGGGGTAGGTAGCAGCTCCTGCTTTCGAGGTGCATGTGGGTCTCACGCAGGGAGCCCCCCCTAGGCTGATCTGGGTGTGGTTACTTGCACACGAGTGGAATGACCTGTGTTCAGCTCTGGAAGGTGGGGTTTAAAGGTACTGTAAGACTCTTCTGGGTCTTTTATTCATGTGGCTAGGGTCTCCTGTCAATACCGTCCTTACTACCAAGAGCGCTGTTTCCGGCCACAGCTGCTTCCCACCTTGGCACCTTCTCTTCTGATGTGTCTTGCCTCAGGGTCCCCAGAAGGCATTCCTGACACCTGCAGAGATTCACCTCACAGGTGCTTGGCACCTCAGGCCCCTGCCTGTTCTCCTCTTCACAGCTGTGCCGTTCTGCTCTGACCTGTGCCTCCGTCATCCTCACGCCTGTGCTCCGCAGTTCATTATCTCCCTCCACACCCAGTCACAGTTGGACCAAGTGTACCAGCAGCAACCTGGGCTCTCAGCAAGTACAGAGATTAGTTTCCATTACCTGGTAGTGCTGGCCACCACGGGGTTGCAGTAAAGTGATCGAAATAGACCACTGCTGTGGCTTGATTCACCTGCTGGTCCACTGGGTCCCGGGAGAGCAAGAAATGTGGCCCAATAAAAAACCCTAAGCTCCCAGCACTTGGGAGGTATAGACAGGCAAATCTCTGAGTTTGAGGCCAGCCTGGTCTACAAAATGAGTTCTAGGCCAGCTAAGCCTCCACGGTGAGACCCTGTTTCAAAACAAACAAAAGACCCATAAGCTCACTTAGAAGTTGAGATTTCACTTAGTTTACTAGGCCCTGTTGTTCTTGGGTGCAAGTTCTATGTATGACAACATTGTGTAGGATGTCAAAAGTCTAGACATGCCTGAGGGGAAGCAACTTAAAAACCAACTCTCCAACTGGAAAAGAGGGCTCGGTGGCTGAAAGCGCCCGCTGATCTTGCTGGGAACCCAGTTCCAACACACACACACACACACACACACACACACACACACAGAAAAATAAGCCTTTTAAAAACAAAAAGGTCAAGCCAGGAGGTGGTGGCGCACGCCTTTAATCCCAGCATTTGGGAGGCAGAGGCAGGTGGATTTCTGAGTTAGAGGCCAGCCTGGTCTACAGAGTGAGTTCCAGGACAGCCAGGGCTACACAGAGAAACTTTGTCTCAAAACAAAAACAAAAACAAAAACAAAAACAAACAAAAAAGGTCAATTCTTAGGAGGACAATTTTTTTTTGTCCTGGGGACAAACCCCCACCCCCACCCTGAACCAATTTAAGACAGGAAGAGGTTGTCTTGGGGCTCAAGGGACTCCAGGCTCTAGGGAATTTCATCTCCCAGCAGCATCTGCTCACCCAGAAATCTCTTGCTAGAAAGGAGAAGTGAAAGACACACAGAGAGGTCAGGGTGGTCCCCAGCCTGCCCGCAGTGGCCAGAGCCGGGCAAAACGGCTCAGTATGACCCGTGTGACCCTCCTGTGCTGACACAGAGGCCAGGAGATCTGCACCCCAGCTTCAGAGAGTGACCTCTCAAGGTGGCAAGGACGGAAGCCCACAAGCATCCCTCCAGCACTGACAACCACTGCCGACCGCCTGCCTGCCTGGTCACCTGTGACCAGTGCTCTGACTTAAGTCAGTCTGTGTCTCAGTCAGGGTTTCTATTCCTGCATGACCAAGAAGCAAGGTGGGGAGGAAAGGGTTTATTCAGCTTACACTTCCACTTTGCTGTTTATCACTGAAGGAAGTTAGGACTGGAACTCAAGCAGGTCAGGAAGCAGGAGCTGATGCAGAGGCCATGGAGGGGTGCTGCTTACTGGCTTGCTTCCCCTGGCTTGCTCAGCTTGCTTTCCTATAAAACCCAAGACTACCAGCCCAGGGATGGCCCCACCCACAATGGACCCTCCCACCTTAATCACTAATTGAGAAAATGCCTTACAGCTGGATCTGATGGAGGCATTTCCTCAAGGGAGGCTCCTTTCTCTGTGGTAACTCCAGCTCTTGTCAAGTTGACACAAAATCAGCCAGTACAGTCTCTCACTTTTGTTTTGTTTTGTTTTGTTTTTGTTTTTCAAGACAGGGTTTCTCTGTGTAGCCCTGGCTGTCCTGGAACTCACTCTGTAGACCAGGCTGGCCTCGAACTCAGAAATCCGCCTGCCTCTGCCTCCCAAGCACTGGGATTAAAGGCGTGCGCCACCACGCCCGGCAGTCTCTCACTTCCAAGTCAATGCATCTCCACTCAGCAGGGATAACCTTCAGTCCTGGCTGTTCAGGGTCTGAGGCGGAAGGACCCATGAGTTCTAGGGCCAGTCTAGGCAACATGGCAAGACCCCATCTCAACCAAAAGAAAAAAGAAAGGGTCTTGGAGAGGTGGCTCTGCTGGCAGAGCGCGTGCTTTGTGTGCATGAAGTCCTGAATTCCACCCCAGCCCGCACTACATACACCAGGCATGGTGCCGACAGGAGGAGCACGCGTTATGGGCAGCCTAGACTACAAGAAGTCCCTGCCTCACAAAAAGAAGAAAGAAGGGATTACACACTACCTGAGACCACACACAAAGGAAAGGATTCACTGGCCGGGACACCAGAACACAGAGGACCTGCAACCTCACATGTCACAGGGGCCACGATGCTCAAACTCCTGCAAACATTTAAGCCCAAATCATGCTCCAAGGGGTGGCAGCCCAGGTGTGGTGGTTTACATGAGAATGGCTCCCACAGGCTCGTATATTTGAATGCTTGGTCTGGCCTCTAGCTGGTGAAACTGTTTTGGGAACAATTCTGAAGTATGTCCTTGCAGGAGGGGGTGTGCCACTGGGGTGGGCTTTGAGGTTTCAAAAACCCACTCCGGGCCCAGTCTCGCTCTCTCTGACTCCATCTTTTGGGTGAGACGTAAGATGTCAGCTAGCTGCCTGCTGCTGTGCTTCCCGACATAACCATCATGGGCTCTATCGCAACAGAACAGCAACTAAGACAGAAGCCTTCTTCAAGCACTAGGGAGGTTTCCAGAACCAGCGGGTGAGCAGAGAACGGACACAGAGGTGGCCCGGAGGCCACAGGGGGACAGGCCTGGGTGAAGAGTGACCAGCAGTGGCACCCCTGGGCTTCAGACTAGTTACAGGATCCATGCTTGCCAGACCAGTGTGTGAGCTCGTGCCACAAGGACACCCTTGAGATGAGGACCAGGGAATCACAATCCTTCCGGTCCCCCGTGTCCACGGCACCTTAAGCACCCTGTACCGGAAATTACTGCCACCCAGAGTACACAGCAGGGCAGCCAGGCCAGTAAGCTTTACATAACCTCTCCTCACTGGCTGGTCCCACTTCCCGGACGCACCCAGCAGAAGCACCAGGAAAATGTTTAGTTTTAAGCTCCGTTCACTCTGACCTCTTTGCTCTGCCAGCCCGGAGCCTGTGGCTGCTTGCCTGGCTCTAAACTCAGAGTAGAGTCACACAAAGATCCCCCAGACAGGTTCCTGAGCCTGAGGTAGTGTTGAACAAAGACAGGCCTAATTTGTGGCCGACCAATATGGCCTAGCTTTTTGGTTTGTTTTGTCTTGTCTTGTTTGAGATGGGGTGGGGGATGGGAGGAAGTCTTGCTTTTTTTTTTTTTTTTTTTTTTTTTTGCCCAAGACAGCCCTGAACTACTGGGCTCAAATGATCCCCCTGCCTTAGCTCCTTGAGCAGCTGAGAGATTCGGACACGCTTTCCAGCCTAGCCACACCTGTTTGTGCCCATCTCTTACAGGAACTTCCCTTTGGGAATACCAAGGCCTGGTAATGCCCACCATACTCCTTACCTTGCTGTTCCTTCACCAACACTGGCAGGAACAGAGTTCCTGCATCCCTGCCCAGCATGGCCATCACAGACCTCGCCTGTCAATGGCACGGGTGCTTCGTCCACCCACTCCCCCTAACCCCCCCCCCCCTGAGGTGAGTGAGGACTGCATCATCTTAGGGAGCACTGATGTCTCCCTGGGACACTGCTGAAACAGACTCCAAACTCACAGGTTTGAAACAACACCAACACATTTCAGAACAGCTGCAGAGGGCAGGCACGCAGAGGGCAGGCACGCAGAGGGCTGACTGAACGCTCACGGCCACCGAGCCAGGCTCCTGGATGTACCACTGGGCCTCTCCCTGCTCCGAAGGCTTCCCTCCACCACAGAGCTCCCTCCACCGCCACAGCCGGCAAGTGGGATCCCAGGCCAAGCCGGGCTCTGCCACCCAAGACCACTGAGATCTGAAGGTGAGCATGGAGGGGGGCACTTTGCCTAGTCCTGGCAGAAATGAAGACACTGTAAAGACACCTGTGCCTTTGGCTATCAGGCTCCTGAAACAACAGACCCCAGGAAACTGGAATCTCCACTGGCCTGAGAAATCCTCTCCCAGGAAGAGTTCTCACAGTTCCGTGACCTGGACTGCTCAGTATGTGGACCCTCGGGGCCTGAGGATGACCCTGGTGTGTATGGCCCTGAGGTGTATGGCTCCAGTGTATATGTGTGGGAGTTCCCCTCTGCTCCTTTTCTTGTTCTTTCCAGAGGGATCCCATTGAATAAATGCTCCTTTTCTGCTCTGCACCATGATTTGCTTTTTAACCGGCTTGCTGAGGACAGGCGGTTGTGAGCGGCTTGTTGGAGCTGCAGGGCCTCCAGGCTCTGACATCGATTTCCATTTGTCCAGGTACAGGCTGTCCCACACCAGGAAGATCAGGAGATGGGGCTGCGAGGAACTAACCCTCCCCAGCCACTTTTCTAGGTCACTGTTACACAAGACCCACACCCACCCCGCCCTCTTTTGTCTCGTCTCTTCTCAGTGATTTATCACCACTTATTTAAATGGATCTGAAGCCTGTGTCTGCTTCTTCCTGGTCTGACTTGGGTTGGGTGCCAAATACTCACAAACATATTAAAGTCAGACAGCTTGTCTCCTCTTGATCGGTCTCTTATCAGTTTAGTTCATAGGTCCCAGGAACAGGGGCTAGAAAGTGGAGGGCTCTCCCACACCTCCCTCCCCAGCAGCAGTGAACCCCCTCCCCTGCATTACCCTGATGATTACATTCTGGGTCACCTGAATTATCAGCGACATCAGATCATGATAGCTTCTGCTAGGCCCCTCGCCATGTCACCTAACAGTCACAGGCTCCAATACGGGATATCTTGAGGGACATTTATTCAGTCCCCTGCAGATCCCCAGAATCTGCATTAAAATCCAAAACTGGGAGAAGGGGCTGGAGTCCCGGCAACAGAGGAGGAGACGCTTACCACCACCACCCCCCCCCCCGCCTTTTTCTTCATTTGCAAAATTAGTAATGTTTGTCAGCCTGGTTTGAAGCTGAAAAACCTGCATCCCCGACATCCATGGAAGGAATGGACCGAGGAAGGAACTCTGTGGGGCCCAGAACAGGTACGAATTTTCCACTTGCCATCCCATAAAACTTAGGGAGACTCTTTTCTTTCATAAATGGGAATCACTGAGACAGAATGCCAGCCCTGTATCCCTCCACCAAACTTAAAAAAAACAAAAAAAACAAAAAAAACCCAACAACAACAACAAAAAACCTCTCTGTATTTCTCACACACTCGGCGCCTAGTGTCTAATTGTTAAATACAAATATTTAACTGGGATTGAGGATGGGGAGAGGCCAGAGGAGGACCCATGATGGGGGAAAAAAGACTTCAAGGGAGAAGGGATGGGAGGGGAACAGAGCACATGCGATCTGGAAGCAGAAGGGGGGGATACTGGGGCAGGGGGCGGGGGGGGGGCCGTACCTCAGGAGGCACAAAGAATAAACTAAGGGCGCGATGCCTCAAGGGAATGTGTTCCTTTATAAACTCACTCAAAAGACAAATAAGTAAGCAAAGGTGTCTGTAACAGCCTAACTAACTTGGGATCAGCCCCGCGGCGGAGACAGAGGCAGTGGTTTGCTCGGGGGAACAGCCATGTGAGCTGCCCCTGGACCCACCGTAGGAAAACCCCTTAAGCTCTCTCAGCCTGCAGTCCTCCGGGGCTTTGTCTCCTGGTTTCTAGACATTATAAGTGGGCCGTAGCGTCTTTCTCTCTCCAATTAAGCTAAACTGTAAACCAACCCTTGTTCCTTTGCCAATGCCTGTCTTCTGATTTCTTTTGGAATTCAGGGTTAACGGGGCTATGGATTACAGCTCCCAATGTCCATCCATACCTCCTCAGACTCCCTGTGGCCCAGTGTGGGAGAATAGAAGGACAGGAGCAGTTAGGAAGGCCAGAGGGCCTGTTCCAAGGGTGGTTGCCAGCCTTCGGGGAGATGCCCATGCTGGGCACTATGTGTTTGCTGCTTCCGGTGAAGCCTGTTCCTGCTGGGAAGCCATGGTTGGTATTTTAATAAGGGGAACTCCATGCTACCCCTGCCTGAGTCAGCTCCCTGAGCCAGCTGCATTCAACAGGGTGGCTGGAGGACACCTCCCAGCAAACCTGCCATAGCCCGTGGGAGGCAGGAGCCCCACTAGAGTCAAGTAGAGAGAAGGTACAGTCTAGGAGTGTGAGCATCTGTGAGCTGAGTGAGAGTCTCTGGACCCTGGAGAACAGGAGAAGTCGCAGGAAAACACAGTCGGAACAAAAGTCTCTGACTTTGGAAGTGTCACTATGCCCCCAGAATCCCCCATTCTTGGGAAGTCTCTGGGCTCTGGTTCTGGGAGCTCCAGGGCAGACACGGCCAATTTGGTCCTGGCTTGTAATTTACGGCCCCTCTCTGTCCTCATCCTAGAACAGCATCCTCCCCAGACCTCTGGCTTCCACACCCACATGGGCCATCAAAGCCTTCTGATTTACAGACCCCAGCGACACGAGACCACCCCAGACACGGCAACCGTATCTGTGCTTCTGCTGAATCAAAAACCAGGGCCTTCCTTCCCTGGGCTGTGGGGCCAGGCAAGTCCTTGCCAGGACCACACCCACAGGCAGCAAGCCAGCCACTCTGGGCCACCCCTCCCTCCCCACAGAGTGTCTATAAGACAGAAACCTGAGATAAATGAGTTCAAACAACAAAGAAGTGTGTGACCCCGGCCAGCATCAGTGAGCACATGGCTGCCAACCAGCCACCCATAAGAAGGACCCAGGGTTAACCCCAGGCCAGGTAGCAGGGACCGACTGGCTCTGTAGCTGGGCCATGCCCACTGTCTTGGAGGTAGAGGACAGCCACACGCTCAGACCAACCTCCCCCCTCTACCTAAGTACCTTTTCCTCCATCCCTGGGATCCAGCTATCTGCACTCCTAGGAGGCGCTCTTCAGAACAGCCCACTCAGCCCTGAGCCCTCTGCAAAGGTGTATGTGTGTGTGTGTGTGTGTGTGTGTGTGTGTGTGTGTGTGTGTGAGAGAGAGAGAGAGAGAGAGAGAGAGAGAGAGAGAAAGAAAGAAAGAAAGAAAGAAAGAAAGAAAGAATGAATGAATCTGGCCTCAGTACTAGCCCTGCATACCTTTCTGCAGCCGGGCTCCCGGCCCTGCTCTGGCTGCGGTGCTCCTGGCTGCTTGCTCGCAACTCGGCCCTCACAACTTTTCGGATCCAGCCACTCTTACCTTCAAGTGGGGCCTCTGCCCGGCTGAGATGTTTGTCTTGACCATAGGGTCTCTGTCATGAGTTGGGGGTACAGTCTGGGATGGGGTGAGGGGGGGACGTGCTACAGGGGGCTGGGTCCACTCTTGCTACAACAAGGCACCCTTCAACGGGGAGACAAGGCTCTGTGGTGAGCCTTCTCCGCAGGTCGTGGGACAAGCTCGTCCCCATTCAATGCCCTGTAAATGGCAGGGCTGTTCTACAATGTGGGCCTGATTGTTTTCCTATATGGGCTGACTCGGGGACACGGGGCAAGCTAAGCAAGGAGAAAGGCTGCCTTAGAGGCTGGGGGTTAGACCTGAGGGGTGGAGACCACCCTGCCCAGGACCCACGCTACGCAGGCCTCTGCCCACCAGGCACAGCCAAGGCCACCTTCTTGACCCAGGGGACACAGGGTTTTTTTTTTTTTTTTTAAAGATTTATTTATTTATTTATTATATGTGAGTACACTGTAGCTGTCTTCGGATACCAGAAGAGGGTGTCAGATCTCTTTACAGATGGTTGTGAGCCACCATGTGGGTGCTGGGACTTGAACTCATGACCTCTGGAAGAGCAGACAGTGCTCTTACCCGCTGAGCCATCTCTCCAGCCCTGGGGACACAGTTTTATCAATCACCCGAAGCCTCAAAGCTTTCCTGACCCCTAGCCAGCCCCTTGTGGGGCTGAGGAGACACTCCAGGGAAACAGCCATGTTTTCCTTACATGACCCTATAAGAAGACCCTGGGCCAGACCTCAGCAGTAATGTTCAGAGAACAGCTCATCCACAGAGAAAAATATGTCTTCTGAGATTAGTGACCTAACATAAATAATAATAATAATAAAAAAGACCTTGAAGGCTTTTCCTTACTAACACAAAGGCCAACGTCTCCCAACACCCCCATGTACCACCCAAATCCCCGAATATGCAGAACTCAGGCCGGCTCGAGGTGCCAGCTCAGCGAACAGCAAAGGGCTCGGCAGCCAACCCAGACCCCACCACACCAAGCAGCAATCGGTTTATCGTAAAAAAGCAAGCGCGAGTGTCTATTTTCAAAAGGATGTGTGTTTTCCTTAGAACAAAACAAAAACCTAAAACGAAAAGGAAAAAAAAAAAAAAAAGGCCAGCGAGGAATTTACTGTAGGAGCTGCAGCCAAATGAAAACCGGCTGGCCCGCGACCAAGCTCGCCGCATCTCGGCGCCACTCACAAGCACTAACTCGGGCTGTTTAGTCCGAAAGCGTGCCACAGAGTACATCTTATCGGAGTGTGGCTCCTCAGGTCACCCTCATCAGGGATGCAGACGTTACCGCGAGCTGGCTGGCAGGCCTGGACACTTGAGGCCTCACTGCTCTGTGGCTCCGGCAGGATGGGCCACGCATAGCTACCAAGCAGCTCAGCATCCTCCCTCAGGACCCGCCGTGCCCTGGGAGCTGTCAGGCCGTGGCACCTCTATTCACACCCACCAAGGACAAGCCTAGGGTTATGTTGGTTTCTCATCCCAGGTCAGGGGACCCCTCTCTCCCCGATGAACCCGAGAGGAAAGGCTAAACACCGTTCTGCATGATCGAGTACACTATTAAGTACCGTTAAGTGCTACCAGAATTGTGAGATCTGCGTGGGGCTCTCCCCCAGCCTTCATTGTAAACATCCTTCCGACGCAGTCTGGAATTGATTAAGATTGCTAGGAGTCTGCATTTGACAGGCGTGGAACAAGGGGACCATGGGCCCAAGAGACAGCTAGGTTGCCCTCAAGACAGCCAGACTATTCTGGACACTTCTAAGTCACCCTGAAGACACTCCAGCAGCGGCCGAGGACCACTGTAACCGTTGCGCCTGATAACATGGTCTGTTTTAGTCACAGCCATTGCAGATAGAGTCTGCACCGGCCCTGGAAACGCAGCGCTCCAAAGCATCACAAGTCTGAGCAATGCCCAGCTTACCAAGCAGATATTTTCACTTGGACCAGAGAGGGCACATCTGCCCAGAAGGCCTATGGCTGGAGCAAATACAATCTTTCATTTGCATGAGGGGTTGTGTCGAAGTTGGCACAAACACCTTCGCCACACACACACATACCTCCTAGCCATGTAACCAGGCTGACTGGGCTCAGTCCTCAAGTTAGTCAGGACACTCCTTCCTGCGCTGTGCTATCCTCCGGGGTGGTAACTTTAGCCCCATTGAGAGCCTCCCTCGGGTTCTTGGCCTATTTCAGATTCTCATCGTAGGCTGCGGGGGCTGAGCGATGCTACCAGCAGCAGCCACAGCACCAAGACGGTAACCGGAGGGGCTGGGAGATGGTGTACAAAATAGGAGAGCTTGCATCATATCCTCAGAACCCACACACAACGCCGCACGGCAATGTGTGCCTGTGATCCCAGAACTCCTACAGTGAGATGGAGGCAGGGACAGGTTAAGCCCTGAAGTCACTGACCAGCTAGCCTCCGGTACACAGAAGCAAACAACAGAGACCCTGCCTCAAACAAGGTCAAAGGTGAGACCCGACACAAGGCTGTACTCCAGCCTCTACATATACGACATGGCACGCACGCACACTCACATGTATGCATGAATACACACACCAGACCGTGACTCTGAGAAAGTCAGTCTTAGTCTCAGCCTCCCTCTCCCTCTCCGTCTCTCTCACACTGGCTGTAGGGTTAGTGGCCAGAGACAAAGAAGACAAGGATGCCCAAGCACTGAAAGTTGGTTTCAGACAGGTTCTTACTGTTTAGTCCTGTCTGACATGAAACTCTACCTACATCAGGCTGGCCTCAGACTCACAGAGATCCCCCACCTCTAACTCCTGAGCGTATGATGGGATAAAGGTGTGTGCCACCACACCCAGTGTGGAGAGAGCTTCAGAGAGCCAAAGATGGAGGACTGTAGGCCTTGGTCACAGAGTTGCAAGTCCTAGAGACACTCTAGGCTTCATTCAGAGTTATGACACTGGCAGCTGGTACGAGTCGCAGGTCCCGACACCCAAGACGCAGGGACTGTAATGCTAGCTCGCAGTGAGTGCTGCTGCCAAGGGTTACACTGTCTGCCCAGTGCCAGCACTGGCAGTCAAAGCCTAGAGTAAATGCCCTTACAACCTGAGCACCTTCACCCACACACCTCAGGCCGCCAGAGTCAGGAGCAAAAAGTTTCTGTTTCTCAGACCCACAACTATGCGCCTGAGTCTGCCCATGCGTGGGCTCCAACACTCAAGGCATGGGGGTGTCAATCCGTCAACTGCTCAGAATTTCCAAGGAGAGCACGAGGACCCCAGATGGCTGACTGGTAACCTCTCTCTGTCATCCCCCTGCACCTTGCTCTGCACGGGTCTTTCTACACAGTCTTCTCTCCATTCTTCCTCACTATGTACATAACTAGCTCTAAAATCCAGCTCTGACTGACACCGTCGGGGACTCAGGAGATGGCTCAGTTGGTAGAAGACTTTGCTGCACAAAGAAGACCCAAGTTGGGGTCCCCGGCACCCACGTAAAGGAGTCAAGCAGGTGACATATACATATAACCCCAGTGCTCGGGGGACGGAGACAGGAAGATCTCAGGAATTCACTGGCCAGCCAGTCTAGCCCAAACCAGCCTTTAGCTTCCATATGACACACACACACACACACACACACACACACACATACACACACACACACACACACACACACACATACACACATATATAAAAGATAAACAACAAAACATCAACAGCTACCTTCGGATTAAATCTCAGCTCTATACCTTACAGCAGTACAGTTGGCTGCCTGACCTGTCTCCCGTAAAAAGTGAGCCCCGACAGCCTCTACATACATGACATGGCACGCGCACACACCCACTTGTATGCATGAATACACACACCTGTTTCTCTCCACCCCGACTCTCTCAGTCTGGCCTTCTGCTTACAAAGCCATCAGGTAGTCCAGAAAAAAAAAATGATCAGAATAAAAAGAGGAGTCTTCCAGCCGGCTCCCTAGTGTCACGAGCAGAACCTGCTCACAGCCACCTGCACATAGAGCTGGTACCTGCTGCGGTTAGGTAGTGCGCCAAACACAGGCGGGGCCCAGGGCTACTCACATGGAATCAAGCAGAGGGTGCGACATGGAAGCATGTCTTGGGGTATATGTAACATGTGTGACTGGGTGTAACAAGAGGTAGTCAGTCCGACTTGGATGCTGGAGGTGAGCTGGCTTGGGCAGAGGCCTAGAGTTGAGACCTGAACCAGCAGGGGTCAGTCAGCCCACAGTTGCTCCGTGAGTTCTCTCTTCTAGTACCGTTTCCCCCAGTGACAAAGAAGTGTGGAGTTTTGCTTGCTGTGTGCAAGCTCCCAAGAGTCGTCTCGCCTGATCAGCAACCCACTTTCCTGGCCACTTGCAACTCACAGGACAGCCTTCTAAGAAAGACAGCCACCTCCCATGGCAAATTGCTTCATCAGCACCTAGCAGTGGACAGGCCCCGCTCCCTCCACACACTCAGGACTCAGGAGGGAGTGTTCTCCTCCATGTCAGCGGGCAAGCTGCAAACGGCACAGTGATGAGAGCAGCACTGGTGTGAGCTCTGCAGGCCTGGCCTCTAGCCACGACAGAGGACTAGAAAGGCCAGGCCTAGGCTGAGGTGCGTGGCAAGTCATACCCAAGTGACATGTCAGGATGCTCCCAAGAACGGGAAAGAGAGGGCAGAGGACCCATCCCCCACTCCCGCCCTGCCCCAGCAGAGCACTGAACAACACTGGCTTCTTTCAGCACTGGAGCTGCCTGGTGCCTGGCTGCTCAGGCGCTGTGCTCATTCCTTCTCCCAACAGCAGCTCCATCGCTTTGCTTCTGACCTGTTAAATGTCAGTCTCAGATGAAACAGACAGGGGGCAATCGCTCTGGACGACAGGCAGGCCCCTGAAGGAAGGGCTGCGTGACACTTCGTCTCGACAGCAACTATGAGGCTGGTCACAGCAGAGGCACAGGGATGCCTAGGACAGAACTGACAGCCCCTCTCAGCCCCGCCCCCAGCGACCCCTAAAGGCTTCTCTGGGTGCCATTATTGACCACACCAGCATCCCACACAGCATGGTGTGTGGGTCAACACCCAGCAAGTCTGTGTGGGAGGCTGTTAGTGTGTCCCTCCTGCCTGACTCAATTCAAGCACCTCTGTAAGGAGGTATACAGCTGGTCCCTATGTCACAAGAGCACAAAAGGAATGAGGAAACCAAGAGACAGCAAAGTACCACAGAGCTGAGATACTCAGCAGGAGGGGACCAGAAAGTCAGTAAAGAAATAAAGAGTATAGTTGAGGTCAACTTCCCCACCTGTTGTTCAAGGGAAGCTCCAAAAGACAGCCTTGCGACAGACCCCACCAAGCAGGAAAAGGCCTAACCCCACAAAAACCCAAGACACAGTCAGAAGAGCAGGCAGGCAGGCCTACCCATCACCCGCCCAGTCACTTCCTCTACCCCCAGGAAGCTGCTTTTCTTCAGACCAAGATTGCAGTCTAGAAGGCCCACCTGCAGCCCTCTGGGCCCCCTAGGAAACTCCCCACCACTTCCTGGTGAGACTTGCCAGGTAACAGCTGGAGCATGACTCTACTCCTGCCCCTGGGCAAAGCCCATAAAATGAGAAGCCCTGAAAAGAGATGGAATCTGTGTTCCAGGCTGTGGAGGAGCTGAAAGAAACCTGTGAGTAGGGACCGCCCTGACACCCACTGGACCCATAGTCTTGCTGGCACATCCAGACACTCTGGCCATCTGCTCCCCTGAAGGCACATTCCTTCATCCATCTGCTCCTTAGACCTGTCATCCACCTTTCTCACTGACCTTGAGGCAATGCCACAACTGCTGTTTCTGCAGAATGTGGTGGTGTGTCCCATCATACCTAGTTCTAGACAGCGCTGGAGATCAAGCCCAGGGCTTCTACCCACACGCTGGGTAAGCATTCCTCTCACTAAGCTACATCCTCAGTTCTAGTTTTACAGGCTTCTAGAATCCACAGGTCACACAGAGAGTAAACGCGGGCGCTTTCCCTTTCTCCCTGCTGTTCCTCACAGAGCCCCTTCGGCACAGCGACTGTGTATCCTCTACAGAGGGCGAGCGTGGATCCCACACACAGAATCAGAGGGATCTCCTCTCATCGCTGTGCTAAGACAGCATATGCAGGGCAGAGAGCTGTCAGCGCACTCCACAGAGCTGTCACCAAAGTCCAGCAACATCACTGCCACCTCGAAGCGGCCAGGCCAGCAGCCGCTGACTGAGAAGGACCCGCCTGCCTGGGACCAGCAAAGGGTTAGACAGACCCAGCCCAGTGGCACTGTGGCCAACCTCATCCCACACCTACCTTGGAGGTGGGGGGCCCCAGGCAGTGTGGGGTCAGGCACCTGCGACACTCCATACCTCCGCCCACAGCTCGGGTGCGGTCGGTCGGTTCACATACAGGGAAATGCAGGCCTGACCTCATCCTGCTCCCAGCAGGGGTGGGGCCTGGCACGCTCAGCAACACAGAGGGTTTTCAAAAGCCATGGGGGACAGCCACCAGAGCGGCAGGCAAGGTCTGGGGACAATACTCAGAAAGATCCAGGCCTGGGAGTTCGAGGTCAGGCACACAAACTTGGGACATGATGGCACACATCCTAACCGTCCAGACCATCAATGCCCAAAGGAAACCCAGGAGGATGGCAAGTCCCCAGATGCTGCTGTCTTCTGTGGCCACGCCCACCACAGGCTGTTTCCTAGTTGGTGCCCACTGCCTTACACTGACTTCGCTAATTTCATAGTTGGGTTTTTACTGTTTCCGTATGTTTTGGAAACAGGATCTCACTGAGCCCCTGCCTGACCTCAAACTAATGTGTAGCCAAAACTGACTCTGAACTGCCGAGTCTCCTGAGATTGTAGGTGTGTCTCATCATACCTAGTTCTAGACAGCGCTGGAGATCAAGCCCAGGGCTTCTACCCACATGCTAGGTAAGCATTCCTCTCACTAAGCTACATCCTCAGTTCTAGTTTTACAGGCTTCTAGAATCCACAGGTCACACAGAGAGTAAACACGAGCGGTTTCCCTTTCTCCCTGCTGTTCCTCGCAGAGCCCCTTCGGCACAGCGACTGTGTATCCTCTACAGAGGGCGAGCGTGGATCCCACACACAGAATCAGAGGGATCTCCTCTCATCGCTGTGCTAAGACAGCATATGCAGGGCAGAGAGCTGTCAGCGCACTCCACGGAGCTGTCACCAAAGTGACTCCGGATGGGAAGAGGTCAACAGGCCACCGAGGGGCCGTGGCGTGTCCTCTTAGGAAGAACAGATGAGACCACTGAGCTGACGACGTTCAAGTTGAGTCGTGGATCAAAACCAAACACGAATGGTTGTCGCC
Organism: Apodemus agrarius; assembly: GCA_964023405.1. Lineage (NCBI taxonomy): Eukaryota > Metazoa > Chordata > Mammalia > Rodentia > Muridae > Apodemus > Apodemus agrarius. Next base: position 12,483,330 of record OZ030019.1, on the reverse strand, counting down.
TAGTGCCAGCACACTGCAAGGACCCAAGACTGGGCTCCATCCTCCTCCTAAAACGCCTTTTAGGGCCAGAGATGGTTTTCTGGGTAAAGGTGTCTACCACCAAGCCTGACAACCTGAGTTCAATCCTGCATGGTAGAAGCGGAGAATTGAGTCCAGCAAGCTGTCCTCTGACTGCCACTTGAGCCACAGTACACACACACACACACACACACACACACACACACACAAATATAAAAACGAAAGAGCTTTGGTTGTACCCCCACCCCCACACATGTGCTCTAACTCACTCCCGAAGCTTTCCCTTAATCCATGCAAGGCAATTCAAACTCACAGAAAAAAACTCCAGCACAGCCGCTGTCTCTTAACACAGACACTGCAAACCTTAAGAGCAAAGAAAAAGACCTGAGCACGTATGCACAGGTTTCATCTGGCTGACAAATGGGACTCAAGTAAAAGCAGCCAGCAAAAGACGAGAGCTGGGAAGCAGCAGGAGGCTCAGCCAGGCAAGGCGTCAGAACGAGGTCCACCTCCAGAGTGAGTCCAGAGGTAGGAGAGAGCAGACTCTCTCAAGCTGTCTTCTGATCTCCACAAACGTGCCTTGGGGTGTGCACCCCCGCTCCCCACCTCCACACATATAATAAATAAATGAAAGAGATTAAGAGTTGGGAATCGGTGTTTTAAAGCAGAAAGATCTGGAACACTCGGCCCCTGCTGATGAGCGAGAGGAGGAGACAACCCAGCAGAAGTGGTAGCAAAGAGTAGAGCGGAACAGTCACAGGACTCGAGGCTGGACCGGCTCACCAGGGCTCAGGGACGGGCAGTGTGACCACAGCATCCAACTCCAGAAGACACTTGCCACTGCGGAGGGAGGGAACTGGGAACGCGATCCAAGATCCTTTCCAAAACTAGGCCAGCAAGTTCTACCAAAGCCAAGAGCCACACACCCTAGGACCCAGCAGTGCCCCACCCTGAGGTCAAGGCCTCTGAATGACAGTTCTGATGCAGCTGAGGGTATCTGTGGAAGCGCTGTTTATCCTGACTTCCTGTTTCTCAGTGGCTGCCCTCACCAATTACTAAAGCCCAGAGGCTTAAAACAACAGGAACTGACTCTCCCATATCTTTAGAGGGTAGAAGTCTTATGTCAAGGTCACTGGGCCAAAGTCAAGGACACTGTTAGACCCCACTGCCTCCACAGACTCCCAAGAATTATATCCAGGCTCTCCCTGGGTGTGGTGGCTACAAAGGATCCTAGCTTGTGGGGCTCTTGGTACCCCAGGTTCTTTCAAGAGCAGAACTGACCTGGCCCCCGAGACTACAAAGCCTTCGATCTATAATCTGCAAATGGAAACCTCTTAAATCCCTGCAATCTGCTAACCTGCAATCATTTCTTTCTGCCTTAGTCCTTAGATCTCACCGGAGCCCCAGCGAGGTGGGTAAAGTGCTCACTGTGCCGGCATGAGGACCTGGGTTTGAGTCCCCAGAACCCAAATACAGTAGCATCTATCTGTAAGCCCAATTCCTCTCCAGGGAGATGGGAGGTGGATATACAGGAGAAGCCCCAGAAGATCATAGGTCAGTGAGTCTGGCACACACAAAGGAAACAATGAACAAGGAAAGGAGACCCTGCTTCATTAAGGTGGAAGGCAAAGGCTCAGACCTACTCTGAGTCCTCAGACCTCCACAAGAACATATGGCACAACTCTGTCCTGGCACGTGCAACACACACACACACACACACACACACACACACATACCTTCCAGACTTTCAGAGCAATGTCTGATGGAATATGAAGCACCACAGGGCCCGGGCAGGTTGGGATAAAACCCATTCTGGCAGCCCACTGCTCCAGAGTCCAGCTCATGCCCCAGAGCCTTCTCTTCTCTTGATTCCTCTGTCTGTCTGCCCCCGCCTCTGCCTCTGTCTCTCTGTCTCTCTCCCTCTCCTGCCTCTGCCTCTGTCTCTCTGTCTCTCTCCCTCTCCTAAGAGGGTGGGTACTCCCAGATAAGCCCAAATGAGCTCGCCATTAAAAGACCTTTAATCTGCTCACACTCACAGGGGCTATTCACATAAGACCGCATTATCACCGTGACATCCCTGGGGGAGTTACACAATCGGCAGAGAGCCCTAAGAGCAAAGCAACACGCAGCGGCTGAGTGTGGGTCTCAGAGCCGGGCATGCCTCCCATCCGTACCGTCGCCTGCACCACCCCGCTTGCATGATTACCATGCTCAGGCCTCCCAGGTTCTCCGGGGAAGAGAAGATAGCAGTTTACAGTGTTCTCAGGGGTCTGCGTTATCTGCCAGAACAAGCAGTCCCCCTGCTTCAGTCAAACAGGCACCATCCAGGCTCACGATGGCCGTGACTTCTAAACATGAGACAACATCGAGAGGGGGAGGACGACTGCAGACACAGGCTCTCTGGGGTGGGCTCCTCGTCCAAGTCCCAACCCATATGTTTAGCTCAGAGGACACTCAGACGGGCTCAGCTAGAGGGGTTCCCTGTGGGACCAGCTCTGCACATGAAGACCATGAGAGATGAGACACACAACCTATGTCCTAACAGCCCGCCCTTTTAAATGTGATGTCAGATCTCTCCACACACCCATATCCCCATCTCTTCTCCCACGTGACCTTAGCAATCCCACCTGGTGTCTGTCTTCCCCAGCAGGTTAATACTGGCTGTTTGCTTAGGCCTTCTTGCTACAGTTGTGTGAATAGAAAACAGCTGAGCAGGACCCGCTCCTCTGCAGCAGATGCCCCGGGGGGGGGGGCGCCGCAGTCCCACCTGCCCTCTGGGAACCAGCACCCATGTGCTGCAGGATGGCAGGCAGAAATCTGTGAGGCCCAGGTTTGTAGCTGGGAACTCAATGGTGCATCCAGAAAGCCACTCACTGCCAAGGCTCCATGGGCTCCACTCATGGGCGTGACAGCATCAGCATACGCAGGCTGTCCTCGGGGAGAAAGCAGCCCTTTGTGGGATATTAATAGCCTGGCCAGATGTGGGAGTGCCTGCAGTCTTTTCCTAGAGCTGTGCCGGGTCCCCACAGCTGCACAGGCATCGGCCCCTCTACTCAGGCCACTCAAAGCAAGTCACGTGGTATTGGGGTGGGGGCCAGGTATTTATGAGGTGCCTTTCTCCATAAAGGCACGGGCTCACATAAACATGACATGAAGGCCAAGCAAGTCACTACTGCATACAGGACCCAACCATGATATGAAGATCAGCTACAAACAAGTGCACTGTATCTTTTATTAATGTAGGAGTGCTCTATCTGTATATATACCTACATGCCACCTGCATGCCAGAGAGGGCATCAGATCCCATTACAGATGGTTGTGAGCCACCATGCAGTGGCTGGGAATCGAACCCAGGACCTCTGGAAGAGCAGTCAGTGTTCTTAACCGCTGAGCCATCTCACCAGCCTAAGTACATTATTATCTTTACCCCAACAGAAGACAAAGACAAAGTAAGCCTGCACAATGCTGGGCCTTCAGTGTGAGGTCTCACCTCAGGCAGGGCAGGGCTGGTGCCTCAAGAGAAAAATGGTCTCCATGGCAACGTGGCAATCCTCTAGAGCACCCCATAGACGCCTGCTTAGGAGCTTTCCTTAGAAACCCGGGGATGATAGTACTTATCCACTTGCACAACCCCAGCAGGATGCGACCAACTCAAGCCCAAGGCAGCCATAACACTCCAGATCCACACTTCCCGACACATACAGCGGACGACACACACCACTGACTACATGGATGGCCAGGGCATCAGAGTACAGACTTCTCATGATCTATCTCATTTAATCCAATACACAAATATGCACAATGCACCCACCCTCCTAACATGTACTTAGCGCACTTCAGAAAGGGGCACTGTGCAAAGCCTTCTGGGTGCCGAATCTTCAAAGCAGGCTTTGGCTTTGAACAGCCACACTCCTGCACCTGGGCCAAGCACAGTACTCACTTGTGGAACTGGGTGGTGTGGGTACTAAGCACAGGAGAACAGTATGTCCCATATGGGGCTGCTAATATCAATATTTGGCTCCAAGTATGCTGAGGTCTGAATGCTTCTGGTCACTATAAATGGATACCTTGCCGTGGCCAATGCCAAGTCCCAGGTCAGGGCTGGCCCCTATGTGCTTGAAGAGGCTGGACCATGCTAAGTTGCATATCTCCTGTCACTTCAGGGGCACCGGAGGACCCGCCATCTTGGACATTTCTCCTGCAATTGCTGCTGGTGATCTACGCTGCGGTCCTAGTATCTGGCTGATGCTACAGAGGCGAGTTCTGTAAACTAATGGGTCTCAGAGCGTTTGGCTCTGCACCTACTAGACCCTGGATGCCCAAGTGGATGCCCAAGGGGGAAGAGCTTGGGCATTAGTCCAGGTCACAGCCTCTTAGGACTGCACCAGCAGGACCACAGAGACCCTCCCACGAAACACATGGAAGTACTTAACTCCCATTTTACTGCCATTTAATTAAATCTACAGTGGCCCTGCTCAAAGCTTATATTTTAGGCACTTATTAAAAATAAGGCGCCCCTAATATATAAAAGTTGTCAGTCGCAAGGCAGTTGAGCACACATAAGGGTGCACACTTGAGTACCAGGTACACTCAGGGGTGGGCACGCTTAGGGGCAGGTACACTCAGCGAAGCCTGCTCCAGGGCTGGGCACTCGTGGGCCTTGCTGCAGCACACACACAATGGGCTTGGTAAGGCCTCATGGCTGGGGCTGAAGTTATGGCTAGCTGGCTCAGAGCTTATGAACACTTCTTGCTGTTGCAGAGAACGGGACTCCAGTTCCCAGCACCCACAGCAGGCTATCCACAGCCACCTGTAAATTCAGACCCAGGGGATACAATACCTTCTTCTGACCGCCTTGGGCACCTGTACACATGTAGCATACACACATACAAACACAGACACACATAATAAATAAACACATCTTTAAAAAAAGAAAAACAAACAAACAAAAAAAAAGATGAAGCCAAACATACTGACACACATCTTTAAGTCCAGCCTCAAGGCAGAGGCAGGCAGATCTGTGAGTTCGAGACCAGCCTGATCTACACAGTGAGTTCCAGGACAGCCGGGGCTACATATTGAGACCCTGTCTTAAAAACAAATCAAAGAAAACACAAGAAAGCTACAGAACTGTGGGGAACCAGCCGGAGCACAGAAAAGACAGAACTTTAAAGTTTGGGCAGCTTCGAAAGTGCAATGAGACACAAACCCTTTACCGCCCATGCTCTGGTGTCCCCTTACTACATACCCAGGCAAGAGCATGGTTCTAAGAACAGAAATGCAGGTGAGGGGTAGTTGCCACCAAGCAAGGCCTATCCCTAATCCCGACATCTGCCCTGTCGTACGCTCAGTATTCCCAACAGAATACTGAGGGATCGGAGGGAGCCAAGCACCCCCAAACCGTGCTCGTTAGCCAGGCCTCCCAGAACCTTCTGGCTGCTGCCTTCCCTGCCTGGACACACCAGCTTCTCGCAGAGGCCACTCTTGGATTCTTGGCTAGATTTCCACCATGGCGTCATAGAGACGGGCCCCCAGGGGCAGCAGTAAGGACAATGCCTGCTTTGTCCCCACTCTGAGGACCCACTAAAGGCAAAGCGGCTTGCCTGGGCCACTTCACGCTGGGAAAGATCCTGAAAATTTATTTTAGTTTCCACCTCGATGCAAACCCTACAAAATACAGCTTAATAATCCTAAGTATTTCCTTTCTAGGCAGCCTTTTATATGCAAACTACGGCAGTCCCCCTTATCCTGGGAGGGGGGCGCCCTCTAAGACCTTGGTGGAGTGACAGAGAGCCTGGAGGGTGCTCTATGCCTTTTCAAGCACACAGAAACCTAGGTGTCTAAAGATCAGACACCCTGAGATTGCAAGGACAGTTAGCAACAGGTCCGAACAGCGGAGAGCTGTGCTAGTGAGCCCTCTCCCCTCCTGCTCCCAGATACTTCACTGTGCTGTGCTTTTACTCCTTGTGGATTTCAGGGAACAAACAGGCACACAGTCAGGCAGCAGACAAGGATGCGACTGTATATCCATGACCGAGGCTGGGGCATCCTCCGAGCCACCAGCTAGAGTGCTGTGCTAACGGCCGACCAACCCCAACCCAACAGGGCTTCTAGACAAGACTCAGACACTTGAGCTATGCCCGGCATGGAGACAAAAGCCATGATGAGAAAGCCAACCGAATGCAGGTGTGTTCCTAGAAACCTTCAGTCTGAGCCACTAACACCCCCCAGCCCCCACCCAACCCCGCTTGTGGAAGGTGTGGGGTTTGGCTGGCTGCTCAGTGTCCATGACTTGATCAGCCAGGAAGTGGCAGGCACTTGGGGGCCTGGATGGGGTTGGCCTGATAAGGACAAGCAATGACGGGGGACCAATGTCTCAGTGGTTGGGGTGAGGCCAAGACAAAGCTGGAGACACCACTGAGAAAATGGCTGGGGTATGGCCCTCACCGTATGGTGCTTTCTCCTCGCCCGTGACATAAAGAGTACAATACCCTCCTGGAGCTACTGAGACGGGGTGGCCTGGTGCTGCTACTGCACCGGAAACAGGGTCCATGTACAACAGGCCCCCTGAGGCCTGGACAACCCAGAGGGCCTCTGCTGTTCACCAGCCTGAACACACTAGTGGAGTGACCATGAAGGGCTGGCATGTCACCCTCCCAGCCCCTACCTGAGCTGACTTCCCTGCTCCATGGTCAAACTGTAGCTGGGAGCACAGAAGAGATGCCAGGGAGACAGGCTACCTTCAAAGAGCCAGTGCACGCTCCTGAACACAGAACCCCCAGGGGGGTTATTTTTTTAAGGGGGAGCAGTAAGGGTAACTATGCCAGGACTGAACCCCAGCTCCCTCCTGTCAGGCCGGAAGTAGGAAGTTGATGCTGACACAGGTGTTTTGATGGTAAATCTTCATTGTCAACAGACGGGATTTAGAGGAGTCATACGGAAGCACGCACTGGTGGGTGTGTCAGTGAGGGTGTTTCCAGAGAGGTTCAACTGAGGCTAGAAGACAAGCCCTGAATTCGGTTGTTCTACCCCATGGGGTGGGGTTCCAGGCTGAATAAAGAGAAGGCAAGCTGAAGAGCAACATTGTTTCCCTCCGCTTCCGGACTGCAGATGTGACTAGATCTGGGCGGCCACAAGCTCCCGCTGCCCACCTGCCATGACAGGCTTTGTCCTTAAACAGAGCCAGGAAGAACCCTTCCCTCCTTCCTTAAGCGGCTGTTGTCGGGGAATTACATCACGACCGAAAAGTGAGGAATTCACCATCTCCATGAGCTTTACCCAGAAGCCTCTCGCCGGCAGCCAGCCATTCTCCCTCCATCTACACGGAACCTTCAATGCCCCATCTCTCACCCAGACAGCTCTGACGGCAATGCCGAGGTTTGCCTGGACAGCCTTTTCTTAGTCCTCTAATCACGCCCCAGGAGCCAGGTATAGAACAGAACGGACTCACAGCGCCACCTCCCAAGGGGAATCTTCCATGGTGGTGGATTTGGTTACTCACCTAGGAATCAGTATTGTCAGACATGTCCGTATTCAGAACTTGGCTGTGTTTCCGCGGTATATCACCAGGGTCTGAAACAAGAGTTGGAAAGGGGGAGTGAGCAGAACCAAAGTGAGTCAGACACGCACACACTAACATACATGCACAAGAGACTCCGGAAGAGTACTGCCCAAGAGAGCCGTCTGTCATAACAGTGTGGGGCTTGTCAGCACAGCCGCCAGGTGAACCATGCAGGACAACCCCCACCAGGAACAGGAAGGGTGGTGGCAGTGTCTGCCCCACCCTGACTTAATTTTCTCCGAGCTAGCCAGAATCAGAGCAGCAGAGTGCCCCCCCCCTACAAACTAAGAGAGTTGGGGTGTGTGGAGAGGGGCAGGAGATCACAGGCTGTCAAAGAAAATCCAGTCCTCATTTAAAAAGAAAAAAAATGGTATTTTGAGGCTGGAGAGATGGCTCAGCAGTTAAGAGCACTGACTGCACTTCCAAAGGTCCTGAGTTCAATTCCCAGCAACCTCATGGTGGCTCACAACCATCTGTAATGCGATCTGATACTCTCTTCTGGTGTGTCTGAAGACAGTGACAATGTACTCATATACATGAAATAAATAAGTAAACAAATAGATAAACACAAAGTGGCATTTTAAGGCCAAGGAGAAGACACAGTAGTAAAGGTGCTTGCCCCTCTGCCACTCCCCCACCCCATTTAAAAGATTTATTTATTTATTTTATGTATATGAGTACGCTGTAGCTATACAGATGGTTGTGAGCCATCATGTGGTTGCTGGGGATTGAACTCAGGATCTCTGCTCCCTTGCTCCAGGTCCTTACTCTGGTCCAAAGATATGACATTCTTGAGTTTGGTTCCTGGAACCCACAAACGGGAAGAGAAAACTGACTCTCACAAGCTGTCCTCTGACTTGCCACGCGTGCCGCGGTGCACACTTACACAAGCAAACATTTTTAAAGCTTTTTAAAAAGAGTTACATTTAGCACAACACCTCCAATGCAGCCCCTGAACTAGAACCACACACTAAGAAATGCCAGTGTTAGCACATGGTCAACCATTTTAAGCAGAAGAGAGGGAAGGAGGAAACCAAGAGTATTCAACTTGTGGGTTTGTTTTTTTAAAAAGTAATCAAAGCGAAAAAGGTTTTCCACACAAAAAGGGGCATAGAAACAGTAGGCAGAAAATGACAGAGCCACCCTTCCTAAGGTCTCCTAGAAGCCCACAGAGTCCCCAACCAGAGCATAAAACTGCAGAGGGCAAATCAGAGATGGTGAAGGTTCGGTGTCATTAACTACATGAAGAATAAACAAGGCGTCATTGCCTCTTCTGGGTGGGCAGGGATTTGAAGTGACCCATCACCGGGGCCGGGGATAGGGTCGGCCCAGGGAACTCCCAACACCGTCAGGAGGAGGACTGACTGGCCCGACACTGGGAAGTCCCTGCTATCTGCGCAGCTACAGTACTCCCGCTACTGCTGGGAGAGCACCTCCCAGATCCACGTGTTGACATCTGGCAGCCCTGCTGTTCCAGTATTAAGAGGGTGACACTCAATCTCTATATTCCTGTGTTGCTGGTATTGGAGGTGGGGCGTTTGCAAGGTAATTAGATGAGGTCATGAGGATTTGGTCTTCATGATGACATTAGTAGCTTTAAAGAGGAGGAAGAGACCTGCGCTCAGTCTGTCTCACCGTGTGATGCCCTTGCCGTGATACCCACACAGCAAAAGGTGCCCAGCCGTCGCTAGCACCCTGCCCCTGCTCATCCTAGCTTCAAACTGTAAGCCGGATAAAGCACCCTTCTTCGTAAGTTACCCAGTTAATGCAACAGAAAAAGGACCAAGACTCAGACACAAGGATGTGTCAAAGGACATTCTCTGCCCCGTAGCAAAGCCATGGAACCAGCCTTCAGGACCATCGCTGGGTGACCAGAGCGAGTGACAGTTTATCCAAACGCCTGTGTCCTAGGCAGCTGTCAGGAAGAAGGCAGTCACCCTGTCTGGAGGTAAAGAAGCCCAAGACAGAACAGGGCTGGACATTGATGGCCAGACTGGGACTTTGGTTCCAGCTTCAGGAATGCCTGACTGGAGTATGTGAATGAGCGTCAGGAGACAGTCAGGTAAGCAGCCATAGGCTCTCACACCGCGGGTTCGGTCTGGGAGTCAGAAGACAACTTGGTCACTTCTCTGCTAGTGACACTTTTACTTTGCGTGCTCTAGCAGACATGTGCCACGGTCCTCTAAAAGGGAGGAATCAACCTGCACACATGCATCCATATATATACATGCACACATGCCTAGATATAGATATGTGTGCTCCAAATGCACACACCCAGAAACATTGTAAGAGGCCCTACTCCCAGAAGCTCTACCCATTCAGCCACCAGCTCTGAGATATGCATTCTTAGCCACTGCTACTTCCTGGGGACACGCCCCTCCCCCTCCCTCCCTCCCCCCACTCCCACCCCACCCTCCTGGGTTCCAGGAGGGGCACGGCAAAGAAACCCCTTCCCGACATCAGATTCATGATGACACTCTACCCAGACAAGGCCAAGCACAGAGACTTCCAGGTCTGGCTTGGTACCCCCAGGTAAGCTATCACTCAAACAGAACCTGGAGACCAAACCCTAGGCTTCCCGCCATTCTTAGACCTCATGGCTCCTAAAGTCCCGGTACAGGTTCACCCCTATACCACACCTAGCCCTTCCCTGCAACCTACACCCCCAGGACTCCCTCTCTCCCACTGGTGTAACCCTGGGGATACCGAATCCTCATGGCCAAAGGGTGGTCCCAGCCTTTACATCCCCTGACCAAAATCTTATTAAGCCCCCATTTGATTATTTTTGTTTTATATTTTTTGGGAGGGGGAGATGATATCCACCCTCTTAAGCACACTAAGCAAGCCCTCTGCCACCAAGCTGAATACTCAGAGCCTTGCTGTTTACTAGAACTTGTACTAGAGCCCCAAAAGGCCTTATATAGCGACATGATCATACAACTAAGCGGAAGCAAGAATGATTCAGCGTATATATACGTGTGTGTGTGTGTGTGTGTGTGTGTCTGTCTGTCTGTCTGTCTGTCTGTCTGCAGGAATAAATCCCTATTAGGTTTAATCTACCCTTGGAAGAACACCATGTTGGTAGAAACTGGGGTGGCCTAGACATCATAAGTACCATGAGACACTAGGGTCCTGTGGCCAAAGGAGTTTCTGAATGACAACTAAAAACTGGACAAACTCCAGAAGGCTGTGTATAGTAACTGCTCCTAGCAACTCATTAAACTGATTGGTGAAGAAGGGAAGTTCTGGGGGACAGGGGTGGGGGGGGACAGCTTCAATAATTCCCAAGCTGCAGAACACGGTGCCAGAATGTCCCTGTACATCATCCCATTATGTCACATGAATTTCTTCTCAGTAACAAAAAACTATAGGAACTCAAGGGGCATCGGGATGGATTTCCAGTGGACACAGATTGGCTTTTCCCACGGAGGGCACCAGTTACCTTCCCACTACCCTGGAACTATTTGTACATCCACAGAGGACAGTCAGTGTTGATGTCAGTGGTGTGTGACTTACAGATTGGCACAGAGTCAGGAGCCTATCAATCACACACCAACTTAAAGGTTACCTATTCCAAAGTCTGACACTAGAAGAAAGGAAGGGACACAATACTGAGGTTAGGGCACAGGGGATGAGGGGGGGGGGGTAAGCCATGAATGGAAGGAGAGTTGGGAGTAGCCCTGTATTTCTGGGGTGGGAGTGGGGCAGGAGAAAGAAGAGTGAGGCACTAACCAGGCCCATGACATCAAGAACCCAAGACTCTCAGCAGAGTCAAGGCTCTCTCAGTCTGAGCCTGACTTTTAAGAGTGCACCCTATGGCCATGGGGCTCACCAGCCCGTGTCACAGTGTCAGGGGCACGCACCAGTGGGCCAGACATCTAAAAAGATCAGGAAGTTCAAAACCATTTCCTGACTCGGGGCTGAGGAGATGGCTCAGTTGATAAGGCGCTTGCCTTGCAAACACGAGGACCTGAGTGAGCCTAAGCCCCGGAACCCATGTAAAAAGCTGGAAATGCGATGTGTGCTTTCAATCCTGGACTGGGGAGACAGGAGGGAAATGCAATGTGTGCTTCTAATCCTCAGACTGGAGAGTCAGGAGAGTCCTGGGGGCTCACTGATGAATCAGCAAGTTCCGGGCCAGGGAGAGATCTTTACAAAAACAAACTAGAAGGCATCTGAAGAAGTCAAGGCTATGATGCGGCCCCCGTGTAGGCAAATGAACCCACGTGTGCCTGCACACAAATGTGCACATAGCTAGGAGATCAACTGAGTCCACCTCACCACGATGTATGTTCATTTTCATTTCTGTCAATCTGGAGTCTCTTCAGGGCTGACAAAATACTTCCAAAAGCCTGGGGCAGGGGCAGGGGCAGGGGCAGGGGCAGGGGCAGGGGCTGGAGCTGCCCAGGGCCTTCCTTTCCCCAAGCTACCACAAGGCAGCAGGAAGACCCGGTATGTCGGCCTGGCATTACACCTACAACATCTACAGCATCTGCTAGATGTGTGCACATGTTCAGACACACCAATACTCAAAGATCACATAAGCACATGCACAGTTGCCCTTACAGGTACACAGTACCCAGGAGCCCACTCAGTGGGCTATGATAGAGCATGTGCTATGTGATAGTCAGGTGTCAATCAACCTAGTAGCACCGCCTGCTCGAGAGCATGTCTTGTCAGTGTGCACCTCCTCAAGCCCTTTCCCACTGCCCTCCTCTGCAGTCAGTACCCAGCATGCAATGCCTGTAAATATGGAAAGAATGAGGGCCGGGCAGCCACCTGTGCAGCCTGAACCCAAATGTGAAGCAGACACAGTGGCACAACCTTCTGAGAGGACGCTGCTCTCTCCCTTCCACTCCTGTTACTATATAACCAGAGGCTTTTAAGTCCAAAGCTCCAGGGGGCAGACCCTAGAAGGGCTTTGTTACTCTTTCACCAGCCACCAGAGCAGAAACTAAAATGTCACCAGCCCCATGGAGGGAAACTGAATTAACTTCCCTGCTCTTAGCCTCTTCATGAAAGTTACCTGGGGTTCTCCTGGTTGCTGGGCTGGGGTTTCCATAAGCAGAACCCCCACCCCACCTCGGGCAGCACTCTTCTGTAACAGCACCATCTCTGCCTCTTCCTGGGACCACGCCCCCATTACCACCCTGCTCTTAACTGTCCAACACTCCAGAACCAAGATAATTCGATGTAAACCCGCAGAGTCCAGAAAGATAAAACGCAGTATCTAACAGCTACTGGACAGCTCAGCATCCCTGGAGCTCCTGGTCCCTCAGTGGCTACAGTTCAGACTCATGTGGACCTCTGAACACATGGGTTCTACATACGTTCAGAAAATGAAGCTCTGTGCACCCGCAGTCCTCGCCCTTTGTCACTGTCCCTATTCCTACACGCACTGACATGGCACAAAATCATCTTGGAACTGTGAGGCACCTAGAGGTGGCTGATGTACCCAGGGATGCTCACCGCTGCATACAAGCACCACACCCTCATGGAGAAGCCCCTTGCATCTATGAATCCTGGCATCTGTGGAAGGTTCTAGAACCCATCCTATCCCCTTAGACACAGATGGACAACTGCACACACCCGAGCAAGTCACCTGACGGAGGAGTTGATTTTTATGTCCTTTTTCATCCATTCAGTTTCTGTTTCAGGCGCTCGCGCGCGCGCACGCGCGCGCACACACACACACACACACACACACACACACACACACTATGCAAATGTTCGTTCATGTAGAAGCCCAAGGTAACGTTAAGAATCATCTCCAATCACTCCCACTGAGGCAAGGTCTCTCAATCAAGCCCAGAACTCATCAATACCGCACTTGCCCCAACCAGCTCACTTTTAGGGATCCCACGTCTCCACCTTCTGTGAGTGGAACTACAGGCAAGTCACCACCCCATTGGGAATTTACATCCTGGGGTCCCAAACCCAGATCCCCACACTTGTAAGAACTTCAGCCACCTCTTCCTCTCAGTCATTGTTATTTAACACAAAGTGTCTAGATACAATATACCTAACTATATTCTGAGGCCAGTCTGAATGACTGAGACTCTGTCTCCACAAACAAAAGCACTGGATTACTTTATGAGTGGAGGGAAGCCGCTGTTCTTAGAAACCCTTGTCTGCATGTGACCACAGCGGAGGTTAGGCAGTGAGCACTGCCCTCTTCCTACCATGAGCTGCAAGCACCTGGGACAGAGCTGTAGCTCAGACGTCCTCACCTAAGCAGACTGCTGATCCCATGTCACACACCGGCACAGCCACACGGATACAAAGTGGCAGCAGACAGCTGCAGAAGGCTGAAGGCAGCCCAAGGCTCAACAACAAGGGACAGCGGGCACAGAGGCCATTCTGGGGACAGCACAGGCCAGGGCGATCACCGTGTTCTGCCTGCCTGATCCACAACTCATAGTTACTTCAAGTTGGTGCTCCCCCCCTGTGATGGGACTTTCCAAATCCTCTGCATTTCTTTCGAACATACTTTATATGCATGTATGCAAGCCATGTGTGTGCAAGAACCCACAGAGGTTAGAAGAAGCATCGGATCCACTGGAATCACAGGCTGTCATTTGGGTGTTGGGAACCGAACTCCAGCCAGTGCTGGATGGCCAATCACGGAGCCATCTCTCCAGACCCAAAACCTTCCTTCTATTCTTTAAAAGTCATTCTATTTGAAAGCCCAGCATGACACAGATTTTTTTCAATCAGATGAAGCAAAATTACTTGCCTGAGGAATTACTAAAAAAGAAGGGGGATGGGGGAGGTGTTTTTCCCTCACCTAAGATGCTCCAATGTTTCAGGGCAGGAACCAAGGTCTACATCTTCCATCACCCAAACAGGGCAAACGGGGACAATGACAATGTGTCCTACAGAAGGACACAGTCAGTCGTCTTCAGTCCCACTTAGCAAAAGCCAAGGACAGGGAGGCACGGCCATGGATGCCAACAGCAGCCTGAGGAGTCTCCCCCCACCCAGGACCTCCTAGACCAGCACTGCAGGAGAGAACGTCAGGGTGAGTCATGTGCTTTAACAAAGTCAAAGTCACGCTTATTAACCAGAGATGAGGCACAGTACATTTATGGCTGCTGCTTAGAAAGCCATACTTAGGTATCTTTGCAATGATTACACACACACACACACACACACACACACATACACACTTATATGTACATATGGTGTATGTACATATATATGTACAAATTTTGTGGCTAAGAATCTAATTTACAACAAAATTTAAGGTTTAAGCTAAGTTTTTAAAAATTATATTATTATTTTATGTATGTGGGTGTTCTGCCAGTGCGTGTCTGTGTACCACGTGCATGCCTGGTACCTAAGGAGGCCAGATGAGGGCACTAGATCCCTTGGACCTGGAATCAGACGGTTGTGAGCCACCAGGTGGGTGGTGGGAATAGAATCTGGGTCCTCTGAAAGAACAGCCACAGTACTTGTAACTGCTGAGCCATCTCTCCAGCCCATAAGCTAAGTGTTAAACTTAAATTATATGAGCTGGTTTGTTTAATAAAAAACAAAAACAAAAACAAAACATTAAGGGTTTTCTTTTGTGAACGGAGCTGTCAAGTACACTATTCATGTGCAGGGACGGCAGAGGCGTGCTGCCACCGGTAAGTGCAAGCATTCCAGCCTGTGTAAGCATGGTTAGCTTGTTTTCTAAGACAGACTGTGCTCACACTCACTCTGTGGTTGAAGGTGATCGTGAACCCCCTGATTCGCACATCTTCCCCTCCAGGGTGCTGGGATTGCAGGTGTGAGCCACCACACCCAGTTCACACAGCACTGGGCTCGACCTCCTAAGGCTTCCTTTCAGCCCTCTTGGCTAGATGCTTTCAACATCCTTGTTTGGGATGTCATTCAAGAGACAAGCGCTATTTCTGGAGGCAACTTTGATTTTTTTTTTTTCTCCCCAGTCTTGATCCAGCTTCTAACTCGCCAGCCAGATTCGGCAGAATAAGCCTTCCTTCCACAGCCCTGTGATTTTCCTTCTTCCTCTCCTTCCTCACTCCACTTGGCAGGCTTGTCTGGGCTTTTCAAGGAGGCCAACCAGCAGCTTTTATGGACCAGCAATGAATCTGTTCCTTGGAACAGTCCCCCGAAGAGCCCTCGGAGAGGAGGGACGGGCTCATCCACTCTGGCCTGCAAGTCTCCTCTCCCTGTGGGATGAAGCCAACTCTGTTATCCTCTGGGACTGCTCCCAGGTAGCAAGCTGGCCCTTCTGGAGACACTGCAGAGGCGCAGGTCACTGGGGTGCTTGTGTGTTAATTGGCTAGTCCTGGCACCACCTGCCACCAGGGCTGCAGAGCCTCGGTGTTCACCCTGACACACCTGGCTGGCTATTCCCTTGAGAGGAGACGGTGGAGACCGTCCCCTGGGCATGAGGCAAAGGGATAGCTACACTAGCCCTAAAATCCACAATCGGTGAACAAATGTCCAACTCCCACCATCTGCAAAAAGAGAGGCGTCACTACCACAGACCCCACAGACACTAACAGAAAAAACATGAAAACAGCCATAAACATGAAACGCCTGATTTGGAAGAAAACACCCAATTCTTTAGTAACTGAAAACAATCCAATTCACCCTAGATGACAGATAGCCTCATCAATACTGTAAACACTAATTAAACTGAAGACATAATGAAAACCCCCAGAAAAAGACATCGGAAAAATCTCCGACAATTTGATTGGGAAAGCCTATCCCATACAGTAAGAAAGAACTAATAACAACTGTATACAGTCCGTTCTCAACAACGGGAACGGGAAATAACAAGGCTGATGCTACCTGGACACCAAAACAATCATTTCCGGTGTATTAATCTCAGAAACAAAGGAAGATAATGAAAAAGGAAAAAAAAATGACTCCACCTATTTGACCAATATATCTTAAACTTTTACTTTGGGGGGCTGTGAATGTCACCTGAGCAAAACACTTTGGTACCCTTGGAAATAAATTTATATGGATAAACTGTGGTAAGATCTTATATCACAACCATGGAGCTTTTCTAATTAAAACCTATGTGCGTGTATGTGTGTGTGTGTGGTATATGCAGTTGTACACGTGTGAGAACACAGGCCAGGATCAGGTGTCTCCCTCCATGGCTCTATACAATATGCGGGAGGCACACATCTCCCACGGCTCGTATGAGTGTGTGTGGTATATGCAGTTGTACACGTGTGAGAACACAGGCCAGGATCAGGTGTCTCCCTCCATGGCTCTATACAATATGCGGGAGGCACACATCTCCCACGGCTCCCATGCAGAGGCCCCTCCTTTTACCTTTTGGGGTGGAGCCTCTCTGGTTGTTTCTCTCCCACCACATACTCTCAGCAGCCAATCACCGATCCTCTTGTCTCCACTGTCTGTCTTGCCATAGAAGTGCTGGGATCACAGATGTGTGGGTTGTCAGAACAGAACTCACCCCATCAGACTTGCATGGCCCACGCTTTTACCCACCAACCCAACTAGCCTGTGTCCATATTTATCTACCTGTTTATTTTTTTTTTGCTGCTGTCTGTTTTCAGATGGGGGTCTCTCACCAACTGACTGGACAAATTAGCAAGTGAGGCACCCCTCAAATATTCCCATCTCTACAACCAGAGCTAGGATGCTGCCACGCCTGGCTCTTGGGTGTCGAGGAATCACACTCAGGGCCACATGCGTATGCAGGCAAAATGGCAAGCTCTAGGTTCAGCAAGTGACTGGGCTTCAATATGTACCCAAACGAACAAAATAAAACCCATTCTTCCATATGTGCACATGTATTATCATGCGCACACACAAGTCTGCACATATATGAGCATACATATATATATATATATATATATATACATACACAGAAGCACACTATACCAAGAGAAAAAATTTACAAAATTGCATATAGATTAAAAAATAAAGTGTAAAAACAACTAAAAAGTTTCATAGGCATATATGAAACTGTCAAGTAATAATAAAGAAGCAGTAAAAGGAATTCAAAAAAAGCCAAAAATGTGAAGCGGTTCCTGACGCCCCTCCGCAGGTCTCGAGTGCTGCACACCAGGGTATTTATTTACACAGCATTCAGGGTCAATGTTTGCTCCATACATGACTGAGGCGCAGACAACGCAAAGCCTGAATCCTGTCATTACTGGGAAAATGGACACCTCAGGACAAACCATCTACTCCACTGGAATTTCAAGGAATCACGCCTTTCACCTCCCGAGAGAAAGGCGACCAGAGTGTAACACAACACATCCTGGGCGCTGGGTGTGCAGCTCCCATTCTTGGCCACACAATAGCCCTGTCACCTGACACTCAGTCTTACAGTTTCACTTACCTACCATCAATCACAGTCCAAAAATATCCACAGGGCTTGTTCTAAGTTTGTAACTGCTCTAAGTTCTTCGTTGAACATGTGCATGTGTGCGCACGCGCGCGCACACACACACACACACACACACACACACACCACACTCACGCCTTCATCGCCTTGCCCCATCCTGATGGGCCGTGCATCCTCTTGCACACTGTATCCACCATGTATACAGTAGGCACTCAGCACTGTCTCAGTTATCAGCCTGACTGCCTGAGCATCACAGGGCCTGAGTTCAGTAACCACTATCCTATTGAGAGAGAGACAGAGAGAGACAGAGACAGGGATTGAAAGCAAGTATTAACACACATGCACTTGTCTTAGAGACCCTTTCAAGGAGAGCGTCATCCTAAGCCTAGGCAGGCCTGAAATTACAATCCACCCATCTCATCCTTCTATCTCATCCTCCCATCCATCCTCCCATGTCTATCCTCCCATCCATCCTCCCATGTCTATCCTCCCATCCATCCTCCCATCTCATTCTCCCGTCTATTCTCCCATCCATCCTCCCATCCATCCTCCCGTCTATCTTCCCATCCATCCTCCCATCTCACACTCCCTAGTCATTGGTACTGTGAGTGTGCAGCACAGACGGGCTTGTTGTTAAACTCTTACTGTGCCTGATTCACTTTAAAGTCTGCTGTAGGCACATATGCACTGCCAACAAACGGCTGCCAGGTATCCAGCTCAGTGCATCAGTGAATCTTCAGCCGCACCCGCTGCTGGAAGCGGGGATAATGGCACTGTATCTTGAGCGGCTGCTGACCATGACCTTGAAAAGAAATGAATGCAGAGTCTACAGGCCCATCTTTCAGTTACAAACGACAGTGCTAGGGGCCAATGAGGGGGCCTAAGGTTTGTCACGCATGCATGAGGTCTGGAGATTGGATCCCCAGGGTCCATGTAGATGCTGGCTCGGCACACTGCAACACATTTGTAATTCCAGCTTCAGAAGGTACAGGTGCGATCCCCAGACACTCTGGGTTTGGTTGAGACACCCTGCTTCAACAGGAAGGTGGAAGAGAATTCTAGAATGATTCTTGAAGCAACCTCAGGCTTCTATATCTACATATAACATACACACACATGAAAACACATATACACATGCATATGCACATACAACACACACAAAACACAAATATACATGCATAGACAACAAACACACAGCGCCAGATTCTCTTACTCAGGTCCTTCCTGGGTACCACCCAGAAAAGAGGCAAAACAAACAAACATAAATAAATAAAACAAACAAACAAAATGGGGCTTCATACTCACATCCACAGAATGACTTAGGGTTCCACGGGATAAGGAAACGGCCTCTGTTCCAATGGTTCCAGCCATGCTGGTGTGACATGGGGACCAGGGTTTGTACACAAGTGTCCCTTCCTCCCCACCACACTGTGCCTCCCTGGTTTCCGAGAAACCGCGCTCCAATGATGACCAGATGAAACCACAGCTTCTAGACACCTGGTGTCAATAAACCCTGGGGACACGCTCTGCCCGAAGCAGCAGTACTCAGGCCTGCCAGCCACAAGGAACCTTCGCTTCTCCTGCGTGTCTGAGGCTGGGTGAAGAAATCACTTGCCTTTTAATCCAAATAAGAGCATCTGCAAGATTACCCAGGACATGTAAACATAAACAGATCTGCTCCTCGCCACCCACTGCCGGCCGCCAGCCATCTTTCTCTGTATACAGTAATGCAAGAGTCTGGTAAATGAACTCCACAAACCCCGTTTAAAGCTGCGGTTCTTTTTTCAAGAGCAGACACACTGAAGCTGTCCATAGAAACCAAGGAGCCTCAGGAGCCATTTGTGGCCTTCTTAAAATGGCTACACTCTTGTACCTTCAAAGTTGGACAATTCCCAGGGCAGCCTAGCTCAGGGCAAAGGTTCAGGCATGCGTATGATCAAGCCATAGTCCGCAGGCCTCTCCTGACCCTCAAAGAACAGGAAATGGTGAGATGGGCTTGTCTCCTACCTGCCACAGACTTGTGGGTAACTCTTCCTTCAGTGAGAAGCCGTGCCAAGGTTCAAGCTGGAGATTCTGGTTTCAAGTCAGAGGTGGTATCCTGCCTTTGAAAGGACCAGCTGGTAATTCCAAGAACAGCGGCTCTTGCCTTAGGACCTGAGTGAGGGTGGGACACTATGGGCAGAGTGGTTCTGTCACGCTCACACACCACTGCCAAGATCTGCCCTCCCACACACACACACACACACACACACACACACACACACAGTGGCCCTGCCAGCTTCTCAGAACCATCGGGCAGAAGATGGGGCTGGCTACAAACCTCAACCAACCCCAGGCTACTCAGAAAGACCTGGAGTCCTGAAAAACAGCTAAGTTAAGGCTTGGCAGGAAGTCCCAGAGACCAGGAAACGGGGAACCCTGAGGCCTGCACCCTAAGACGCCCATGGGTTAGAACCAGCCTTCCAGACCCCAAAGTTCTTTTTGTAAAGATTTATTTTATGTATATGAGTATACTGTAGCTGTACAGATGGTTGTGAGCCATCATGTGGCTGCTGGGAATTGAATTCAGGACCTCTGTTTGCTCCAGCCCAAAGATATATTTATTATTATGTAGCTGTCTTCAGACACACCAGAAGAGGGTGTCAGATCCCATTACGGATGGTTGTTAGCCACCATGTGGTTACTGGGATTTGAACTCAGGACCTTCAGAGGAGCAGGCAGTGCTCTTAACCACTGAGCCATCTCTCCAGCCCGACCCAAAGTTCTGTGGCATTGTCTGTGAGCCTGACTCGGGAAGGACGCAGAACACAGACTGACTCCAGTCTACAAGCAAATGCCTGATGTTGACAGCCACCTGTTCACAGCCCTGGCACAGAGGCCCAACCCTCCCCTCTCCACTCTGATAACACTGAATCCTCCCCACCAGTCCCCAAGACCAGCTCCTCCCACTCACTGGCTCGCTCATTATTATCTAATTACTCTTCCCCCCAAATCAGGCCCAATGGAAACGGAGGCAGAGGAAGCCCCGCCCCCATCAGTCTTGGCACCCTCCCTGCACCTCCCTGCACCCAGCCCCCTGCTCTCCTGGCAGCTCCTCTCCGAGCCTCTGCAGATGCCAGCACACCAGGCTCTCTGTGTTTCAAGGGGATTATTTATGGTTGGATGAACCACGCAGTATAAAGGTCAGATAAGAGCCGGCCAGGGAGCAGGAGGATCGCTTCACTGTTCACAACAGGAGGAAAGGCTGCAGCTCACACAAACACTCCCCCAGAAGAAAGAAGCAGAACGGCCATGCTCAGAGGCTCTCTGCTCAGTGCCCCTGGCGTTTGTAGCCCTGGCGCTGGTCAGGAAAACCGAAGCCCCGTCTGGAGAAGGACAAAATGATTCCCCTGAAGCAGCAGTGAAGGAGCTGTGCATTGCCCGAGGCAGTTATTGGCCCCTGAATGTAAGTTAACACTAGCTTCGAGACAGGCACAAAGCACAGTCCAGTGAACGGTCAGGCAAAGTGTGAGGCTTAGCCTACAGGAGCCCCAGCGGGTGACCCCACCAACAGTCAGCCAGCAACCTTCACCCATGCCTGGCTGGCCTGGTGACCCATGGGTATGAATAGGGAGTTCTGCCTGCTCCTGGGACAGGTTTCCCGAGCAGGCCAACTCCTGTTCTTGTCCTCTCTGCTCAAACTCCCTACATGACCTAGGCAGGGCATCTACCTGCGCCTTAAAGCCCTGCCCAGGCCACCATGACTCTGCATCCCTTTGCAGCAGAACGTGACTATGTAGGGAAGTCCCCATGAGCAGAGAGGACAGACCCTCCTCCCCAGGAGGGGTTGGAAATTATCTGGGAACAGCCACAGCATCTGGCCTGGGACAGCCAGTGTGACCAGGGGACAAGACAGCCAAATGGCTGACTCCTGGAGAGACTCAGACACAACCTGTGACATCATGCTGAATGTCCCTGTATCCTCTCCAGATAGGCCAGCGGGGCCAGGGAACAGCACCGGTGAATGTTTAGCTCTACGATAAGAACAGACTTCTAGAAAATGAATTCAGTGAGCCTCCTAATGACCGGAGTCTGCTAACTGTACGGAAGAGTCCAGAGTGCAGACCAGCTTTCTGTATACATGCATGCATATACATGTGTGCACATGTGCAATAAGTGCCCAGAGGCATGTACATTTGCATGTATATCTGCACGTACATTTGCATACACACATGTGTACACACATGGAAGCAGGTGTCCACATGCACACATCGACTAATACACAAGCATGTATATGCATGCTCACAAACACGCAGGCACAAGAATGCCCACCCCACCAGAGAAGCCACTTCAGAAGGCTCTACCACCCCCCAGGAGCCACGCCCCATCACGGAGACAGCCAACCTGGCTCAGCAATGCCCGAAGAGCAAACTGCACCAAGGAAAAAACAATCAGGGAAGCAGCAGCAGATTGGCCAGCCACCCACCAAGAGCCAACAGATGTGGGGGGGGGGCGTGCAGCACGCCCTCTGAAGGCTGGGGACTGCCGCCCAGTGCGACACAGACCCTACACGTCTATGGCAGAGCAGTGAGCAGAGAGAACGAGGGGCAGAAACCACTGCAGCATGAGCAGGAATCTGGGGACATGTGTGCGTGCACACGCGCGCGCATGCATCAATCAGGAGCAGACGCACGTCTGAAAATGGTAGCAGAAGGGGGTGGGGGGAATGTCAGAAAAGCAAGCTGTTAGTGGCAAGGACCCAGAGCAGGGAGGAAGCTCTTTGCTTTCTTTCCCCCTCTTCTAAAACAATAAAAACACCATAAAAATAAAGGAGAAGTGACTCAGTGCCTCTTGCTTCCTGTTCACACTGGATTCCACAAGGACTCTGCAGAGACCCCATCAACGGAGAGAAAAGCTGACCTCGGTTTTTACTTCTTTCTTTCTTTATTTATTTTTTTAATTTTGTTTCCACAGCTTCCCACTCTGGCAAGAGGAGCTGCGGTTTCCATTTTCCTGCAGATAAAACTCCACTGGAAAGAATCCCAGGGTGGGTGACTGCCCACCACGGCCTCTGCTGCTAGGCCCTGTTCCCACGTCCCAGGCCACCCACCTGAAGTCTAGCCCAGAAAGGCCCACAATCACGAGTGTGATCTTACCAAAAGGCCTCGGTAAAAAAAAAAAAATCTCAAAGTGGGACCTCTGTGTGGGTCTTAAGGCCAGACAAGTATCCTTATTATATACAAAAAAAGACACACAAGAGGTGGCCATGTGACAAGGCAGAGACGGCAGTGATTTAGTCAGCCAGCGATACCTGACAGGTGGCGATGTCAGACAGGACAGTTCACTGTCCCGCTCACGTCTTACCCTTGCCTGTAGAACTACAATAGCAATGACCAATCATCTGACCCTTCAGTTGGAGTGTTCTGTCGCAGTGGTCACAGGAGACTCTTTTTCCCCCCCAGACAGGAAAGCCCTGGCTGTCCTAGAACTCACTCTGTAGACCAGGCTGGCCCCAAACTCTGAAATCCACCTGCCTCTGCCTCCCAAATGCTGGGATTAAAGGCATGCACCACCACCGCCCGGCTAGCTACTGGAGATTCTTAAAGGAAAGGGACCACTCGCTGCCTTTGAGGCCAGTGTCCACATGCAATATGATGCACAACTAGCCACCATCCCTGCAGCCTGTGTGTGTGAGGGTCTTGTGTGCTCACGCCCCACGCCCCACCCCACCCCAGCATCTGTGCACAGCACCTCTCTCTCACTCTCCACAAAGAGCTGCTGCCTCTACTCTGGTCTCAGTCACGAAGGCTGGGCAAACGACAGCTCACGTCACTACAGTCAACACTGTGCCGAGAGCACAAACAGCTCATTTCTGCTTCAGAACCCAAGAGCCCCCGTGTGAATGGTCAGCGTGGTCCACTTGACCAAACAGAGGTGAGAGACCTCTGTGCGCGACTGAGGGGGAGTATCTTGATTACATTAATTGAACTGGCATGACCATCTTAATTGGGGGAGGGGTGCGTCCCCTGACTGTATAGAATGGAGACTGTGAGCTGAGCACTAACTAGTATCCATCACTCTCTGTTCTGATTGTGGCTCTGATGTGACCAGCTGTCTGAAGTGCCTCTCACCCCAAATTTGTCACCATAATGAAAGGTAAGCTAAAATAAACCCATTCAGGTTGCTTTTTAAAAAAAGGTTTATGTATATGAGTACACTGTAGCTGTCTTTAGACACACCAGAAGAGGGCATCGGATATCATTACAGATGGCCGTGAGCCACCATGTGGCTGCTGGGAATTGAACTCAGGACCTCTGGAAGAGCAAACAGTGCTCTCAACCGCTGAGCCACCTCTCCAGCCCCCTCAGGTTGTTTTTGTTGGAGTATCTGAACACAACAGGAAGAGAGACTAAGACACCAAGCAAGGCTAGGAGAGACGGAAGAAAGTGGCCGTACCTGTGCTGGGTAATTATCCTCACCAAACTGAAACGGTCTCTCTCTGGGGAGGCTAAGAAGACTCAAGAAGCTCTCAAGTCAAGATGGATGGCACCCAAGGATTGGAAACTGAGGCTGACTCCCGTTTCCACACGCACACACATGCATGTGCACACCCGCACACACGCTTGGGGCTTGCTTCAAATTTCAGATAGCCTTTCTACTGTGAACCACCACATAACCTAAGTAAGATTATCTTGAGGGTGAGACCACATCTGAACATAAAATGCACTTTAAACACACATTTGGGGTCTCTGCTGTGGGTGGCTTGTGCTGTCGTGCTGACACTCGTACGTTTCAGAAGTTGTGACACTTCACAGATTTTGGTTAGGGACCTCAACGTATAAGAGAATGCAAGGTGAGCCAAAGGCTCTTCGTGTGCTCAGCAGTGTCACAGGCTGACAGATGCCCCACAGACACATTAGGGGCGTGCCACAGGATTTGTATCCAGGCAGGCATGGGGCAGGCAGAGCTGAGAGTTCTACATCTTCATCTGAAGGCTGCTAGTGGAAGACCGACTTACAGGCAGCTAGGATGAGGTCTTAAGCTCACACCCACACAGTGACACACCCACTCCAACAAGGCCACACCTCCTAACAGTGCCACTCCCTGGGCCAAGCATATATAAGCCATCACACCAGTGGTTGTGAGCCACCCACTGTGGGGTGCAAGAAACAGAACTCTGGTCCTCGGCAAGCACCGCAAGTGCTCTTTCTTGCTGAGCTATCCCTGGATTCCAGGACT
Source organism: Apodemus agrarius (assembly GCA_964023405.1). NCBI lineage: Eukaryota > Metazoa > Chordata > Mammalia > Rodentia > Muridae > Apodemus > Apodemus agrarius. The sequence goes on along the minus strand of OZ030019.1, from coordinate 12,458,191 downwards.
GGACAGGCAGCCGTGAGAGCCTGTGGGTTGAACCGCAGCTTCATTCTGCTTGGGGAGGCAGTAAAAACAACACGCCCCGTCCGTGCCGGAGATCATACCTCCCATAAGCTTACGACAGTCAGTGACAAGCAAGCACCCCTGTTGGCAGGCCACCTGGTGCTTCCCGTTCGCCTGGGACGGGTATACAGAGAGGCTGAGGCCCAGCCACTCCCAGTCACTCTTCAGGTAGAGGACAACTATAAAGACAAGGTCTTGACCTCGAAACCTGCCCTTCATGTCAGCTCTGAAGAAGCTGAGGGTTCGGTTGGTAAACTCAAGCAGGAGGCTGTAGTCCAGGTGCCCCAGCACCCACCGTGAAAGCACCCAGATGTAGTAGCAAATGCCTGGAACCCCCACTGCACCTGGAAGACATGACCCCCAGCATCGCAGCTCACCTCTGTGAGGATGCACCCCTCCCACTGAGTACCCAGGGGAGAAGCCACTACAAACACCTTGTGTGGCACAGAGCCATGCTCTGTGTCCTGAAGCAATAAAGTGGTCCTCAGTGCATTGACTGGGGAAAAGACGTCACCAGGGAGCACGGCACCCAGGCTGGTGAGTGGAAAGCCTGTTTCCATCTTTAGCAGCCATAACGTAAGTGTGAGAAAATGCTTCAGAATAGTCCAGGCACAAATGATCCAGGCAGAAGCACCCCAGTGACACTAGCACTTACTCTGGAGAGAGGGTCTCGGCTGGCTCTCCCCTGAAATGAGAAGAGCTCACACCCAAGCCCTCTGTGCACCATTTCTCCCAGCTCGTGTGTGTATATATGTTTGTGCATGTGTGTGTGCATGTGTGTGTGTCTGTGTGTGTGTGCATGAGAAAGGATTTAAAGGTCAACTTAGGTGTTAGTCAGGGTTTCTATTCCTGCATAAAACATCATGACCAAGAAGCAAGTTGGGGAGGAAAGGGTTTATTCAGCTTACATTTCCACACTGGTGTTCATCACCAAAGAAAGTCAGGACAGGAACTCACACTGGGCAGGAAACTGGAGGCAGGAGCTGATGCAGAGGCCATGGAGGGATGTTACCTACTGGCTTGCTTCCCCTGACTTGCTCAGCTTGCTCTCTTACAGAACCCAGGACTACCAGCCCAGGGATGGCACCACCCACAATAGGCCCTCCCCCCTTGATCACTAATTGAGAAAATGCCCCACAGCTGGATCTCATGGAGGCATTTCCTCAAGGGAGGCTCCTTTTTCTGTGGTAACTCCAGCTTGTGTCAAGCTGACACACCAAACCAGCCAGTACGGGTGTCATTCCTCAGTCTCCACCATCTTTTAATTAATGAATTAATAAAATGTTCTACATTTTATTTATTAGTGTGTAGACATCAGAGGAGATGGTTCAGATGTCAGTTCTCGCCCAGGTCGCTGGACCATCCTAATACCCAGATCGTTAGACTGTGTTTTGAGACAAAGTATTTCACTGGGACCTGAGCCTAGGCTAGGCTGGCCGGCCAGTGAGCCCCTACCTACTACCTGCATCCACGGCTCCTCCAGGGGATCTTTATATATAACTTCTAGGGATCAAACTCCAAGTCTTCCAGCTTACACGGAGCCCCTCCCCAGCCTGAGTCCCCCACCATTTCCATAGTGAGACGTCTGGGCTGTGCCTTCCAAGCTCGGCAGAAACAGAAATGACTCTGTTCATTTCACACTGTTTTTTCCTGCTGAAATAAAATCCATGTCCGCCGACTCACGGAGTCCCGAGATGTTACTTTGTATATAAATGGAATCTGTGACTTCCCACAGGCTCTTCCGAGATGGGTATCTACTTTAAAGATTGGCTCTGACCACCTCCCTGGTTGGGCCCAGCGGTGGGGAAAGCAAGCCAGCCTGCCAGCGCCCTGGGGATGGGTTGATCTTTTCCTTGCCAGACATGATAGAAAAGCTAGGCGCTCGCAGAAGCAGGAGGAGGGAGCTGGCGATTTCTCCAGATTCCACACTTGAAACCCAAGCCGCTGGCTGCCCTCTGCCTTCAAACGCGAGAAGAGATCCAATTCTGCCTGCTCAGAGCTCTGCTGTGACCCACTTTCTGGAGGGTGATCGAAGCACAAGACTGCAAGCACGGCTCCGATTCTGCTGGAGGCTCTGGGCGTCTGAGGTCCCTGAGCGCGGAAGGATAAGCCAGATGTGGAGAAAACCAGGTGAAGGAGCTCGATCATAGTGAGTTACCAGAGAGATCAGAGACCTGTACGCAGAGGATGCGTGCTAACTCTATGAAGAACCTGTCTGCACGCCACACTGAGGCGGTGTTTTTCAACACAGGATGAAAACATTAAAAAAAAAAAAAAAAAAAAAAGTAAAATGCAAAGGAGGGGCCTTGGAGATGGTTTGGGGACATGCTTTGCTTTGTAAACACAAGAATTTAAGTGCCATCCCCATGTCTCAAAAAGCTGGGCTTGGTGGCATGTAAATGTAAGCCTAGATTTTGGGGGGGGGGGACACCCAGATGGATCCCTCAGGCTTGCTGGCCAGTCAATCTGGTCTAATCTAGCAGGGCCCCTGGCCAGTGAGGGACCCTGTCTCAAAAAAACAACGGGTTTGGCAACTGGGGATGACGCCACATGTGGATGGCACGCTTCCACACAGGACCTCGGCATCCTAGTGAGAGCCTCAGTCTCTCCACTTCCAGGCTGAGGGACCTAAGAATACCTTTCTTACCCTGTCCTGTGTTGTCAAGGTCTTCACTTGTAAAGGGTGGGGAAGAGCTGGGCCAGGTTTATGGGTGCAGCGGGGATCCCACAGAATGGGCAAAAAGCCGTAGGTGTGTCATGCACAAAAGCCACCATGAACCACCACGGGACCATTCTTACCTGTTCCTGATGCCCACTTACAAGTCAGTGCTCAGAAAGGAAGTCTTTTTAAAGAGAAATTATTTATTTATTTGCGTGTATGTGTGTGTGTGTTTTTCTGTGCGTGTGCGCGCGCGTGCTTGTGTGTGTGTGTGAGTGAGTGTGTGTGTGTGTGTGTGTGCGCGCACGCGCGTTTGTGTGTGTGTGTGTGTGTGTGTGTGTGTGTGAGTGCACCCACATGCAAGCACATGCATCAGCACACACTGTACTCCATGATGACCATGTGGAGGTCAAGGGACGTCAGGAGTCAATTCTCTATCCACCTTGGGTTCCAGGATGGAACTTGGGTCATCACGCCCTGCATGAGCTAGCCCTTTCTACACATGACCCGATCACCTCAGTCACTGCTAAGGTAAGTGTAGGAGTGGCAGGCGCCAGACTCGGTGCCACAAACTGTCAGCTGTGTTCACCTGACAACCTGGAAACCTCTGTAAGAACAGAAAACCAGCCCTGGCTGCCAGCTCGAGGGCAGGGTCTGACTTCAAACATGCCCGACAAAGCATGGAATTCTGGGAATCAGGGGATGACTCCATGCTGACAGGCAGTGACTGAAACTCCCAGAATGGAACTGTCACAGGGTAGAAGGCACCATCCTCACGGTTTTTTACCACAATAAGTCATCTAAATTACCAGAACCCTACCTAGCAGAAGCAGCCCATCTTACGAGCAAGAAATCAATTTCATTATTAAAAGCCTCACCAAGAAGAAAACCTCAGACTCTGGTGGCTTCACTAATACATCCACACTTTAAAAATGAGGAAAAAATGATACTGAGTCCACAAGAGCATTTGTCCATGAAGAGTGCTACAAATCTTAAACCCAGAAATACAGAACTGCCTCTTAACTGTGGTTCTGGTTCCCACAGTTTCCGTTATCCACCTTCAACCAGAGCCTAGAAACACGACATGGAAGATTCCAGAATAAACAGCTCATCAACATTATACCGTGGGCTGCTCTTGGCGCAGGGCCCCATTCCTTTGTGCAGCGTCTCCACGCTGTAGACGGCATCCTCCTGTTAGCTACTCTACAGCTACTTCATCCACGACTGACTACTTCCGCTGCCCCGCGCCTCAGGAATGGTCCTCACCAGCAGTGATGTGCCAAGCCTCACAGCCATCGCCCTGCCTCAGTTTCTTGGATGCTGCGGTTACAGTTGTGGTCAGCATCCAGCTGCATGTGCTCCTTCTGCATAAAAGTCCAATACCCCACCTTGAGAAAGACACGGACGACATTCTCATAACTGCCAATACAGTACGGTGCTGAAATTGGGTAGGTTTTACTATTAATTTTGTTAATCTCTAACTGTATCTACTATAGGAAAACCTCTTCGTACGTATGTACAAAAAGTTGACTTATAGATATGTACTATGGTAATTCCTGACACTCATGGAATCCTAAAATTCACCCATCATGTCTAAGAGATATTATAATAGCTAAAAAAAAAAAAAAAAAAAAAAAAGAGTAGGTAATACAAATACCAGGCCTGTAATTCCAGCTTCTCAGGAGGATCAAAGATTCAAGACCAACAGTTCAAGCAACTTAGGAAGACCTTGTCTCCAAACAAATGACTCGAAAGAAGGCCAGGCATTAGCGTGGTGTCACAGTGCCTGTCAAGCTGGTAGAAGGTCCTAGGTTCAAACTCGGGACAGACTGGCCCATGGGCACATCTGTAAGGATGTGTCTTGATTGCTAACTGTGAGAGGCCTGTGGACAGCACCGTTTCCTGGGCTGTACAAGACAAGTAGCTGAGCTTACCAGCATGCCTGGGCTCCTGCTTCAGTTCCTGCCAACCTTTCCTCCAAAAGACTGCAACCTGGAAGCGGAAGCCGAATAAGCCCCGCCCTCCCCAAGGAGGCTGTTGGTCATGTGACACCAACGCAGCACAACTCTAACAGCTCAGCCTAAAACATTCCACTAACCCCATATTTCACAACACATTAAATGTCCACCTGAGCCTTCCCTGTAGGTTCCAGATAGCAACATGGAGGGGCAGAGGTGGAGGGGGGATGGCCAGTGGTTAAGGACACTTGCTGCTCTGGCAGAGGACCCGGATTCCCAGGCAGCTCACAAGTACCTGTAACTCCGGTTCTAGGAATTCCAACGCACTCCTTCGGCCTCTGAGGGACCGAGCAAAGGACCGGGAAAGGAAAAACACACATTAACACCACATCTAAAAACAGTACTTTGAAGCCAGCTGCACACATATGGCCCTGGCATTCGGGAGATGGAGACAGCAGGATCAGAAGCTCACAGCCATCCTCAGCTGCAAGGTGAGTTCGAAGCCAGCTTGGGCTTCATGAAAGCCTTCCATAAAAAGAAATAAAAAATTAGTGAGTTGGACTTAAAAGTAAAAAAAAAAAAAAGTCTGCCCTTTGAAAGATATCACTAATAAAATAAACACGCAAAGATGGAAAAATATTTACAAATACCTGAAAGATTCTAATTTGGAACTAGAACTCTTACCACCCAGATTAGACAAGTGATCCGGCTTAGACATGAACAGCAAAGCCAGGCGGGAACACGCGTCTCTAATCCCTGTACTCAGATCTCTGTGTGTTCGAGGTCAGCCTGGTCTGCAGAGTGAATTCCAGACAGCCAGGGCTACAGAGAGACCCTGTCTCAAAAAACAAACAAACAAAGTGAACAGTGAACCTAAGCTGATACTCTTCAAAGGAAGGAAACAGGGGTATTAAGGGGAGACTCAGAACTGAAATCTCCCCCCCAAACACCTCCCCCCCCCAGGTCCCTCACTGCAGCATCCCACTAGGATGACTTAGACTGACAACAGTGCCAGCAACCCAATCGAGCACATATAAACTGCTGCATCTCCTGCATATGTGTGTGTGTGTGTGTGTGTGTGTGTGTGTGTGAGAGAGAGAGAGAGAGAGAGAGAGAGAGAGAGAGAGAGAGAGAGAGAGGAACCATACAACTGACATTAAAAATGCTACCGGGTTCTTCAAAACGCCACACGCAAGCACACATAGACACACACCAAAAAAATCCCCTGAGAGTCCTGTCCTAGGGAGTGACCCAGACTATAGGAGAAAATACACGACCCCAGTAGGATTTGTCTAAGAACGCACAGGGTACTTTTGTATATTATTTCCTGTGACCAAATATACTTAGGGAACTGGAGAGGCGGCTTAGCGGGTCAGAGTGCTTGTTCTGCAAATCCGAGGCCTGGACTTTGAAATGGGAAAGGCTGAGCACTGCTGCGGGTGCCTGTAACCCTGGTTCGGGGTTGTAGACAGGGGAATCCTGAGAACTTGCTGAAAAGCCAGCTAACCAAGATGGCGGGCTGCTGGTTTAGTGACAGACTCAGTCTCAAGACAAGAATGCAAAGAGAGGCACAGGAAAACATCCTGTCCTGGCTTCTACAGAAGCATGCAACACACACACACACACACACACAGAGGTTATCCTTTAAAAGCATCTTGTTATGCATTCACAATATTACACAACCATCACCAGCTATTATGTTTTATCACCTAGCACACAAAACAGGGATGGAGATGGGGGTGGGGGAAGGCATCAATCCACAGCACTAAAAAAAAAAAAAAGAAAGAAAGAAAAAGAAAAAAAAGAAAACTAGAAGCCCTGTAAAATCAAGCAGTCCCGTCCCATCCCTCTCTGGACCCCAGGGAACTGATGGTTTGTCTGGCCCCACAGCTCAGCCTGTGCAGACATTTTGTAAACAAGCATCTTGAGTTGCATTGTCTTAGCTGTGGCTACTTTTCCTTAGCCCAGTGTTTCGGTCCCTCTGTATTGTAATATGTATCCCGTGTTCTAGTCCTTTCTTTGGCCGGATAATATTCCATACCCTGCACATAGCACATCTGGCTTATCCACATCACCCACTGATGGACAGCTGGGCTGCTTCCACATCTGCCATCTTGCGAACGGTGCCATAAACTGTGGGAAGCCTTTGTTTAGTCCCCACTTCCGATCCTTTCAGGTATGGGCATAAAAGTGGAATTGCTGGATCACAAGGAATTTGGATCTGTGCTTAGCTTTCCAAGAAACTTCCATACTATTTCCCCAAACACCATCTTCCCCGCCCCCAACCATGTCCCAGGATTCTACTTTCTCCAAGTCCTTACGAACAGGTGCTATCTCCCAACCCCTATTTATCAAAGCCATTCTAGCGCAGTGGGAGGTGGGTCCCACGGAGGTCTTGGCTTGTATCTTCCAGTGTCTAATGGCACCCGCTGTCTGTCCATGGGCTTCTCTCTGCAGGTTATCTGCCCTTCAGTTGTAAAGTTTTAGCCCCTAACCCTTTAACAGGAAACAATCCAAACATCTGCCAAGAGATGAGCCAACCAACCATAGCACAGCCACCCTTCAGCATTAGAGGTCTCCATGCACTGACACCCAAGACTCACGCCCCCCCCCCAAGCCCCAGTGCAGAGGCAATGCGGAGACACACAAGATCAACAGAGCGGCTCATCCTGCATCTTTTGCTTTCTGAAGATTCGGATTCCAGTCAATTACAGTCCAAAAATACTGAATAGAAACATTCCGGAAATAAATAATTCATAAGGTTTGAATTACACACCATTCCACCCCACCGGCGCTGTCTGCTTTCCTTTTCTCCAGAGTCTCTACACAGTGTGTCCCACTTGCCTGCTGGTTACTAACAGTCATCGGTCACCAGATCAACTCCACGCCACAGGACTGGTCAATTATCCCTGACTTAAGTTAAAAATGGCCCCAACCACCACAATCATGATGTTGGCAATGCGAAGGGGCCAAAGAAAACATGGAAGATGCTTCCACACCATAAGCTGCACTACAAGTTTGCACACATGTTCACACTTCCACTAACACACACACACACACACACACACACACACACCCTTCAAAGGCTTCCACTTTTACCCTGTCCATCTGATCTCCTCACACAACTATCACAGACTTCCGCACTGACTTTGTTACTTACTCACACACATTGGTACGTCCATGCAGACGTCAGGCCCCAGGCCCGCATTCCCACTAACTTCTACGTATGGTTTACTCTTAGGGCTGTGTCCCCTAATTGAAGGTAGTGCCCTGGCCCTGATCCATGAGATACCCCTACCCACCATTACCTACTCAACATATTGGGGTGCGGGGGGGTGCATCCTCGAAGACACAACTGTGCAGTCTGTACACACATAGGAGACCACTTCCACCATGCATAAGTGCCCACTGTGTAAACAGGATGCGTCAATGCGCTGACCTGAAGGTTGGAGTTTCAAGTAAACCCTTACACAGCTGCTTCATGTAAGCAATCAACAACACAGCCCTCGACCATTAACTTTTAATTATGGAGTACTTTCAATGGTATACAACAGAAGCCAGAAAGGAGTAATGAGCCCAGGGACGCTCACCCAGACCCCTCCCTGATCCGACGTAGATCACAAGCACCCTTTGGAGTCCTGTACACCCACGGTAACAACATCCACACAGTGGTCGTAAAGAAGGCCCTCACACCACTGTTCAGGTAGCAAAGGGCTGTCTCACGGCCTAGCTCTGTCAGGGACTCCTGTGAGAGGCTCAGGATGCTTGCAATCTCCAAGTATCTCCTAGACGCCATTCAGAGAAAATATACAACCCGGGTTCTCACGGGCAGTATGTGAGAGTTTACACCAAATTACAAGTCCCCCTGCAAGAAGTGAGGCTGCTGTCCAGGTCAGGGTCAGCGACAGATGTGCCATGGTGTGGCATCCCACGCAAGCACAAAAGGGACTCAGGGAGGAACACAGCTGGGAATCAAGTACCCAAGAGCAAAACAGCCACACCTGGCTCTTCCCCCAAATCCCCTTCCTTGGTATCTGTTCTGGGGGACGCCCAGCAGCTCACCCCTCAACAGACAAGGTCAACTCATATCGCCTAACAAATTGGCACTTCTTTCTACGTTTCCTCCGGTCACCCCTTGACAGACCAGGTTAACCCGTACCTCCTACGAGATTGCCGCGTCTGTCTGTATGTCCTCCAGACAAGAGATTTTTGCACTGAGGTCCAGCAAACCTCTCCCGCGCGTGCATAAGACCTTGCCTGACCAGTCTAGCTCTGGGCCACACCCTGAGTCACCCAGGGACAGCCACGTCTTCAACTGAGATTGCAGAGATGGGCTGCCCACACTGCAGCTGCCAAGCTCGGGATGGCTCTTAGCCAAGAGAAGACAAAGGACCCTCCCCCTCGGTCCGGGCAAGTCTCATGGGTACCGCTAGCCAGTACCTCTCACCATCTAGTGGTCCCTCTGGGATCATCACCATCGGAAAGAACTAGGTATGCTAGCCCACACCTGTAATCCCAGCATCCAGGAGCCTGATATAGGTCAGAGAGCAACCTGGACACCATCCGGAGTAGGGAGGGAGGTAGAAAGGGAGGGGAATCTGCCCCCTGCTGGCAACTTCTAGCAGCTGCTTTTTTCCCCCAAGACCACCTTGGCATGACCACCACGCTCGTGCTACGGCTCCCTGGCAGCTAGATGCCTAGGGAACAGAGGGGGACCTTTCCCAAGTCCTCTGAACCCAGCAAGTTCTAAACATGAGGAAACAGTTTGCTCTGAACAACAACAATGAGGAGATTGCAAATCCTCTTCCAGGGTGCTGTAGTAAGCCAGGTATGCTGAGGATGCCCTGGAGGGCTCAAACCCAGGACCCCTAAACATAATCGAATCAAGCTAAAGGGAACTGTCCCCTCCTCAGCCTTCCTAGCCCTCCCAGGCCAGGCTCCCTCCAGAAGCACCTCAAATGGCTAAAGAAAACCATTGATCTTTGAGATGCATTATTGATTGTGCTGTGCATTAGCACACATTCCCACAGCCCTGGCCCACCACACACCACGCCTGGGGTGGGGAAGGCCTCCTTGGACACTATCCATAAAGGACAACCTAGAGGAGCAACTGTCCACAAGTGGATGATGTCACCAGACACACTGCCCTGGCCCCAGACCCACTGGATCCCCGAGGCAGCATGGTCCATACCCTGCACCTCATCCCTCAGGCCAGGCCAGGCAACCACCTGACAAAACTCCAGCCACCGGGGAGGAGTCTCTAAGGCAGACTCCGCGACAGTGGGAAGTCACTGGAGTCTGTAGACAGAGGGACTTCACAGCGCCATTTCAGAGGACAGACAGACTTACAAGTCCATCCCAGGAAGGCAGCCTCTGACTCTTGCCCCCCGGCTCCAGGTCTCACATCGTGCAAGAACAGCAGAGCCAAAACTGGTACATGCAACGTGTGTTTATTTCTTCGGTTTACTTGCTGTGTGGAGCAGCCAGACAGCTGGGTCTTAAGGTCAGGACAGGCAAGCCTTACCCACACCAACATCCCGGCTCACCATTCTATTCTGCTTCTCAACAGATGATCGCTCTGACATGATGCACAAAGACAGCAACGGTCAAAATGACAATCAGGCCGTTATAGTCGCTACCGGCACCTACCCCCCACCACCACTGCCCAAGGCTGCCTGCTTCTGGGACACTGTAAACATTCCCAAATAACCCTGCCTGGGCAGCCAAGAGACAAGTCGGACACCGGGGGCACATATGAAGTGACAGGCTGCTGGTGTCACTTCACCCTCCCGGGAAGGAAACTTCCGTTTGGTAGCACCCGGTAGACCTACAGCAGGGTCAGATGGCTGGCTACAGGCCCTGAGTCCAGTGAGAGAGGTCGGCCACCCACGGGCCTGGGCTGTGCCCAACACAGTGAGGGTTTTCAAAACAAAAGCAGGGCAAGTTCATGTGGCAAATGCCCCAGAATGTTGGAGCAGGCCTTCACCACATGCTTCATTTGAAGCAAGACCCCACATTCACCCACAGAGAGACTAAACCCAATACACAGAGAAGACAGCTACGTGCTCAGCTCTGTTTTGGTTTTTGGTCCCCTCCTGCCGTCCCCACCCCCCAAAGCCTGTCCCCACCCCCCAAAGCCGTAACTGGCTGAGCCCCAACAGAACCAGCCCCTGCAAATCCTAGGGCGCCAGCAACAGGTGCAGCTCGAGCTAAAGCTTGTGGTTCCGGGCGGTTCTAGAATAACACAGCCCGAATCTTCCAGGAAGCCACCGCCTTGCAGTGCCCACTGCCCGGCGGTGGCGACCTTACCGCGGCCGCCCCTCGAGCCGCACCTGTCTGAGTGCACCGCGCCACATCCGGTGCACCCGAGCCAAGGCCTGGGAGACAGAAATAGAAGCCGGGTAGGCCGGGGCTGGGAGCCCGGCTAGGGGCACCGGGCCTGACCTGGGAGGCGCGGCCCAAGGAGTCAGCACCCGGGGGTCCCAGCGCAAAGGGCCTGGCTGGGCAAGTCGCATCGGCTGCGCGTCCGGCGCGTCCCTGCTCCAGCCACCTGCCTACCAGGGCCCGGCGGGAGCTATGGAGGGGAGGCCGGCGAGGGATCCGGGCTGGGGTGGAACTGCAGCGAGGGTCCGGGAAACGCGGTGGAAACGTAGAGGGGGGCAGAGGGATCCGGATAGGACTCAGAGGGGACCCGAAGGATCCCGGTGCGAACGCAGAGGGAGTCCGGGGCCATCCAGGTGGAAATGCAGACCGGGTCCGAGCGGTGTGGGAGGATCAGGGGAGGAAGCTCGGAGAGGGATCCTGGGAGCCCCGAGGAGGTCGCAGGAGAAGCTCCAACAGGGTTCCCAGGTTTACCGCGGGGGCTCGCCGCGCTCCGCGCACCTGCCCGGCCCCGCGCGCGCTCCTCCCGCGCCGGCCCAGTCGCTTACCTGGAGCGCGCGTCCGACCCGCGGCGGCTCTCGGCGGGGGCCGGCCAGGCCAGCTCCGCGCCAAGAATGGCGGCGGCGTTGGTGGCAGCGACGACAGAGGCGGACGGCGCCGGGAGCTTGAGCCTGGGGGGCCGGGAGACGCTGAGATGCTGCGGCGCGAGAGGGCGCGGAGGCCGGCGTGGGGAAGGAGGGCGCGGGGCGAGCGCGCAGGCCCCACCCCTCTCCCTCCCTTCCCGCCTCCTCCCCTCCCCCTCCTGGCTCTTCCCTCCCTTCGCCCCTCCCCCTTCCTCCTCCTCCCTCCTCTCACCCCAACCTCTCTCCCTTCTTCCTTGCCCTCCCGCGCCCCGCCACTGTCTTCACCTACCTCAGTCTTTTTCTCCTTCTCTCCTCTTGTTCCCTCCCTCCCTCCCTTCCCCATCTACCCCCTCCTTTCCTCTCTCTCTCTCTCTCTCTCTCTCTCTCTTTCTCTCTCCCTTCCACCCCTCACCCTACCCTACCCCAGTCCCCCGAGGTCCTGACCCAGGGGCTCTTAACTACCCAAACCTGGTCTCTTGAAAAAAGAAGTTACCAGCCAAAGGAGCCCTTTCCTTCCTTTCAGCCACCTAATGATCCAACCTGCCCCTCCTGGTCCCCAAAGGGGTGCACCTCAGGCTCCAGGGCCACCAGTGTTGACAGCAGAGATGCTGGGCTCTTAGCTTTGTGGTCTATGATAGACCCTTTGGGGTTCTCAATGCAAGGTAAATGCTTCTGTGGTATGTTGACTTTGCTAAAGGTTTTGCAGCTTCCTGTGGACCAAGGGTTCCTGTATGTAGCTCCCAGTAAGATACATTTCTAGCTAATTCTGGGCCTTCCAAAGTACAGAGGGTAGGTCCTTAACATGTTTTCTGAGGTTGGTGTCCAAGAACCTACAATAAAAAGCCACAAACAGTGGTTGGTGCCATCTTGTAACCCCAGTGTTAAAGCAGAGACTATTGGTGTGTCCCTGAATGGAGTTCACTGGCCAGCCAGCCTACCTCACTCCATCCAAAGTCAGTCTCAGATTTCAGTAAGAGACCCTGTCTCCTAAAACTAAGTGAACAACACCTGGGTTAACCTCGTAACACATGACATACTGCATGCGTGTATACACACATACACACACACTGCAGCCACAGGCCATGTCCTGTTCTGCCCTTGAAGAGGGAAGTGACCCTCTATTCACACATTAATTAGCCAGGGGAGAAGTGCTGCCCAGAGACACAGTCCCATCTAAAAGGAAACCCAGTTCCTAGATGAACCTGCCGGAAGGTACCGAGAAATGGCTCACGGCCGGTGTCCGGGCAGGGCCATGGCTTCCTGAATTACAGAACACCCTTAGAGGCTGTTGGGAAGGCAGGCAGCCGACGGCAGTTAAACTGAGCAAGCCCTCCTAAAGGATAGAAGGTGCTAGAAAGAGACAGGAAGCTACTTCAGGTTAGGTCTGCCAGTCAGTGCTGACTCCGAGGGCAAGATAGGCCTCCTAAAGCCCAAGACAGTAGAACCAACCAGAGATGCCAGGCAGTGGTGGCACACGCCTTTAATCCCAGCACTTGGGGGGCAGAGGCAGGGTTCGAGGTTAACCTGGTCTACAGAGTAAGTTCCAGGACAGTCAGGGCTACACAGAGAAACTCTGTCTCGAAAACAAAACAAAAACAAACAAACATAACGAACCAGTGAGTTCTGCTTGGTATTGCTCTAGAGCAGTGATTCTCACCTGTGGGTCAAGAACCCCGTGGGGGCGGGGATTCAAGCGTTCCCTTCACAGGGGTCAGCTAAGACCACTGGAAAGCACAGACATTTACATTACAATTCCTAACAGTAGCAAAATTACAGTTACAAAGTAGCAACAAAAATAACTTTATGGTTGGGGGGGTCACCACAACCCATCACAGGGCCACGGCATTAGGAAGGCTGCACACCGCGGCTCTAGAGGGCTCATGACTTGCATTGAGCTAGAACCTGACAGAACTCAGCTTAAGGCCTGCTTCCTTTGCTTCCAAGTTGACCCTGGGCCTCAGCTCTCTAATGAGCTCCGTGAGAGGAACAGGTGAGCAGCCTCGGCCTAGTCTGCTCTCCGAGTCACACACTGACACGTAGATCGGTCCTGCAGAAGCTTCCGTGGCCAGAACACAGTGGGTATAGCTTGGTGAGCTCTGCGCCCCAGTTCAGTGATGGTGACCATTACAAAAAAACAGAGAGGATGCGTCTCCAGCCTCTCTTCCGAGTCCAAGTGTTGGTCCAGCACTGTCTTTGTCCTGTAGGGACCACAGTGCTGCAGGAACACGTTAGTCCCAGGACTTACTTAACAGCATCTTTTTTTTTTGTTTGTTTGTTTGTTTGTTTTTTGTTTTCCGAGACAGGGTTTCTCTGTGTAGCCCTGGCTGTCCTGGAACTCACTCTGTAGACCAGGCTGGCCTCGAACTCAGAAATCCACCTGCCTCTGCCTCCCAAGTGCTGAGATTAAAGGCATGCACCACCACCGCCTGGCACTTAACAGCATCTTATATCCCAGGAAGGAAGATACATACCTAGGATGTTGGCGCATCAATGTATTGCAGAAATGAAAGAGACTCTCACTTATTCCTCACAGCAGATGCACGTCTAGAGTACTGCTCAGGTGCTTGGGCAGCCAGCAGCATCCTGGGGATAGGGGTGGGGACAGTAGGGACACTAGAAGCCTCCCGCCTGGAAAATCGCTGTGTGCAGCACATGGCAGTGGGATCCATGGAGCTGCAAGTGGCTTAGAGTGCGATCCCTGCTGGATCATGAACAGCAGAACCAGACATAAAGGTGCAAATTAAACGTGAAAGCGGCTTCCTCCCACTGAGAGAGATTCTGAGTGATCACTGAGCTGACTGCCCCCATGGGAGCCCCCCCTCAGACACACTGTCTGGGCAGGAGGGAATGCGCCGGAGGGGACTGTAGCTAAAGGGTCATCAATAAGGGAGAGACCCCTCCTGGCTTTTAGAACCGGGAGAGAGGGCAGCCCATAGCTCAGGAGAGACCATGGCATGGCTGTCCTGGGGCCCACAGTTCTAGTCTCAACTCAAAGGGAATGAATGGGCAAGGAGAAAGGAACCCTCTTCAGCAAGCTCGGCCGATAGTTAGGTCTATATTCCATAGCCCCTCTTGATAGCCTGGGACCCCAATTCTAGCCTGTCTTTTTATTGCCGTCAGCATTTTGGGGTTTTTGTTTTGTTTTTAAGATTTTACTTTATGCAGATGCATGTTTTTTTTTCTGCATGTATATATGTCCACCATATGCATGTAGTGCCTGCAGAGACTAAAATAGACTGTTAGACTTCCTGGAGCTTGAGTTTTGCGGGCGTTTTTGAATGTTCTCCTTGGAGGCTGGGAACCAAACTCTTTGCAAGTGCTCTCCCACTGAGCCAGCTCTCCAGCCCGACATTGTATCATTGTCTTGAGTATATGTTTACCATCACGAAATGAGCCCAAGGCTGCCTCCACTCTGACCCGCTTGCCCTCAGCTCTAACTTCAAGCCTACTGTTTGCCCAG
Source organism: Apodemus agrarius (assembly GCA_964023405.1). NCBI lineage: Eukaryota > Metazoa > Chordata > Mammalia > Rodentia > Muridae > Apodemus > Apodemus agrarius. Next base: position 12,443,053 of record OZ030019.1, on the reverse strand, counting down.
AAACGCTGAGTTCTTAGAGGTTTATATAATATTTTCTTACATCTCTCTGTGAGAACATTGGCACCCTCTCTGTCCAGCCAAGCAAGCTAACTCCAGAGATAAAATTCGAATCTCACATGAGAAAGACTCGCAAGTGCGGTAGCTTCAGTGGCACATACTGGACTTGGCTTTGGACTATCCCCTGAGCAGATATGCAGAGCCCTGGGCTTCTAGGCTTCTGCATTGTCACTGTCACCATCACCATGTGAAGGAGGAGGTACCCAAGGCTGTCTGGGAGCTGTATCCAGGCATCGGGTGGGGCACTCTCATCCCAGGTGAGCAAGTCAGCAGGGTTATCAGGGTTGTTTCACCGAACAGAGACATACCTACATACCCCTGCAGCGGTTAACATCTGCCTCAGGAAATATGTCTGTGTCTGGAGGGGTCACCTGGATGTGGGTACATGTGGATACCTATGTATGGTGACCAGGGGACAACCTTGAGAGTCATTCCTCAGATACCATCCGTCTTTTTTTGTTGTTGTTTGAGACAGGATCTCTTACTGGCTTGTAGCTTTCAGAGTAGGTCAGTCAGTCTGTCTGTCTGTCTGTCCGCCTGGCTGGCTGGCTGGCTGGCTGGCGAGCCCCAAAGAGCCCTAAGGAATCCACCTGTCTCTGCTTCCACAGCCTGGGATTACAACCACACCAGTTTGGTTTTTGTCCTTAACATGATTTCTAGGGATAGGAGCCTGATTTCTCTGTTTGTAATGAAAACACCGTGTCTCCCTGGGCCCCAGGAGATGTCTTCCAAATGTGATATGCAGCATGATACAGTATGTACATTATTTTACCTCCAAGCCACCCCCATTCTGTCTATGTCTCTTCCCCACACAACCTCAGGATCCACCTTTCCTAAAGAGCCTCCCCAAACAAAATGTCCATCATCGCTGGGTACCCTCTGAGGCCTCCAGATACCCCTGGTGCCTTCCCGGGCCCCTCCTCCTCCCCCCAAGCCACGAAGGACTCCTCCCTAAAGCATGCCCTGGAAATCTTCGAGCTGCACTGGCGACAGAGGACCTGCTGAGCTGCTTGCAGTGACTGTTGTTCCCACTCCCTGCATCTCAGCTGTCAAGCCAGAGTACCAACTACAGCAGCTTCAGGCCTATAATCTAGCCCTCAGCACGCTCGCTCTCACTGCAATACTCCCCACCTCCCCGAGCACACAGCCCGGTCACAGAGCTGTTCTTTGTCATCTTCCAAAGAGGCTGTGCCTTGCTCCAGTGCTACCCCGGGAGACCTGACTCAGTGACTGCAGAGAAGGTGGGGACAGGAGAGGAGGCTCTCACCCAGAACCACCTCCTCGGCATGGCATGGCATCATCGCCTTTTTGACCTTCAAGGCGAAGTCCCGCCCCCTTATTATGTCTGTTGTCTGATACCTGTTGTCCCTTCTTCCCAACATACCCAGGAGAGCTAAGTGTCCCCCAGCTCCACGGCAGCTAGAATGTCACTCCAACATCTCTCACCACCAATTGGCGAGTACACTAAAATCACTTCTGGGTGTTTTTCTCTCTTCTCTGAGTTATGCTTGGTGTTTCTTGGTGGTGTCATCTCAAGGCTCAAGGGAAACCAGCTATCCAAGTGGTCTCTTCTTCAGAGCAGCAGGACCAGAAAGTCCTTGTTCTGAGGTCACAACGAACTACCGATTATTCTAGGCCTGGCGGCAACTGACATATGGAAACCACTATGATTTCCACTGGTTAACATTAAACATTAAACACATGACAGATGTGACTGCCTATGATTTTGTGTCTGCGTGGATCCTGAGAAGAAAGCCTTCCTCTCAGTTTCAGGCTAGAGGAAATATATTCAATTTGTAAGCCTATCTCTTTATTCTTTGACAATTCCATATAGAATCTCAGTCATTCTTACTGCTGCCTCTCCCATCCCCCCTCCCATCCCCCCCGGACAGCTCATCTCCACCACCACCCCCAGTCCAAGTAATGCCACCAGCCGGGATTTTGACTGGCCCTGTTGACTTAGTACAGGTCTTGTACTAGACCCACAGTCACTTCAGGAGCGTGATGGCCACGTGACATGCGGAAAGCACCTTACATGGCTCTCGCCCTATCCTCTGCCTCCTGTGTTCTTCCTGCCCCTTCTCCTCAGTCTTGGGGGAGGGTGCTTGTTTTCTAAAACTTTTCTGCTCAAGCCTACGGTGTAGCCGAATCCTGCCAAAATCACCTGATCAAGGATGACCTTTTTGTTTTTGTGTTTTGTTGTTGTTGTTTGTTTTTGGGGGGGGTGTTTCTTTTTTGTTTGTTTTTTGGCTTCTAAAGGGGGTGGCAGAGGCATCGGAGTATGTGTGTGCGTGTGCCTGTGCCTGTGTGTGTGTGTGTGTGTGTGTGTGTGTGTCTTTGACCTCCAGCTTCTCACACAATACTTGTATGGCTTTTCTCTCAAACAGGAATCTTGGCCACAGGCAGTGGCCATTTTGCCGCACCTGCTGACATCCAAAGACCCCCCAGGTGCAGTCAGATCACCACTGTTAGGGACTCTTCCTTCCCCTCTCTCTGACTCTCTCCTCTTCCTCTAATCCGCTCTGTTATCGGTGTAGAGGCTGGCATCATTCTGCCCTGCTCAAGGCCACCAGCACCCATATCTTGACCACATCTTGACCACTCAGGCTTTTTCAGAGTTACCAGACTCTTGATGTGAGGAAAGTGTGGGGATTCCATCACTCGCTGGTCAAATATGTAACCAGCTAGAAGCCATTTATACTGAGGAAGGTAAAATAACCATCCGTTAATGATTAGAAAATTGCAAACTGCACTGTAGTCCCACCCCACCCCAGCCCCGAGCTGTTATTGAAGAAGCAGAAACATACTCACGGATCAGAACATCTGAAATTAAGCAGCTCATACCGATAATTCCAGCACTTGGGAGGCTGAGGTAGGAGAATCGCCATGAGTTCAGGGCCAGCCTGGGCTACAGATTGAAACCAGGTCTCAAAAAAAAAAAAATGTTAAATTACATTTTTTTTCTTTCCCCCTCTTCCTTTTTGTCCTCTTGCTACCCCCCCACACACACACACATACACACATACACTCATTCCGGCCCATAGGTTCTTTATTTGGTTCTCATTACAGATGGTTGTGAGCCACCGTGTGGTTGCTGGGATTTGAACTCATGACCTCCGGAAGAGCAGTTGGTGCTCTTATCAGCTGAGCCATTTCACCATCCCTAAATTAAAATTTCAACCCCCAGCATTGGCAAGCATGTGGAGCAGCTAAGACTCCTCGATGCTCTGCGTGTGGAATGATGTGAGAACTCTGGGCAGCTGCCGGCAGCACCGGTAGAGCCCACTGTGGGTCTGCCTTCTGACAGTATCGAAAGCACTGCCTGCGGGAGAATGCAGGAAAGCACACTGCTAGGAAAAGATTATAAAAATAAAGAATGACCTGTCTGACTCTCAATAGCTCAACAGAGGGCCTGCTCTGGGCTCCAGATTTTGACTGTTACAGAAAGTATCAAAAATCCTGCCAGGAGGCTGGAGCAGCGTCTTGACAGGTAAGAACCCTCACTGCTCTTCCTGAGGGCCAGTCTCAGCACCCACATCCGGTGATTTACAACCACCTAGAACTTTGGGTCCCGGGCTATGACACCTTCTAAACTGCAAGAAGACAGGCACATACTTCTCCTAACACACAGAAGAAAAAATAAAATAAATCTTTGAGTTGGTTGGGTGATAGTTCAGCCAGAGAAGTGGAAGTTCAATGCCCCCAAATCCATGTTTAAAAAGAACAAAAATTTAAAAACAGGGTTGGGCCGGGCGTGGTGGCGCACGCCTGTAATCCCAGTACTTGGGAGGCAGAGGCAGGCAGATTTCTGAGTTCGAGGCCAGCCTGGTCTACAGAGTGAGTTCCAGGACAGCCAGGGCTACATAGAGAAACCCTGTCTCGGAAAAACAAAAACAAAAACAAAAACAAAAAAAACAGGGTTGGAATCCTAGGGCTGTGGGGGTATTTGGGGTTTGATGGCCAGTTAGCCTAATCCACTGGCAACTTCCAGGTCTGTGGGAGACCCTGTCTCAAAAACTGAGGCAGATGGTAGCTGGGGAGTTGTCCTTTTGGCTTCCACAGTCTATGTGTGCACATGTGCACACACACACACACACCACACAGAGACACACAGATACACACACACACACACACACACACTTCTGGTTGGAAGACACTGCCCCAGGCTGACCTCTGCCCCCAGCAACACAAAGGCTGCAGTTGTCCAGTACAAACGCCGCGTGTAGGGTCACACTGCCTCGTGGGGTTACAGTGCCATTTGAAGAGGGCATTTCTTTGAAGAGAAAGAGGAAGGCTTCAGTGCCTTCCCTGCAGCCTAGGGTTTCTCTTCTATCCGCGACTCACGTGGGGGCGGGGTGGGTTCTCCTGCCAGAATCTGCGAGCGCTGCCAGCCCTCTGTGCTGGAGAGCCAGCCGCTCTTCAATCAAGACTGTTCACACATGTGATCAGATAGAGTAGAGGAAATGACATGCTTTCAGTGAAAACACCACATGCCAGGCTGGGGCGATGGCTCGGTCTGGAAAGCTCTTGTGCTGCAGGCATACGGACCTAAGTTCAAGCTTCGGAGGCTATGTAGAAAGCTAAGAGTGAGGGTGCGTGCCATATCAGAGGAACAGAACAGAACTGATAGAACGAATATGTACAACTGTGGGTATAAATCAAATATATGTATTTGTTGTATATGTGTATTTATGTATGTATATGTATTAACTTACATAAGTATAATTAATTATATAAGTATTTATATATAAATTATGTATACATATATTTTTACATACAGTCATATATATTTATTTATATATATATGTATATATATATATATACATATATATATATATATTATTAGAATGGCTGACAGGAGGTGGTCCTAGCCCAACAATGGCTGTCTACCGACAGAAAGTCCAAGAGTCCAGTAGTAGTTCATTGAATGAGTCAGGATGTCTCAGCTGGTCTTCAGTCTACACCAGAATCCCAAATCAGTAGTCTCTAATGTCCTGAAGGAATGGAGTTGCCAGTAAAGGAAAGTAGACAAAGAGCGGGCAAAAGCTTCCTTCTTCTGTGTTCTTTATGGAGGTTACCACAAGAAATTGTGACCCAGATTAAAGGTGGGTCTTTCCATGTCAAATGAGTTCATGAAGACAAACCCCTCACAGGTGTATCCGGCCTTAGGTTTTAGTTAATCCCAGATACAGTCAGGTTGATAAGAATAACAGCCATCCCACGTGTTTATAATCCCAGTCCTGGGATGTCAGAGGCACATAGCCAGCTACTCTAGCCTGATTGTTGAGTTGCAGGTCAATAGAGAGACAGTATCTCAAAAGGATGGTGGCTGCTTCTGGGTTCTGGTGGGACCCACTGGGACAGTTAAACTCACCAAGAAGCTTCAAAGCTAAGGGAGAATGGGGTGTGTGTGTATCTGCATGTGTCTGGAGGCTAGAGGTCACTCAGGGGCTTGATTCTCAGGCACCTTGGCTTTTTTGAGCTAGTCTCCCAGTGGCACTGAACTCACTGAGTAGGCAAGGTTGGCTGGCTGACTACCAAGTCCTGGGGATTTGCCTGTCTCCACGGTTATAGTACTGGGAACTGAAGTGCACGTCTGTGCCCAGATGTTTTTAAATTTATTTATTTATTTATTTATTTATTTATTTATTTATTTAACGTAAATTCTGGGGATTGAAGTCAGATCTTATTGCTTACATGACCATGTTATCAATGGAAGCACATCTCTCCAGTGCTCCAAGATTCTAAAATACGGATTTCCCAGCTTGTTTTCTTGGTTTCTCTGTGCTCTTTAGACATAACATAGCTGGCCTTGTTCCTGTTGTGTTATAATTATATTAATTAAACATCCCTAATACTACTTAATGACTAAAGGCGTGTACCTGCCAGGTGAAACTGGAGGCCTGTTTATTTGACTGTAAATCTCACTCAGTCACTAACAAGATGTGTCTCAGGCTCCAGGCTGGGACAAGCCACGAGAGGCAGCCTCGGTGTGTCACAGCCCCGAGTAGGTGCTCATAGATCCTCCCTTCTCCCTGGCTCTCTCTCATCCATGGGCTTTCCTGTGAACCATTGAGAATGTTCACCTTTGGGAGTTGTTCATAAATGTCCCATCACTGAGATAAAATACCTGAGATAGTCAGCTTATAAGGACCGAAGGTTGGTTGGTTGGTTTGTTTTTGGCTCATGGTTTTAGAGACTTTAGTCCATGGTTGCTCAGCCCTGTGGAGACACAGTACCTCAGTGGTAGTAATAGGTGCAGGAGGCCTGTTTACCTCATGGAAGCCAAAAGCAGAGAGAGAAAGAGAAAGGGTGTGTGAGTTTTCAGAGCACATTCCATGAGTCTTGGTTTCTTTTCTATGGCTGCTATGATAAGATAACATGACCAAGGCAGTGTATAGAAGAAGGAGTTTATTAGGGGCTTTCAGCTCAGAGAGTGAATCCATGGCCCTCATGGCGGGGATCACGGCAGTGAGCAGACAGACGTGACATGGAGCAAAAGCTGAAAGTTCACATCTTCACCCATACAGGGTGAGGCTGGAAGGGAGGGAGAAGCAGAGAATCCTGACTAGGAATGGAGTGGGCTTCTTAAAACCTCAAAGTCCGCCAGGCAGTGGTGGCGCACGCCTGTAATCCCAGCACTCTGGGAGGCAGAGGCAGGGGGATTTCTGAGTTCGAGGCCAGCCTGGTCTACAGAGTGAGTGTCAGGACAGCCAGGGCTACACAGAGAAGCCCTGTTTCAAAAAAAACAAAAAACAAACAAACAAACAAACAAACAAAAAAAAAACACAAGCTGGGCGGTGGTGGCACACGCCTTTAATCCCAGCACTTGGGAGGCAGAGGCAGGCGGCTTTTTGAGTTCGAGGCCAGCCTGGTTTACAGAGTGAGTTCCAGGACAGCCAGGGCTATACAGAGAAACCCTGTCTCGAAACAAAACAAACCAACCAAACAAACAAACAAAAAAACCTCAAAGTCCACCCCTAGAGATACACTGACACACCTCCTCGATAACGCCACACCTTCTAATCCTTCCCAAACAGGTCCACCACTTGGGGACCAAGTATTCAGCTGTATGAGCCTATAGGTGCTATTCTCGTTCACATCAGCACACCCAGTGACATCACTTCCTCTCACTGCCTCGCTTCCTAAGGGTTCCTTCACTACCAGTAGCATCATAGACTGGAACCAAGTCTTTAAGATACAGACCTTCAGGGAATAGTCAGAATCCAAACTATAAGGAGTCCCGTGCAGGCAACCAGGACACTCACCTCACTGTAGCCTTGTCATGGTCACCTCAGACACGCCTGTATTCCAAGTGAGCCCCTCCCAGGGGCCATGCTACAAGCTAAATACTATATTATTTAAAAGTCGCCATTAATGGACAGTGACTAGAGCAGAGGGTCCAGCACAGAGAGGCACCTCTGCTGCCCCTGCCCCTGCCTGTCCCAACTCCCTCACAATGGCAGTACCGCCAGGCATTTATCATCTGCTTTCTGCTCTGTTATTGCGACTCTCTCTGTGTGTGTGTGTGTGTGTGTGTGTGTGTGTGTGTAAGGGTCTGTGTGTATGTAGGTCTGTGTGTATATATCTGTGTGGGTCTGTGGGAGGTCTGTGTGTGTAAGGGTCTGTGTGCATATGTGTGTGTCTGCGGGAGGTCCTGTGTGTGTCTGTGTGTGTGTCTGTTTGCTCTATGAGAGTACCTATGCTAGACAGTTTTATGTCAACTTGACACAGGCTAAAGTCATCCATGAAGAGGGAACCTCAGTTGAGAAACTGCCTCCTTAAGACAGGGCTGGAGGTAAGCCCGTGGGGCATTTTTAGTTAGTGATTGGTGGGGGGAGGTCCCAGCCTGTTGTGGGCACTGTTATCCTTGGGCTGGTGGTTCTCCTTCTTTAAGAAAGCAGGCTGAACAAGCCATGATGAGCAAGCCATAAGCAGCACCCCTCCATGGGTTCTACACCAGCTCCCACCTCCAGGTTCCTGCCCTGTTTGAGCTCCTGTCCTGACTTTATTCAGCGATAAACTACAGAGTACAAGAATAGCCGGAATAAACCCTTTCTCCCCAACTTGCTTTGGGTCATGGTGTTTCACTGCAGCCACAGTGACTAAGGCACACGTAGGCACATGCAGAGGACAGAGGCCAACACCGAGTGTCTCCCTTGCTTATTCTATACCTTGATTTTTCGGCTGGTGAGCAAGTCTCCGGGTTCCCCCAGTCTCTGCCCCTGACCCAGTTGAGGGTCACAGGGATGTGCTGCCACACCCAGCTTTTACACAGGTGCTGGGAATCCACAGTCAGGTCCTCATGTTTGTCCAGCAAACACTTCACCCGTCTTTCCAACCCTCTCCATCTTTTCATTTACTTGGGTAGAGCCTCTCACTGGACCTGAATGAGTGACTCAGCTAACTGCCTGACCAGCAAGCCTCAGGGTCCCCCTGGGTTGGCGCTCCCTCCCCACACAATGCCTGGAGTTACTTTCTCCACGGGTGCTGGGAATCTGAACTCTTTCTCATGCTTGTATCATAAGCGCTTCGCTGAGCCCTCTCCCCAGCCTCAGAGCTTGCTGTTTTGGTATTGTCTGGTCTGGCTGAGTATGGCTTCTAATTATTGTTCATCGGGTCTCTTTCTTGGCGTTGTGTCGCAATCAGATGGTTATTTTTTTTCCCCATCTGTTGCCACAATCTGTCCAATCCATCACTTGAAAGAGCTCGCAGGAAATTGTCTCATCTAAAGAGACGAGCAAAGGGCTTCAGCCATGTTCGGTGGCAGGGTTTTGGTCTGCAGAGCTGTATAGGGGAATCTTCTATAATACCGAAAGCAGGGGGGAAATGCTGCTTCTCTCCAGTGCCCGTGCTAGGTAACACGGAAACACTGGTGAGACGTGGGGGCACAGGGGTAAATCCTGACACCCTCAAGATGTTCTTCCTCCATAGCACAGCAATCTTTAATAAATGACCTCCAGCCACAGACTTTCTTTTCAACCGCAAATGCTCTTAGCTCGGAAGGAAAAATCAGAGCTCCGTGGCATTTATATTAGGTTTGAAAGGCTCCAAAACCTCACTCCGCAGTAGGGGAAGGCAAAGGCTCTATTCTCAAGGCATTGCGTGCAAGTGGAGTGAGTGGCTCCCATTGGGAGCCCATCCTGTGTGCACAGAGCTACAGTTCTTCTTCATTAAGGAGAGAGGTCTGAAGAGCCCACAGCCCGGTGCTAATGGCATTAGGGCTGAGGGGCGGCTAACCAGGCGGCTGCTTGGCACATAACCAGGAGACTGAAGCAAAGTCAGTGGGCAAGTAACCCCGGGAAAGCTTTGAGTGTGTGTGTGTGTGTGTGTGTGTGTATGTGTGTGTGTGTGTGTGTGTGTGTGTGTGTGTGAGAGGCCAGAGATCAACCTTGAGGGCCATTTTTCAGGTGCTATCCACATTGTTTTCGCTTGTTGGTTTGGCTATGACCAGCAAAGCCCAGGGATTCCCCTGTCTCCACATCCCCAATGCTGATATTCCAAGTGTGTGTCATGACACATTGGCTTTTTATGAGGTATCTGGGCTCCAAACTCAGGCGTTCATGAGCTGCTCACTGAGAGCCCCGACCCACGCGCCGTGCCTTTCCATTGGCTCCCATCCTCCAGGTCGGGAGGGTCTCTGTGACGCTGCTGCATAGGACGAAGGGGTACAGGTCCCCCTGACAAGGCGTGCCATGTGTAACTTAGAACTTAGGGAGGAGCTCTCCATCCGTCCTTTGAGGCCCAGGGATTGAACTCAAATCATCAGCCTTAGCCGCAGACTCCCTTTTGCTGAACTAACTCGCTGGCCCTGTTTTGTTTTTACTGTGGTGTTTGCGCTTTCATCTGCTGGGGTGGGGCTGCTGCAGCCTGTGTCAGCTCGTGTCCTTTTCATCTTCCCGTCGCCCACCCTTTAGTCATCCACTAGCCTGTTCTGTTCATAAAATGACTGTGCGAATGAAGGACTGTGTTATGACTTGGATTTTGTCCCCAAAGACCCTGAGTACCTAGTGTTGTGGACTGGTTCTAATGCTATTTCTGTTAATTCGGCTCCCCAAATGACCAAGAACCCGCAGGTCTGCTTGTAAGACGCTGAGGGTCCCTGACCCCAGCTGATTGGCAAATAGAGTTGCCAATGGCCGTGCAGGGAGACAGAGGCGGGGCTTTAGATTTCCCAGGCAAGGCAACCGGGGAAGGACTGAGCTCAGCAGCGGGATTGGGGGTGGGCGGAGCGGAAGGAGCAGGCTTCTACACTGCGGGACCACCGTGAAAGCGCAGAGGATCCTGACCCAGGAGGGCTGCAGGCCTGGGTATGGGGCGGCCAGGATGGAATATAGGTTTTACTAAGTCATAACTCAGGAATATCACAGGGAAAAGCGTGCTAGCAACATGGAGGATTGAAGTGGCCCAACCACTGAGCTGTTTAAGGCGTATTAAAAATAGAAGACTCTGTGTGTGTGTGTGTGTGTGTGTGTGTGTGTGTGTCTTTCATTCGAGAATCCACAACATTGGGACGATAACGGGAAACTTGCAATGCCGCCGCTGGCAGATTAATCTACCTCAGCTACCCCTACAAGCTGAGGCCTTGGAAGGAACTGCACCTCGCTGAAGGCCCTGCTTGAACACGCGCTTTTATCTGAGGGCTTATCTTCAGATCTTTTCATCCGGTATTTCTGTCCTACACATACAAGAGCATATGTGTATTCCCCATGTAGACCTATCACCATGGCAACAGCCACTCCTCAAGATACAGGAGGTCCACAAAAGACCATCAGCCTTGCTGCCTGTGGGAAGGTGCCTGGGAGGGAAGCCTGGGAAAGGACAGACTTCCTCCATGCCAACAAGGGAAAGACAGGCACGCAGCAAAATGCCCTCCCCCACCCCCACCCCCAGAATCAATGAGAGAAGTGGTCTGACTCTGATCCTCAGTCCTCAGAAGACAGTGCCTCAAAATTTGGTTCTCCGTGGTTTTGAGATGCAGTGGTACCTTTAAGAGGTGGAGCTTGGTTGAAGGTCTTACCAGGCTAGCATTTTAACAGCAGGAACCCAAGCAGGAAGATGCTGTGGGGAGCCAGCCCTACAGACCACCTAGCAATTTATAAACTCCTGCCTTTTTAAAATGTGTGGTGCCGATATTGGTATCAGTGACTGGAATACCAGTGAATGCCTGTCATCTGTCACACCATCTGAGGAGGAGGGCACTCACTGCCTCTCCTCCGGCAAGCACTATGCATGAGCTGCGGCTGGCCCCCACTTGGTGGGCCCCTGGACCCAGTGGAGAAGGGCTAGAACACGCCAGCATTCCCATTTCTAAACAAGTATGCAAATCTCACCCCGAGCTAGCAGCAGCTGTGCGCACCCACTCTGGGCCCATTTGTCTCCTTGCACCCCACGGTGGGAAACCAGTACTAACTACACCCACTCTCACGCTGAGGCAGATGGTTTCCCAAGACTCCTGCTGAGAGCCCTTGGAATGACGACTCTACTGGCCTTTTCACAGGTGAGGAGAAGCCAGCAGCTCTAACTGCAGAAGCCATCACTGTCAACTAGACTTCATGGAGGCCCCTCCCAAACACCCAACACACCTCCAGTGACAAGAAAATGGAAGGGGGTGCTGACACTCCATATCGCTGATGGGACTTCGTCACTCTGCCGGCTGGTTTGGTCGCAACCAGCGTGTTTGAAAGAACTCTTTATAAAGCTCATTGAGTTCCCCATCCCGTGAACAGCCCTGTGTCTATTTTATGTGTAGGACACACACATATGTGCCTACGTACATAGAACACAGGCAATCCTGACTAACTGCTGTGCAACTTCAAGATTTTTGTTTTGTTTTGTTTGTTTGTTTGTTTTGTTGTTTTGTTTTTTGTTTTTGTTTTTGTTTTTGTTTTTTGAGACAGGATTTCTCTGTATAGCTCTGACTGTCCTGGAACTCACTCTGTAGACCAGGCTGGCCTCGAACTCAGAAGTCTGCCTGCCTCTGCCTCCCAAGTGCTGGGATTAAAAGCGTGCGCCACCACCGCCCAGCCAAGATTTTTTTTTTGAGACAAGATCCCATGTGTCCCAGGCTAGACTCACATTACATATGTAACCAAGGCTGCCCTTGAACTTCTCACCTTCCTGACTCCATCTCCTGACTGTTGGGGTCACTGGTTTATGTGGTGCCGGGGATAGAACCCAAGCACTCTGTAGACTGAGCACATCCTCAGCCCAGCTGCCCGGGCCTTTCATTCCAGCATGGTGCTAATTGTACCTGTGCAGCCTTTCTGAATTTCACTTCAATGCCCCGTAAGCGACAGGAGCTACTCAGTGCTTTGTTATAGAATATAGACTATGTATAATATAGACTTGTACTAGATGAGATTACGCAGCAGTAGGAAAATGTAAGTGCTCTGGGTGCATTTCCGGAAGCCAGAGGAAGGCCTGGGGATGTAGCGCAGTGGTGGGGTGCTGGCCTCGTGTCAGTGTCAATAAAAACACGACGCTCACCACAGGGGTGTGGGAGAGAGCTTTCATGGAGCCAAGTATGAGTGAACACGGCCTCAGAGCACATACTTGGCTTACCCCAAAGTCCATGTTCCAACATGGTAACAGCTTGGTGACGTTTTTTATAGTACCAGAACAGGAAAAAAAAAAAAAAAGTCTGAAGTCTTCTTACAGATCTTGGTGGGGACATTAGATAGGAGGGAGGGTTCAAGCCACGTCAGGAGATGTCTGCTCTAGATCTCAGACACTCTCAGAGATTCTCAGCCTTGGGAACTAAGAGTCTTTTTGTACACCCCAATGGCTTTACCTAATGGTCCCAAAGATGTTAACACATACGCAGCAAGGCAATCGATGGCTACTGAGCATCTAAAGACAGGGGCTGGGGAGATGGCTCAGCAGTAAAGCCACTGGGTGCTCTTAACCTGAGTTCAGTTCCCAGCGACCACACGGTGGCTCAGAACCATCTGTGCTGGGATCTGATGCCCTTTTCTGGTGTGTCTGAAGACATTGACAGTGTGCTCATATACATAAGACAAATAAATCTGAAAGGCGGAGAGAGGCTAATAAAGATGGCTCAAGATAATTTGCCTCTGGACTTGTCAAATCCAAACTCTCCACAGTCAATGAGTCTCTTGTCCACTAATCCTCCTCGTGGAAGGCTCAGGCGAAGATGCTGTTCTTCCAGAAACATTTCCCCACACTAGCAGGCATACGGCTCTTGCTTCGGATGATAGCATCACAGAAAAGACAGAAAGGGCCCAGGCAGAGCTGAGCCGTGAGGCGTTGTGGCAGCACCAGCCCATGTTCTACCCTGTCACTCTCTGCCTCTAGGCCAGCCCCTGGCGTTGCTCCTCCCAGCTCCGGTTCTCCTGCCTCAGAGCCGCTTCTTCTCAGCCATCCACCCCTGTGGCTAGCCGTCACAGATCCCCTTAGCCCAGTAAATCAAAACTTTAGAAGCTTATCATTAATCAGTCATATTTATATATCAATAAATTCTCAATTCACACGATGCCCACACAATAATTTCAGAGTCAATCGTAATAATACAAGCTGCCCATCTAGATTATAGACAAGTGATCCCAATTATTCTTTCCTTTATGATATTCATATCGACCTATGGCTACTTAAAGCCACACAAAATCTAGATCATCTTCCTCTTGCTCCATCTCCCTTCCTTCTCTCTCTGTCTCATCTCTCTCCCATCTCCAAAAATCTCCACCCACCTACTTTTACCACTGCCCAGCCCCAGGCTCTACCCTTATCTTGTGCCTGCCCTCGCCTACTTCCAGACATCCATCCACAATGATGACCAGTAGAAAGGAGTAGAAAACTCACTTTCAACATATAATGCCTTTATATGTTGAGTTCACTAAGACGTGGCCAAGGAGAATAGACGAACATATGTAAATGCCCACAAGCAAATGTACACGTGCAAATGTATGCAAGCTGAAAGCTTTCCATAATAGTACATTTGGAGAGCAAGCTGTCCCACTGGGGTAATTATCCTGTTTCTAAGCAACCAGGCAGGTCCTGGTGCAGCTTCCCACTGTCCTTCAGAAGCAAGTTCCTTAGAGGTCTCCTCCAGATCCCAGGCTGAGGACAGCTGGGGTCCCAGAGAACTTGAGTCGTAGCAAGTGAGGCTGTGCAGGGACCTGGGGGCCCGCTTCATCGGAGAGGTTGACTCGGAGAGCTTGGCTTGGGTCTCTCTTCACCTGCTTGCTTGGATCCCCATGGAATGAAAGTCCTGCACTGTCAGGGAACAGAGTCGAATTGTCTCGGAGGAAAAGGGCTAATTAATGGGAGGGGTGGAAAAGGGGAGGAGGGAGGCATCAACATTCAATATGAATGGAAGATGCTCAACATTCAATATGAATATTCTTTTTTTAAAAAAAAATTATTTATTTTATATATGTAAGTACATCAGGCATCAGATCCCGTTACAGATGGTTGTGAGCCACATGTGGTTGCTGGGAATTGAACTCAGGGCCTCCAGAAGTATATAGTCAGTATTCTTAATCGCTGAGCCATCTCTCCAGCCGTAATATGAATATCCTAGTTTTCTTTCTGTTGTTGTGCTAGAACACCCTGCCCAAAAGCATTGTGGGAGAAGAAAAGGTTTTGATTGGTTTAGGGTCCCAGGCCACAGCCCAGCCTTGAAAGAACTCAAGCAGGAACTTGAAGGTAGGTTTGCTTTGTAGTCCTCCTGGCATTGCCTCTGACCAGGAACTCACATCACACCCAAGAAATACACAACTATGGAGAGGCCTCTTACTCATTGGCTCTTTGGCTGGCTGGCGCTCATTTGGCTTTCTCGAAAGTGCAGGATCCTGTAAGTAAAGAATGAGACCACACACAGTATGCTGGATCCTCCTGCATCCATGAAGAGTCAAGACAATGCCCTGCCCAGAGGTACCCACAGGCCTCTCTGATCTGATCAATCCCTCAGCTGAGACATCTCTCTTAGGTAACTCTAGGCTGTGTCAAATGGACAGTGAATGCTAACTAAGACATAGACACACGTGGAAGAAAGATTAAACCAACAAGACAACATCTCCTGTAGGCTGGGCACCATGAGGTATGCCTATGTCCCAACACTTGGGAGGCAAAAACAGGACTGACTCGAGTTCAGGCTAGCCTAGTCTATATTGTGAGTTCTGAGCCGGCCAAAGCCACAGAACCACCTGTCTCAAAAAAAGCCAAAAGAGGGCTGGAGAGATGGCTCAGCGGGTTAAGAGCACCAACTGCTCTTCTGAAGGTCCTGTGTTCAAATCCCAGCAACCACATGGTGGCTCACAACCATCCATTACAAGATCTGACTCCCTCTTCTGGAGTGTCTGAAGACAGCTACAGTGTACTTACATATAATAAATAAATAAATCTTAAAAAAAAAAAGCCAAAAGAGCAACAACAAAAGAGAAAATGATTTCCTGTGGCAGACGATTCTTAACAACTGTCTTCTGCAGAGGGCAGGATTGGTCCAGGAGGTCCGGTGACAGATAGTTCTGAGGGTCCCTAGGCCATATCAGACCGTGGCTGGGAACCATCCAGGAGTCCAGGCTACCAGGGCGAGAAAGGCTTCAGTAGACGGACATGTGGCCCTGTGTGTACTCGGACTCTAATTTCCAGACTCAACCACTGAAGGTCTTGATCTGCATGTTCAGTCTGTACTCCACCTAGGTGTCTATACTGAGCATGTGCCAACTCTTCCCGTGGTTCCCCAAACGATGAGGTGGTGTAAGTAGCAGAGAGATGGTTTAAAGTACACAGGAGGGTGTGTGTAAGCCTTGTGTAAACCTTATGCGATTTTATGTAAGGAGCTTGGGCATGAGCAGAAAGAACCCCCTCGTTCCACGGGGGATACAAAGGCTGACTATGCAGAGCCACGTTTAGCCCAGTTCATCTCTGGGCCATAGTTTTTCCCCTTGAGAGGACCACTTAGGCAGTGGTCTGATCAGACCAGCGTGGCTTTCTTACCCCCAGGAGGTGACTCTGTCTCTCTTCACATGCATGTGCGTGGAGCAGAGTCACACTCTGTGGGACTAATTGCTACTTCATGCCTGGTATTCCCCCTCACAGCATGGACACAAACCCAGGGCCACCCGTGTGTGTGTCTCGGGCACTGTTCCTTGTTCATTTCCTAGTGGATTTCATCCGACCTTCATCTCCGGGAACCCCACAGGGCCAGACACCCCTGCCCTTTTCCCCGTGTTGGAGGCAGCCCCATTTCTCTTAAGGCTACAGACCCTGTGCCATCAGCATCCTGCAGTCTGTCCCCCCCTCCCCCAGCCCCCCCACTACCCAGCCTGATAAGTTGGCAGGAAGCTTTGCTGCTGCTCAGAAGGTGGAAATATACTTTAATCTCCCAGTTGCCATGACAAACTGTCAAAACAGTAATGACAGGATGCGGTCTGAGGCAGGGCATGCCCCAGCCTGGCTTCTTTCTAATTGATGTGCTTGGGGCAGGGTCCTCGGGGGGTGGACTGGAGAAAGCCATTGCTATTATTTGGGTAAGTGTCTTCCCATGTGTTGAAGGCTCCTGTGTTGAAGGCATATTTTCCAGGGTAGTAGAAATTTCCCCAGGGTAGAACCTTTAAGAGGAGAGCTTAGTGGGAAGTCTCCAGGCCCATTGGGGGTAAACCCTCAAAAGGGATTGAGGGGCCCAGCCTCTCGCTTCCTTATCGCTTCCAGACTACGAGGCGAGCAGCTTTTTTGTATATCGCTTGTTGATCATGGGGCCCAGTGCCTACCTCAGGCCCAAGCAGTGGTGTCTATCAGTCCTGGAACAAAACATCCAAAGCTCTGAACACAAATGCACCTTTATAAGGAACATTTCCCAGGTGTTTTGTTATGGCGATGACGATGGACTGATCTCACGCTGGGGGTAGAAAGAGTCTCTTTGCCACAACGGCCCCTGCCGTGGAGTGGCGACAGTCACACTTGGAGTCTATTTTTCCCCCCACAAAATGCGTGAGACAGCATTGCTGTGTGGCAGTGTGGCAGGCCGCTGTGTGAGAGGCGGAACTGATGTTATCCGGGCTTGTGATACATCATCTGTGGAAGGCAGCCTGGGCTTAATGAGAAATCGCTACAGCCTGTGAAGAAGAAGAAATTGAGAAACTTCCCCAGAGGACAGAGTCAGCCTTGGAAGTGACTAGATCCAGGGTTTCCAACAGCACCCGTCCATACTTTATCACTCTGGATCAACCTGTAAAGCACACTCCCTCTCAGTCAACTGAATCTGGATTTCCCCCTGATGTTCTCTCTGTGTGTGCACATATGAACGCCCAAGGTGATGTCAGCAATCATCCCCCACCAGTCTTTCATCTTAGTCTTTGACACAGGGTTTTTCAATCAAACCCAGAGTTCACTGATATGGCTAGTCTTTGAGACAGGGTTTCTCAATCAAACCCAGAGCTCACTGATATGGCTAGTCTCACTAGCCAGCTTATTCTGGGGTCTCCTGTCTCCTCCTTCTGAGGTCAGAATTCCAGGTGGGCCACCATGCCCACTCGACATTTATGAGAGTTCTGGGGTCTAAATCTTGATATTCACACTGGAGCAGCAAGCATATGAACAGCTGAGCCATCTCCCTAGCCTCTCGTTTATTTCTTTTGAAAAGGATTTATTTTAATTTTGCGTGCATGTATGTGTGTGTGTGCGTGTGTGTGTGTGTGTGTGTGTGTATGTGCATGTATGTTTGCACGTGTGTGTGCACAAGCCTGAAGCACCAGAACAGCATTGGATCCCCCTGGAGCTTTCAGTACAGGAGATTGTGAGCTATCCCATATAGATGCTTGGAACCAACCTTGAGTCCTCTGGAAAAGCAACAAGTACCTTAGCTGCTGAGCCTGTCTCTCTCTCTCTCTCTCTCTCTCTCTCTCTCTCTCTCTCTCTCTCTCTCTCCCTCCCTCCCTCCCTCCAGGAGTCTTACGATGTTGTTCTAGTGTCTTAGGGTTTTACTGCTGTGAACAGACACCATGACCAAAGCAACTCTTATAAAGACAGCATTTAATTGGGGCGGGCTCACAGGTCCAGAGGTTCAGTCTATGATCATCAAGGTGGGAACTTGGTGGTATCTGGGCAGGTGTGGTATCGCAGGAGCCGAGAGCTCTACATTTTCATCTGAAGGCTGCTAGCAGAATACTGGCTTCCAGGCAGCTAGGATGAGGGTCTTAAAGCCATGCCCACAGTGACACACCCACTCCAACAAGGCCACCCCCCCCCCCAACAAGGCCACCCCCACTCCAACAAGGCCAGCCCCACCCACAACAAGGCCACCCCCACCCACAACAAGGCCACACCCACTCCAAGAAGGCCACACCCACTCCAACAGGGCCACACCTCCAAGTAGTGCCACTCCCTGGGCCAAGCATATACAACCATCATGCCTAGTCTAGTCTTAAACCCCTTAAGCTCCTGCTGCCTCGACCTCCAGAGTAGCTGGGACTACAGCGAACCCGCTCACTGACCTCAACTTCCTCATTTTCTGTCCCCAGCTGTCTTTGCTTTGCTTTCTTCTCCATCCTCTAATAATTCTCAGCACTCTGTTCCTTGCCTTGCCTCGCTCTCCTGAGGTGAAGGGCTTCTGACTTTAAAGTCTTGTGTGTTTATCAGCTAGAATATAAATAAATGTACAGAAAATAATGAGTCACTCTGAGCGAGCTCCATCCGGCTTCAGTGGGAGACCCAGACGCAACAGGGCTTCCTGTTCTCATGGGATGGGAAGGAGGTCCTCAGCCCTGTGTCAAGAGCTGTCTGACCCTGTCTCGAAAAACGAGAGAGAGAGAGAGAGAGAGAGAGAGAGAGAAACTGTCTGACCCTGTCTCAAAAAACCAAGAGAGAGAGAACTGTTTGACCCTGTCTTGAAAAAACAAGAGAGAGAGAGAGAGAGAGAGAGAGAGAGAGAGAGAGAGAGAGAGAACTGTCTGACCCTGTCTTGAAAAACAGAGAGAGAGAGAGAGAGAGAGAGAGAGAGAGAGAGAGAGATGTCTAATATGACAGTGAGGCGGGAGGATGACATCCAAATGAAGAACTCCAGGCGAGGATTTATGGGCTCTCAGAGGCAAACTGCTAGGTCTTTCTGGAAACAGTCTCCCAGAAGAATAGATCAGGGAGAAGTCATCTTAGGTCCATGGGTAATTCTGAGCCTGGGCCTGTCTGGTAACTTGGACCATCTGCAGAGAAGCTATCTATCATAGGCAGGTTGCCAGGCAGGAGGCAGCTGAAGGCCCTGCAGGAACAGCCATTTTCCAGAGCAGAAAGGGCCGCCTCTTGGCCTTGCTGGGCACAATGCAGCATGGTTTTGAGACTGTAATTGGTGACATCCCCAGCCAGGAGCACAGTTACAAGATACCGCTTTGTACAGGGTAGGACAGAGCCATGATTCAGACTCACCCCTTGCTTCCTGTCTTCAAGGCAAGAGAGCAGCCCAGGGGCTCCTGCCGTAAACACATAACATGTGTGTGCGCACCCAGGATAACACACATGCGGTCGAGCCATGCATAATAATAACCTTTTCCAGATGGCTGCTCTGGGCTAGATTTTTCCAAAGATGGCATTCATCACGTTGAGGGGGTGGGAATACCATCTCTGCTCTTTCTAAATGAACACAAGTACGTTTCTATGCCATGATGTCATTCAGATGACTGCAGGAAAGATAATTCCGGCACATATTTCTACCTGGTCTTTGAAATAGAAGCGAATCAAGTCCATGATGAAGACGGGTTCGAAAGCCAATGGCAGAAAGCTTTCTGCATTGCGGCCTATGTCTGCACTTGAACCTCAGGTTCCACGGTTGACAGAAAAGCAAGATGCGGAAACCACGTTTGGTTTTCTGTTTCTGTTTCTGTTTCCATTTTTGTTTTTTTAATACCATGGGACTTGCTTGGTAAATGTCAGCCCCGTGTGAACACTGGGCCTCTCAGAAGCAGCTGTAGACACCTGACAAGAACAGCCACTTGCCTGCGTTAGACTCTGTCTGCGGAGAGCCACGGACTGCGGATTGCGGTCTACGCTGCTGTCTTGGGGCCTCACTGATGCTTCTGGCTTTGACCATCCACAGCAGCAGTGTTCCCATCCCACTCCATGGGACTGGTTTCCCTTCCGTTTCTTTCCTTTTTTGTGTGAATATACACTAGGGTGTGTGTGTGTGTGTGTGTGTGTGTGTGTGTGTGTGTATCTGTCTGTCTGTGTGCAGGCTAGAGAACAACTCAGGAACAATCTATTTTGTTTTTTGAGACAGGTTTCCCACTGACCCCAGGCCTTACTGATTAGGCTGGCTAGCTGGCTGGCTCCTCCAGCACTGGGATTGCAAGGTCACACCACCACGTCTGGCTTCTTTTTTTTTTTTTAGCTTCTGGAGCTGAACTCAGTTCTTTATGCTTGCAAGGCAAGTACTTTACCGACTAAATGCTCTGCCCAGCCACATTAGAGACCATTCCCCCCCCAAAAAAAACCCACAGAACTCATTTCTTTTTAGAGGAATTAAGTCATTTGCAAAAAAAAAAAAAAAAAAAAAAAAAAAGTCACGAAACTTATGTAGCATACACTTGACCAAAAGGCCATATATGGAACAGCCCAGATTTGAGTTTTGGTGTCCTTCTTTCAAACTATAGCTGGGCATGGCCATTACTGCCCCGGTATCTGTAGGACTGTAGGCATGTACATGACCATACAGACCAGAAACAATTCAACCAAAAGGCTCCCTGAGACTAAGACCAGGCAGGCGACTTGGCTGGGCCGGAGGATGTGAGAACTCCTGCTTGTTCCATGATGAGGAGGGAAATGGGCACCTATCCTCCCTAGGGACTCCTAACTGTCCCCCCATCACTAGCCTTAGCCTCTCAGGCCCCACCTCTGTGCCGACCACTGTGAGATCCATGTGGTAATTGTTGAGCCAGGTGGTAGGCTGGCCACACTGCCCAGAGGGAACCTTTCCCTAGCCTATGAGGCACCATCTCAGACAGGTTAAAATGGGGACAGTCAAGAGGCTAAGAACAAGCCGGGAGTGGTGGTGCACGCCTATAATCCCAGCACTTGGGAGGGAGAGACAGGTGGATTTCTAAGTTCGAGGCCAGCCTGGTCTACAGAGTGAGTTCCAGGACAGCCAGGACTACACAGAGAAACCCTGTCTCGAAAAACAAAACAAAACAAAACAAAACAAAACAAAACAAAACAAAACAAAACAAAACAAAAAAAGAGGCTAAGAACAGAGGACCCAGGGGGCTGTTGCTGTCACTGGCAGCTTGTCCACCGAAGCTCTTACTGGTATCCAAACATTCTTCTGCAAAACTATCTTCTCCCAGAAGAGTACTTCCTCCTGCTTCAGGCAAGCAAGGAGGCTTGGGATCCCCCAGTCCACTCCCTATTGCTCTACTGATGCAGCATGTCTGCCTGCTGTCCAGCCTCCGAGGCATGGAGAGGACCATGTACTATACGGTGAGCCAGGATGTCATTCTTCTCTACATCAGGTAATAAATAACACAATCCTAGACAAGGGGGCTTTGTGACTGGTCCAGATGCCAAGCCCCAGGGGAGGCTGGGATGTGGGGGCGGTACATGACCCTCAAGAACTGGGAGCCAGGAACCACAGAGCGTATTCAGCAGGAGGCTGGCGGTGCTTGGCTGTCAGGGATGGGATAGGTGCTCAAGGGGCTGGGGGTGGGAGGGTGGTCCTGGGGGTCTCAGGCCTCTCACAGGATGGAGGAGTTGGTGCTGAGGAGGAAAGTCCCCAGCATGTGTGTACAGCCAGGCTCTGGAAGCCTGCTCCCCCCTCCCCTGCCATTATTTATACAAAGTATACGCTTGAAGGAATGATTCATTGTTTATCATTTGTACTATATTTAAAACAAATAGCTTCTGGGACTGGGGCTGGGACACAGGTGATAGAGTACTTGCTTACATAACACTAGCACTGTGGAAACAGGGCCTGAGGGGGACAGGCCTAGGACATAAGGGGACCAGAAGTTCAAAGTCGTACTTGGCTACATAGCTAGTTTGAAGCTAGCCTGGGCTACCTGAGATGTGAGACCCCTTAAAAAAAAGACTCTAATGTGGCGGGCCCAGGACAGATTAGAACTGTCCCAGGCAGGAGAACTGACAAAGCAGAAAAATTACAAAATACAGTTGTCAAGAACAGCACAGAGCTGACAGGTAGATAAAGACTCACCTAGCCAAGGTCAGAAAATAGCCAGAGCCTGGGAGCCCGGGAACTACTGATCCTCTCGTGTTCTAGGGACCAGGTCAGGCTGTTACACCCCGAGGAGTCAGGGGGCCCCTCCCCAGCTGCACAGCTGCAGCCTCTGTCATGTCATCTGTGAGGCGCCCTGGGATTCATACAAGTCCAACCTAGACCTAGAGAGGTCGCCTGTGACCTAGCAGCCCACCACCCATCCCTTTTAATCGCAGAAGAGAAGGCTCCCTGCTCTCATCAGCCAGGCAAGTTCCAGAACACTCGTGCGGATCACAGGTCTCAGGTCACGCACCACAGACAGACAGACAGACAGACAGACAGCCGCCTGCCCATCTTCCCTCCTCTCCAGGAGATTTTCTGGTTTTTGGATTGCTGGGTTTGATTCTGCTTCCTGTTGTCAGGGTTTTGCTTGGAGCCTGCACATCTTTTCTTACGTTGCTGTAAACATGTCTTGTGAACATGCAGATGTTAGAGAGCTGAGGGTCACTCCAGCAGCTTCTTAGAGGCTGCACGGTCCTCGTGTCCCTTGGGCTTGAGAGGGTCACTGAAGAAGGGGCCCTCTTCCTTTTGAAGATGAGTTCAGTCTGGTAATATGTACAAAGAGACCTTGTCCTGGCACCCTCCCATGTCTACTCACAACCCCCAAGCCCTGTGATGGAGCTGTATGAGGAGTTCAGACCCCTTATATGTTTTTTGTTGTTATTGTTGTTTGTTTTGTTTTTTGTTTTTGTCTCTAAATGCTGAAAAAGGAAGAAAAGTCAAAATTGCAGCCCATCAAACTGACCCCACACATTAACTCCAAGTGGACTCAGCACAGCAGGGCCAGCACCTACCCAGGGCAAGGGTAGTGTCTACTCCAAGCAAGATGAGTATTTGCAAGGCCAGTGTTTGCTCAGAACATGGCTAATATCTCCACCAAGCTAGGCCAGTATTTGCTCAGAGGAAGCATTTGCAAAACAAGCTGGTACCTATGCATACTCTGGTTCTGCTTTGAAGCAAAAAACCAACACTCTCAACACATGGGCTTTTAAAGGTTTCTCTCTCTCTCTCTCTCTCTCTCTCTCTCTCTCTCTCTCTCTCCATCCATCCATCTTTCTATCCATCCATTCATCCATTCGTGTAGCCCAGGCTGGTGCTAAGCTTCTTATATAGTTGAAAATGTTCCTCTAGCCTCCACCTCCTATGCTCTCAGTCTGTAGGCATGCAGCAAGCACCATGTCGGGTGCTCTAAAGTCGACTTATAAAGAAGGCAAGTGCCGGGTGTGGTGGCGCACGCCTGTAATCCCAGCACTTGGGAGGAAGAGGCAGGCGGATTTCTGAGTTCGAGGCCAGCCTGGTCTACAGAGTGAGTTCCAGGACAGCCAGGACTACACAGAGAAACCCTGTCTCAAAACAAAACAAAACAAAACAAAACAAAACAAAACAAACAAACAAACAAAAAAGAAGGCAAGCTTCTGGTTGTGCTATTTGTGCTAGGGCCTGTGTGGTACTGGTACTGTTCATAATCTCCTGGGTGTGTGAGCTGATCTGTGAAGCCTGCCTGATTCTGTGGTGTAAATTCGCCCACTTGGTCCAAACTGCACAGCGGAGTACTACTAGGTGATGCTGGAGTATAGCAGCTTCCCATCACACAGGAATCTTATCATCCAGAGCACACACACAGTAGAAATAAGTGTAGTTATGGATATGGTAAATGGAAAAAGTGGATTTAAAGAGATATATTTTTAATTATGTCTATGTGCTTGTGTGCATGGGGGCGTATATGCATATGAATACAGGTGCCGGCAGAGTCCAGAAGAGGGCGCCAGATCTCCTGACCACAAATTATAGATGGGTGTGCACCGACCAACATGGATGTCTGGAACTCTGGTCCTCAGCATGAGGCAGTGCTCTTAACCTCTGAGCCATCTCTCTATCCCCAGGTGGGTTTTGAAGGCTAATCCCTCCCTCTGTTCTCCCCTGTCCCTTCCTCCCTCTCTCCCTCTTTCTGTCTTGTCAAGAAGCCCAGGCCAATCTAAAGCTGTTTCCTATTGGGTTTCAGGTGTGTGCTACTGTGCCTGTCTATTACCTTTGTTCTTAATTTCTTGTTATATACATTTATTAATTTTATATGTGGGGCAGAGCACACATGCCACAGCACATGTGTGGAGGCCAGAAGACCGTTTGTGAGTTCTCTTCTTCTTCAATGCAGGCCTCAGGGTCAAGCTCAGGCTGCCAGTTTGACAGCAAGCACCATTCTCCACTGAGCCATCTCTGTAGCCCCCCCTGTAGCCCCCCCTCATTTGCTCTCTTTCGAAACTTTTATTTCTTTTGTTTTATGTGTATGGGTGTTTTGCCTGCATATATGTCCATGTGCTACATGTGTGCCGGGTGCCCCAGAAGATCAGAAGAAGGCACGGGAACTGAAGTAACAGATGATTGTAAGCGGCCACGTGGCTGCTCGGAATTGAACCTGGGTCCTCCGGAAGAGCAGCCAGTGTTCTTAACTGCTGATCCATTTCTCTAGCCCCAACTTAACATTTCGTCCATAATTTGTTTAATTCTAAGTTTCCATAATTTGATTTTTGGTCATAATCATGTTTAATGATCAGCTTATGGAATTCCTAATCATTTGATAACTGTATCTCTATACATGCTGGCTCCAGTACCTGGTGGGATTGGATGCTCATAGCAGGCACAGACGGGACAATCACTGAGTGCACCACCATTGTGTTTCTCAGAATTTACATCCGGATGAATTCTGCTACAATACACTAATTCAGCTGGGGTGGGGGCACAGGGGAGATGGTTCAGTGGGCAAGGTGCTTTTCATGCTTATGTGAGGACCTGAGTTTGGATTTCCAGAATCCTTGTCAAACCCTGGCATAGTGGCACTTGTGTGTGTAACCTGAGCCATGAGCAGGTAGCAGCAGGAGGATGGGGGGGGGGCTGGCAGCCTAGCAGAATTGGGGGGATCTGGGTTTGCTGAGAGACCTTGTCTCAAAACACACAAGGCAGAGAAGCTGGGAGATCAGTCAAGAGCGCTGGCTGCTCTTCCAGATGACCCAGGTTTGATTCCTAACATCCACACGGCTTGCAAACGTCGGTAACTCCAGTTCAGATCTGCCAGGTCTTCTGGCCTCTGTTGGCATTTAGTGTAGGCTCTACCCCGCAACAGCCACGTGTGCCTGACTCACTATAAAAGGGGCTGCTTGCCCCTCCTCTCTCTTGCTCCTGCTCCCCCTCACTCTGTGTTGTGTGTTGTGTGTCCCCCCCCCCCCCCGCGCCCCGCTCATGGCCGGCTTTTACTCCTCTACTCTCATTCTCTCTCTCTCTCTCTCTCTCTCTCTCTCTCTCTCTGCCTCTCTCTGCCTTTCTCTGTCTCTGCTCCCTCCCCTCCCCATGCCCTGAATAAACCCTATTCTATACTATACATAATACACATATGCACACTCACACCCATGTACACATACATAATACACATATGCACACTCACACCCATGTACACATACATAATACACATATGCACACCTGTGTGCACCCACATGCACAAACATACACATATACATACACACAAACATGCACATGTACATGAACACATACATAGGCACATACATACACATACAAGCACACATGCACAAGCCTCCCTCGTCCCTCCCGTAGTCCAGCCTGACCTTGTACTGCAGGGTCCTCCCGTGGGAATGCGCAGCCAAGCAGGGTTGCCTGTCTTTTGGGCTTAAGACACTCCAGGCATCAACTGCAGCCTCTGTCTCTTCAGTCTCAGAAACTGCAATGGTTTCTCTGGGTAAGGGAATGAAATTGAAACCCCAGGAGGAAAGGAATAGAGAGATTAAAACCAGACTTCAGAATTGGAGTGGAAGCCGGGCGGTGGTGGCGCATGCCTTTAATCCTAGCACTTGGGAGGCAGAGGCAGGCGGATTTCTGAGTTCGAGGCCAGCCTGGTCTACAGAGTGAGTTCCAGGACAGCCAGGGCTACACAGAAAAACCCTGTCTCGAAAAACCAAAAAAAAAAAAAAAAAAAAAAGAATTGGAGTGGAAATCCAGAAAAGAGGCAATTAAGACCCAGCATCAATGTGTGGGTAAACATTTACCTGACAGGCTAGGATGCCGCCATCTGGGAGGGAGAAACTGGCCTGTTGTTAAAAGCGCTTAAAACCAAGGAGCTGACAGCTTTGTTTTGTGATTTTAATGAGATGTTTAGGGGAGTTTCAGATTTTAGGGAAATCCTGTAATACCTGAAACGTTTTCCATTCACCTTCTGGGAAAGTGGGGGAGCCTTAGAGGCCCTTTTGTGTTCACAGATCAGCAAATGTGGCATATCATGCGACTCTTTCCTAGGGAGACAGGACATCTGCATTTCCTTCCCTAAAAGGGAACCCAAGACAGACCAAAGTCCAAGCTGGTCCGAGTGATTGGATTTCCCTGGGGCTACTAACAGGAAAATGGGCTGGTCCCACCTCGGCGTAGGTAGTGACTCGTGGAAACTACGGGAGCTATGGCCCTGGTGCTCTCTGCATGGCAGCTCCACAGGGCAGGGAGACCCTCCTCCTGGCAGCCCAGGCAGAACCTACCCCCCCCAGCCTCAACCCCCCTCGGTCAACTGCTTACGACTTGACTTCCATAACGGTAAGGGAGGACTCTCTGGGATTTCTCTTTAGTTCCCTGGACACTGAAATTTGTTTGCTTTGACTCTCCTGAGCCTCCTACTTCACCCTCGGGGAAATTTTTAGCTAGGAGGAAGTTAATATACAACACACCTCTTACCACTCCTGGAGAAACGGACCTTTCAGTTTCCCCTGAGTCAGGGACTGGGGACAGGGAAAGGCAAAGATGGAGAGGTCCTAAGGAAGCTTCCATTGGGGAGCATGACTTCCTGGGGAGACTACTTAAAAGCAAGCAGTTAGATAAAGTTCCCGATAAAGTCATCGCTCTCAGTGCCCAGAGCAAGGGGATCCCCTGGGAACTCTTACTTCCCGGAAGCTTTTACCACAGTTCTCCTTTGGCCATCATGACCTTTGACAGTCCCCTTCAATTGTTCTGGAGGAGGCCAGCAAACATGGCTGCTGCTGTTGCTCTGCCTGAAGTGTATTAGAAAGTTGTTTACACTATGGACATACAGACAGGCAGACAGACAGACAGAGCATGGATCGGGTGTCTCTGAGGAGACTTCAAGTCCCAGCATCAGAAACACTCAGGGCGGCCGAGAGCATCTGAAGGGAGGGGTCAGGGCCCACAGGGCAGGTGGGTTATGGTTTTATAGCTCTCTGAGAACAGTGATTTCACAGCACTAGCCTAGATCCGGGCTCTTTGATTCCCAGGCAGGAGGCAGGAAAGAGGTGGGGAACAAGCCATCCTTCCCTGCTTTGATGTAAACTCACTGCGACTTAGAAGGCTATTAGCTAGAAACTCACAGTGTTTTAGCGGGGTGGCTGTGGAGGTCTGTGAAGGAGGGAGGGCTGGGGCGTTACCTGGGCAGCAGCTGGATTCTAACACTACATTCTTTTTTTAAGATTTATTTATTTTATGTATATGAGTACATTGTAGCTGTCTTCAGACACTCCAGAAGAGGGCATCAGATCTCATTACAGATGGTTGTGAGCCACCATGTGGACCTTTGGAAGAGCAGTCAGTGCTCTTAACCATTGGGCCATCTCTCCAGCCCCCTAACACTACATTTTTATGGCCAAGAGGCTCATGATTGTCTGTAACTCCAGCTCCAGGAGATGGGATGCCCTTTTCTGGTCTCTGTGGGCATCTGTACTCATATGCACATATCTCCCTTATCCCCCTACTCCCCCAGCCCCCCACCATCACACACACAGACACACACAGACAGACAGACAGACAGACAGACACACACACACACATGCATATGTATATGTACATGCGCATACAAATAAAATAAGACCACATGAGATAACCCAGGCCCATCATACACACCAACCTTACTAAGTATAAAAGTCTCACCTGGATTCTACAGAGAGGATGTCATCTCTCATTAGATGGTCAGTGGTCCAGTGATCTATTTGCATCAAGGGCAAAGACCCTCCCTGCCTGACTGTCTTTGGGTTTTAGATCTGCATGGTCTATTCTTCGGGTATGGCCTATTGAAATTCTGCCAGTCTGTTTATTCGTCTAGACCTGCTCCTGCATCCTGCCCCCATGATCCTGTGGTTCTGCAGATGGCCTCCGTGGTCCCAGGCCTGGAATCTGCAGCTCCACTTGAGGCTCCATCAGAGCCTCAGCTCTGTGGCCCGCCTTCCTCTGGCTGGCCTCCTAACCATGCAGACACTCTCCTGGTATCTGTATCTACCCTCTGCCTCCAGCCAGGCCTCCGCCGACCCCTTCAGCTCCGCCCTGGTCTCCTGAGCCCCTCTGAAGTCACTCTAAACACAAATGCATAGAGATAGCCATGCACATTGAGATATATTTACAGTGTGATATATAATGTGTGATTGGGGAGTTAATATTAATAAGGAAGGTCGGGCCAGGCGTGGTGGCACATGCCTTTAATCCCAGCACTTGGGAGGCAGAGGCAGGCGGATTTCTGAGTTCGAGGCCAGCCTGGTCTACAGAGTAAGTTCCAGGACAGCCAGGGCTACACAGAGAAACCCTGTCTCGGGAAAAAAAATGAGGAAGGTCGTAATAAAAGAACCTGGTCTGCGGGGATGGCTCTGGAGTTTTGAGAGCTGGCTGCTTAATCATTGAAACCTGACTTCTGATCCCAGCTCACACACTCCACAACTCCAAGGGATCCAACACCCCCTTCTGATCGAACACTGACTCTAGTACGCGCACACACACACACACACACACACACACACATGTGGACATTAACACACAGACACATAGACAGAAAAATAGTTTAAATAAGTTTGTAAAATGAAAGAAGCTGTGTTTTTGAACATCAGCTCTCCCTTTGGACATGAGCTCAAGAAGGCTTCTCTCCTCATTCACGGGGTTTCTGTCAGGACTTTGTATGGCCTTGACCTGCGCGTTGGAGCTAGTTGCGCATGCGCGATGGAGGGGGTGGTGGGGCGACCCTGACAACTCAGGGTCAGACGTCTGTCCTTGGGGCTTTAACTCAAGAGCATCTCCCGCCACTGCTTCCGGCTCAGCCCGACTTCTCTGGACACCTCACTGTCGCACTGTGGACCGCAGTGTGGGAGGGGCCATCACAGGGCAGGTGGGATTCAGCGAACAGGGTGTCGTGGGTTCCAGGAGGTCCCTGTGAGTCCCCGGCAGACAGACCCTCTTATGGGCAGTAAACAAACAGGTCTCTCACTGAAGGTGCCCAGTGCAGTAGGCGAGCCACAAAGGGCAGGTTTTCTTCCGCGCCTTCCTGTGAGTGGGTACGGGGATTTGGAGGAAGACTTGCATTAATTTTTGTAGAACCTGTACTTATTTTCTTAAAAAAATCGAAACTTGTGACTTGGATGGGATCTTCCTCCAGGCTCACTTGCTCCGCTGACTCCGCCCTCAGCTGCCGGTGATCTATTGGAAAGCCGAGGGACCTTGAGGGCCCCAGTGGTTTTCAACCTTGCTAATGCTGTGAGCCTTCAGGACAGTCCCTCCCGCTGCGGTGACCCCGACCATAAAATGTATTGTCAATGCCACTTTTTTTTTTTTTTTTTTTTTTTTTTTTTTTTTTTTTTTTTGGTTTTTCGAGACAGGGTTTCTCTGTGTAGCTCTGGCTGTCCTGGAACTCACTCTGTAGACCAGGCTGGCCTCGAACTCAGAAATCCACCTGCCTCTGCCTCCCAAGTGCTGGGATTAAAGGCGTGTGCCACCACGCCCGGCTTCAATGCCACTTTATAACTGCAATTTTGCTACTGTTGTGAACCGTGATATGTAGGTTGTCCTAGGCTACCTCTGTGAAAGGCTATTTAAAACCACCAAAGGAGCCGGACTGTGGTGGCGCATGCCTTTAATCCCAGCACTTGGGAGGCAGAGGAGGTGGATTTCTGAGTTCCGGGCCAGCTTTGTCTACAGAGTGAGTTCCAGGATAGCCAGGGCTACACAGAGAAACCCTGTCTGGAATAAATAAATGAATGAATGAATGAATAAATAAATAAATAAATAAATAAATAAAACCACTAAAGGGGTTGTGACCCACAGGTTGAGAACCACTGCTTTAGGGCCTTGGTCCCTCAGGGGAGGAAGTGTGTCGCTGGAGGCGGGCCTTGGGGTTTTATAGCCTGTTCTTAGTTCCTGTCCGCTCTCTGCCTCCTAACTAGGATCCTAATATGGCCCACCTCCTCACACTCCCATACCGTGTCTCTACCCTGATGGTGATGGGCGTATCCTTCCTTCTTTCTCCCCTCCTCCTCCCCTTTTTGTTTTTGTTTTTCAAGGCAGGGTTCCTCTGTGTAGGTAGCCCTGGCTGTCTTGGGACACAGTCTATAGATCAGGCTGGCCTCCAACACAGAGATCCTCCTGCCTCTGCCTCCCAAGTTCAGAGTTAAAAGTGAGCGCCACCTCGCCCTGGCCCATCCCTTCCTTCTAAGCCGGGAAGCCAAAGAAAGCTTCTGTGCTGTGAGCAGCTTCTTCTCAGGTTCCGGTGACAGCGGGGGTGGAGGGGTGGGAGGGTGGGGGGGTGGGGGGTGGGGGGTGGGGGGGGAGGGGGGAGGAGAGAACTGTTTTCTAGCCACAGAGTATGGTAGTCCGGCTTCTGGAACAAATAGGGGAGACAGGCTGGGCATGATGGCACACCGGCAATCCCAGCACTTAGAAGGCTGAGGCAGGAGGATCCCCATGAGTTTGAGGCCAGCCTGGGTGACAGAGTGAGACTCTGTCTTCAGTAAAACAAACCCTAGTTTTTGAGACTGGGTCTCTTGCTAGGACCAGAGTTCACCCACTCAGTTAGACTGTTGGCCACTGAGGCCAGGGGTTCTTCTCCACCTCCCTGGTATAAGAATTCCGAGGTGTGCTACCACATGTGGGGTTTACACTGGGGATCAAATGAATACCTTGGGTGCATACTCGTTGCAGAATCCTGCATTCTATCACATGAATGTGCCTCAGGATGGAAATGTTGCGCACAGAAGGCAATTAATAAAATGATGTGTTTTAGGGCTAGAGAGATGCTCTTACAGAGGTCCTGGGTTCAATTCCCAGCAACCACATGGTGGCTCACAATATAATATAATATATTATATAATATGTAATATAATCTTGTGCCCCCTTCTGGCCCACGGGTGTATATGCAGGCAAAACACGTTGTTGTTGTTGTTGTTGTTGTTGTTGTTGTTGTCGTTGTCGCCGTTACAATAATAATAAAATAAGAATGATGTGCTTTATAGGATACAAAGCACAGAAAGCACACAGCCCTGTAAGGTGCAGAGGCCATGCATGGGAACACAGCAGTAGAAAGTTACATTTGACCACGCTAGGTTCTAAAGGCAAGCCTGGTTGATCGTGACTGGGCTAAAGACAAACGAGGCAGGAGGGCATCTGGGGTCATTCACCTTCGCCTCTGAACCATCTTGATGATCTCCTTCCTGCCTTGAGGTAGGGGTTGAGTGTTCATGTTGCTGCTGTTAGGAGCAAAATTTTTCCCATTGCATTATAACAATGCTTTTTTTTTTTTTTTTTTTTTTTTCCCGAGACAGGGTTTCTCTGTATAGTCCTGGCTGTTCTGGAACTCACTCTGTAGACCAGGCTGGCCTCGAACTCAGAAATCCGCTTGCCTCTGCCTCCCAAGTGCTGGGATTACAGGCGTGTGCCCCCCACACCCGGCTTGCTTTTTTTTTTTTTTTTTTTTTTTAATTCAACAGTTTTTGCATTACAAAAAACACTCAAGACAAATATCCAGAGATCAGGAAATTGCTTTCATTCATTGTCCCGCAGCACAACCACACCTTTCAGTGCTTGATACATTGTAGCAAACAAGCATCGCTTCCACCCAGGCCAACATAATTTTGAGCAAACATGTCCATGATCATGGCCAAAGCTCCCTTTTAGAAAGTTAATGTTCCAGGTAAATACACAAAACCATGAAGTGATCGACTGAGCTGCTAACAGAATTCAACCAGGTCGGAAGAATTTAAGCAACAAGAATGTGGAGTCTTTTTTCACAGTACATATAAGAGAGACCTGGATCACTTCTGCACACACAGATGTAAAACTGTCACTCTGAGACTGTGTGGTAAGGGGCCCCTTGGCACCCAGCACGGCCATAGCTGTCACTTACTGGAGATCACCTTGCCACGCTACACATCTTACAAACAGTATCTTGCCCACTCTCAAGCAATTGAGAGATTATTATCTCTGTCTTAGATAGGCTGAAGGGATTGCCAACTAAAACATGGTGAGAAATGATGTTCCGACCACCCAACATGGCCTGCTATGTGGGCCCAGGGTTAGGGGCTGGCTTTTCATTAGGTGTATAACAATGCTTTTCTTTTAATGTTACACCTCATTTATGACCTTTTAGGTGGGTGTTTCTGTGCCGTGCTGTGGCCAGAGGACAGTTTGCTGGAGCCATTTCCCTTCTTTCGTGATGTGAGTCCCAGGTATGCAACTCAGGGAGTCCAGAACCCTTACCCACCTCGCCACCTCGCCAGACCTAGTTTAAGAATTTAGGATTAAGATTTATTAAGATTACTATAATTCTTTAGTACTTTAAAAACATGTTATACACCACCATATTCTTTCACAATTAATTTATTTCCTCCTTCTAAATAATTATAGATATCTCTTTTATGTCACCTGTTTCTAATCTTTGCACACGTTGGTTAAGACTTCCCTAAAATAGTGCATTATATTGTCAGTAGGTCAACTACTGTTTGCTTTTAATTAAAATAAGGACACGGCATGGTGAGACGATTGAGCTGGTAGAGCATGTGCGTGTAGGCCTGACAACCTGAGTTGTCCCTGGATCTGACAAGACAACAGGACAGAACTGACTTCTGAGAACTGATTGTGGTATGCGCGTACCTGCTTGTGTGTACAACCATGCCCAGTGTGCTAAATCACTTAAAATGAGAACATCTTTAAATAAAATGCTGTCAAAGACAGGTAATGCTCTACCTTGCTGTCTTGACTTTTTATTAACACCAGAACAATGGATGTTAAATATTACAAAGTTACTTTTGGGCTTCAAGTGATTTTTTAGAAAATAGACTGTTTCTCAATAACCCAGGCTGGCCTCAGACTGACATCAGTTCTCCTGTCTCAGCCTCCAGAGTCCTGGGATTTCAGGTGCTGAGACACCACACTTGAGAAGTAGGTGAAAGTTTACTGGGCCGGTTTGTGTTAAAGAAGGCCTTTAGCATCTTTATGAAGCAGTTTGTACTTTATGACTCTTGCTTACTGGGATGAGGTAGAATGGTCTTGTAAATGCTCAGTCTGACCACTAGAGGGTGCTGTGGACCCACGTTTGGTCTGTTTTGGTAGCATTTAGTGTGCTTCGTTGTTGTTCAAGTACAAACCCCTTAAATTCAACACAGCGTTTCTCAAAGCATTGCCCCCCATTGGGCTTTCAGTGAGTAGCTCTAACCTAGGAGGGTGTCTAAATTTGTATTTTCTCCAGTTGATTGGGGAAAAAAGGTTTTGAAAATTTCCTTCAAGAGTCACTGAAACCCTGGTATCATCCTATCAGTTCCATTTCCCCCCTTGTCTCTGGGCTCCCTGTCCTCCTCTCCCTTACCCTCCTTCCCATCCCTAGCTGCTGTGCTCGCCCAGGCATGGAAGCCCAGGGCAGAGTCATCCTCTTCTCTCTCTTAAACCAGTTTTTGCTGTGTTAGCTTAGCTAGCTGGCCGGAAAACTCCCAGGATCCTCCTGTCTCTACTCCAGCACACAGCACCATGCCTGACCTTTCACCCGGGTGCTAGACATTAATCTTGGGTCCTCATGCTTTAGTGACAAGCACTGGACTATTTCCCTGGAACAATGAAGGGTCTTCTAACTGGGGGTGGTAAGGGTTGGCAAAAGACCTGTGGGGTTCCGTTAGATTCCACAGTCAGAACGTCAGGATCGATGGACCAATTCCTAACTGTTGTGAGTCTTACTTTCTCCACAGGTCAAACATGGAGCCAGTGGGAGGGCCACATCACCCCAGCCATTACCAGATCTAAGTGATCTCACAGAAGAAAAGTACTGCAGACAGCTCCTATGCAGAGGCGCTCCACCGATGTTCAGCTTTGCCTGAGTTCAGGTGTGCAGCATGGACTCTTCAGTAACTAGAGGTGCAAAGTGGGGTGTGGCGCTGTTCCTGTGCACCCCACCCCCACCCCCAGCAGTCAGGCCAGTCCTAAGTGGCCCGCTGTGTGACTCAGGCCTCATACTTAGCCACCTCCAACCCACTCAGATGGACCCAACCCACTCTGTTGGCTTAAAATCTTTCCTGGTCAGGCAGGAGGCAGTGTCCAGAGCTGGGGGCTGTGCCCTGCTTCTGTCAGGAAAACCTTGATTGTAGGGGTAGGGTGGAAATTAGGACGAACGGCGGATTGAGGAGCTGGCTCAGTCGGTATAGAGTTCGCCGTGAAGATAGGAGAAGCTAAGCTCAGATCTCAGGTAAAATGCTGGGGCGGCGGCGCGTGCCTGAAACCCCAGTCCTGGGGAATGGAGGTGGGAGGATTTAGAAGGCACGCTTGCCAGCCAGCCTGCCAGGTTGGTGAGATCCAGGCTCAGCAAGAGACCTTGTTTCAAAAAATAAGGTACAGAGCAACCAAAGAAGACAGTAGACAGCAGCTCTGGCCTCCACGGGTGCGTGCACGAATGCAAGCATACATCTCGCATGCGCCCGCACACAAACACGCATGCGCGCACACAGGTGGCGTTTCAAGACGGGCAATAAGTTGCTTTCCTAGGGCTAACACCGCTCTGTCTTCCCATCGGTTGTCCTAGTTTCCTTCTGTGGCTGTGACAAAAGCAACTCGGAAAAGGGGGGGCTTATTTTTAGTTCACAATTCCAAGTTATTGTCCATCACTACAGGAAAATCACAACAGCAGGGGCTTAAGACAGCTGGTCAGTCCCACCCACAATCCAGAGCCGAGGAGAAACGAACGCTTACACACTTGTTTGCTCATCTGTTTGCTCGTCTGCCTGTTTGCGCTCAGCGTGAGGGCTCCATGCTCTTCCACTGCCTGGGGAATGGCGCCGCCCACAGGAGGCTGGGGTCCTACAGCAATTGACTTAACGAAGGGCTCCCCTCCCCCTTACGTGCTCACAGCCAACCCAAGGCAAACAGCCACTCTTTGAGACTTTCCTCCCAGGTGATTCTAGGTGGTGTCAAATTGGCAATTAAAGCTAAGCGTCATGGTGGAATTTATAAGCTTTTTTTCAGGGATTGCTGGGAATATGGCATTTATATCTGCCTATTGTCTCTTCTGCAGATCTTGTGAGACCGATTGCGCTGTGCAAATCGCACCCTGGGGAGTATTCTGTCACCTCATGGCCCCCTTTGCTAACCTGGATTGGATTGGATCCTGGGAGCCACCCTCACTAAGCTGGTGGCTGAGCAGAGAGTGTAGGACACGTGGGGTCCATCCCTTCTTAGCCTTTCATTCTGTTTTTGACTTGTTAGACAGATAGGTGTGACTATCGTGTGTCTGTGGGTTTCGGGTCCATCTCTATACTTCCTAAAACTCACGGGGGAACCCCAAACCCCACACCTCCAGAAGGAATCATTTGCTTTCAGGGGTGGGGGAAAGTAACCCCTTCTCCCCATCAAAGCCGCGTAGATTTAAGAAACCACCAAGGATGTTCAAGAGGGGCCTATGTGTGTAGCTTGCATGGACCTGTGATGCCCGCCCCCCCGACGAATAGATCTGAGGGGTGATCCTGAGCTAGCACACTCAGGAGGGTGTGAGGGGTGGGAGATCAGACAACCGTGGGGAGGGCAGCTGGCCTCAGCCTTAAATTATTGCGTCTGTGTGACCCGAGTGACTGCTACAGAAGCAGGTGGCAGGGGTGGGGGGAGTGCCACCGCCGTGGGTCACTCGCATTGCATCTGCATAGTTCAGCCCTATCTGCAGCAATAAAAGTTCCATCAGAGCTCGCGTCCCAGGGAGGGCGCTTGGCTGGGGCCATCTGCCTGCCCTGCGGGCTTGCTCCTCCCCCTGGCCCCACATTCATCCCGGCCCCGCTGGGTGCTGGCCGCCTGCCTGGCTGGCCTGGCCCATCTGCTCATACTGATTTTGTGACCCTGACCCCAGCCACAGTCCCTAAATGACTCATACTATGTGTGGGGCCCTTGTGAGGGTGACAGCCAGGCACAGGGGAAGAGGGAAGCAGAAATGAGGGGGAGGCTCTCAGACATGCCACAGAAGCTTGTCTGTGCCCCGCCCCCCCCCCCTGAGTCTGGCTGGGCCAGAACCCGGGGAGGGAGTCGCTTATGACACTTGGCTATTCTATGTGGTCGAGAGAAGAAGTTCCATCCTGGCAGACGTGGGACACGCCCATGAGTGCTTGGCCTTGGCAGTGCCCTGGGATCTCCTGACTGTGCACGCCTGTTCTCTCCTCTCTCCAGTGTTGGGTGAAGAGGTAGCACAGGCTACCTCCAGCTTGGGGTAGCCTGTGCTATGATCAACATGCTCTGAGCTTGCAGGTTTCTTTCTCTCTCTGTATTCTGTTGTGTGTATAGGGGAGCATATGTGTGTGCATGGGGACATGCATGCCTGTGCAAGCCAGAGAACAAATTTAGTGTTCGTCGGGCAGCCCTCTCCTCCCCCTCCTCCTCTTCCTCCTCCTTTCTCTTCTTCCTCCTCTACCTCCTCCTCCCCCTCCTCCTCCCCTCCTCCTCCTCCCCCCTCCTCCTCCTCTTCCTCCTTTCTCTTCTTCCTCCTCCTCCCCCTCCTCCTCCTCGTCCTCCTCCTCCTCCCCCTCCTCCTCCCCCCTCCTCCTCCTCTTCCTCCTCCTCCCCCTCCTCCTCCTCCTCTTCCTCCTCCTCCTCCTCTTCCTCCTCCTTTCTCTTCTTCCTCCTCTACCTCCTCCTCCCCCTCCTCCTCCTCCCCCTTCCTCCTCCTCCTCTACCTCCTCTTCCCCCTCCCCCTCCTCTTCCTCCTCCTCCTCCTCCTCCCCCTCCTCCTCTTCCTTTTTGTCTTTGCAGGGCAATCCGTCTGTTCTGGTGGCACACTGAGACTCTCCCTGCAGATTCCAGCTAGCCGCTGATGTATTGTGAGCTGCAGGGGACCTGCGAGGGGAGATGGTGTGTACCCATCTGCTGCCATGCAAAATGCCCTGCAGCAAATGGCCAGAAAGCAGTTTCACTTCAGAGAAGCCTGGCAGGTCATCCTGACCAGGCGGACCACCCTGACCAGAGTTTCCCGGGGGTGGAGTGGGGGCCGGTGGTGGGGGCTGGGGGTGGGCGGAGTGAGGTAGGAGGCACCAAAGGCATCATTAACCGGGTGATCCCACTTGAGATCTGATTGCTGAGTGGGGGTTGGGGGTGGGACAGACACATCCACGCCCCGTGTGTGCCTGAGTAGTCCAGGAGGGACACAGGACATCCCCAGAGGGACAGTATCATTACTCAGCTTTCTGCCGCTGTGACAAAATTCCTGGAAAAAAAAATCAACTTTAAAAGCCAGAAAGGTTATTTTGGCTTCTGGGTTCAGGTTTCAGCTTCGCTCCTCCGGTAAGCTCTGTGGCTGTAGCAGCTCGTGGGGCAAAAGCCACTCAGCTCCACAGGTTGGGAGGCAAAGAGACAGAAGGGGAAATGTAAGGGTCCCAGTGGACCTTTCCAGAATGTATTAGTCAGGGTTCTCTAGAGTCACAGAATGTACGGGATGCCTGTCTTGAGGGAATGTATTGTGATGACTTACCGTCTGTAGTCCAGCTACCCCAACAATGGCCAGCTGTGGCTGGGCAGCCCAAGGCTCTAGCAGTTGCTCAGTCCCACGAGGCTAGCTGTTTCTGCTGGTCTTCTGTAGACGTAGGTTCCAACAGATGTGCTGTCAAGTAAGTGTAAGCAGGCGAAGAAGAGCGAGTCTTCCTTCCTCCAATGTCCTTATGTAGGTCTCCAGCAGAGGGTGTGGCCCAGATTAAAGGTTTGTACTACCACCCCTACATCTGGGACTTGCTTTGTCCTAGGCTGACCTTGAACTCAGAGATCTCCTTGCCTCAGTCTCCTGGGATTATTTTTTTATTTTTTTATTTTTATTTTTGGTTTTATTGAGACAGGGTTTCTCTGTGTAGCCCTCCTGGCTGTCCTGGAACTCACTCTGTAGACCAGGCTGGCCTCGAACTCAGAAATCCGCCTGCCTCTGCCCCCCAAGTGCTGGGATTAAAGGCGTGCGCCACCACAGCCCAGCTCTCCTGGGATTAAAGGCATGTACTACCTTGCCTGGGCCTAAGCTTTTCATGGCCACTGTGCCTCAAGATCTCCATGCCAAGGTCCAGGTCAGGAAACTTGTGTCTTCCAGCGTCAAGATCTGCATCACAGGTGAGCCCTCCAATTCTGGATTGTAGCTCATTCCAGATCTAGTCAAGTTGACCACCAGGAGTAGCCGTGATACAGGGCGTGCTCAGTGACCTACGAGGTTCTTCCTCCTGCAGAGTCTACTATTTCCAGATAACACTCCTAGCTGGTGGTTAAACCTTCAACTCTGAGCCTTCGGAGGACACCTAAGGCCCAAACCAG
Organism: Apodemus agrarius; assembly: GCA_964023405.1. Taxonomy (NCBI): domain Eukaryota; kingdom Metazoa; phylum Chordata; class Mammalia; order Rodentia; family Muridae; genus Apodemus; species Apodemus agrarius. The sequence continues at coordinate 12,404,232 of OZ030019.1, read as the reverse complement.
CAGAATTACACTCTGCATTGCAGTAGGCCCCGAGCCCTAACAGTGATGGAGATTTCTAAAACTGGCCAAGCTTCAACAGGGCACTTGAGAGTGATCTCAGAGTAAAACGCCTTGTTCCTGAGCATGCCCCGTGGTTCTGAACCTGAAAGTCCTTGAGCTGATTCACCACATACCAATGTGTGGCAACGATGAAATAAGATTGGGTACAAGCATCATTTCGATGGGAATTTCCTGAGTGTGATTCCCTTAGGAGAGCTTGTAGATTTCAGAGGATGTTCTGTGATTGAGAAAAAGGCATGGATATGTTTCTCAACTGGGTAGACAAGAAAAAAAAAAGTTTATTTGAAGGTGAGTGCCAGGATAAAGCATGCATGAAACAGGAATTTGGATGAGGGGTCTAAGGACCATCTTACCGCTCATAGCCCTGTGGGACCGCCTTTTTCCTCAGGTGACATGGTGGTGGGCCACAATGGGAACTGCACAGGTATGCTTTGTGTTTGAGATGTTGCTTGGTCTCACCCTCCATTGTCCGGTGGCCTGAGGTACAGTCTAGGTTCTGAGATCACTGTTAAGTCATATGAGACACTAGGAATGTTGCATCCTGGTGTAGACCTGTGCAGAGCTCAGGTATTAATTCTGGCTGGAGACGTAGCCCAGGCCTAGAGCGTGTGGCCAGCGTGCATGAGGCTCTGCATGCAACCTCCAGCCCCGCTATCACCGTCAGTCAGAGAGCACAGGCACACCGGAGGGCTCTCCAGCAGAGTGCCTCCTCACGTCTGCTTGAACTCAGAGGTGGCCATGGCCGTAATGAGTCTCACAGTTCCCCACATCTACCACTGCCCACTGGCGACATTCCTTGAGTGGCCTCAAATCCTAAACCCGTTCCATCCTGACGTGGCTCCTCACGCCACGCTGTGCCTGCCATCTGTGATTCCTGGTGCCCAGTCAGTCCTGCCGGTCCTCACTCCCAGGCACGGCCCCTATTCCTCTGTCTGCTTCTTTTCCACATTCCTCCTGAAGATGTTTCTGTTTGGAGATGTGTAAGTACAGGTGTCGTGTGCATTTGCGTCTTCATTCATCAGGCTAGCTGGTCTGGGGGTCCCTGGGATTCCCCCCTTCCCACCCCCCTCTCTCACTGTGTGCGGGTTCTGCGGATCCAGATTCAGCTCCTTACACTTGTGTGTCTAGAGCTCGCCCACCGAGCAGTCTTCCAGTCCCCTCAGGGTGGCATTCTCCTGCCTGTGTGCTAGCACAATCTCTCCCCTCACATCCTGCCTTGTCTCCTGACCTCTCCCGTGGGTTCCTCTCCCCAACAGAGTCTTCTCTCATCCTTTGAAAAACATTTTTAGGGCTGGAGTGATGGCTCTTGACCGACTGCTCTTCCGAAGGTCCTGAGTTCAAATCCCAGCAACCACATGGTGGCTCACAACCATCCGTAATGAGATCTGAAGCCCTCTTCTGGGGTGTCTGAAGACAGCTACAGCGGTACCTACATAAAAAAAAAAAATAAAAATGAGCAAACAAAGTATCCAGTTTTCTTATGACATCCTCAAATGTAATCGTTGTTCATTCCCTCCCATCACGTTTCCCTCACCTCAGATAACAAAAACGTGGGACGTATTCACGATGGAACCAAAAAAAAAAAAAAAAAAAGTGCAAGAAAGGGGTTGGGTCTGGAAACTATTATATTAAATAGGTAGTCCACAGCCAGAGAGACAGAAGCCTCTTCACGTGCAGATCATAGTGCACTTAACCTTTATATATGTGAGCCCGTGTGGGCGTGAGTGTAGCTAGAGGTCGTAAAACTAGGACGGGGAACGTGGCGGGGACCGGGTGTGGGCACCAGAGCGCACTGCCAGGGAAGTGAGAGGGTGGCCACTTTAACCTTTATGGTCTTAATCGGCGACGGTGTGTGGGTGCACACATCCATTGTGACGGGCGGGGAGGCAAGCCAACCTTGTCTCACTGTTGTGGGGAATCCAGCAGAGGGGACTTCTTGAACATGAGTTCGAGCCGGTGAGTAGGCTGGCGGCTCCACGCGGTGTCTGGGACCACAGCGCAGTGGTCCCGGGTGGGCTTTTAGCACAAAACCCACATCCTTGGGTGATGCACCTCAGTTAGCAAGAACAGGTGGCCAGAAGCTGAGCCACAGGAGCCAGAAAGCAAGGCTAGGACATTTCGGGGCTTTCCAGGGACTCCGGACTTTGATGGGTTGGGAGTCTGTCCTCGTGCCGTGCCGGCAGGTGCAGGCTGAGCATGCGCTGGCTTCCAAGGCCTGAACGGTTGGCTCTTCCATGATGTCGGCAGTTGTACTGTCTTGGCCCACAGGAGAGGTCAGGAGACAAGGCAGGATGTGAGGGGAGAGATTGTGCTGGCACACAGGCAGGAGAATGCCACCCTGAGGGGGCTGGGGAGACTGCTCGGTGGGCGAGCTCCAGCCACACAAGTGTAAGGAGCTGAGTCTGGATCTGCAGAACCCGCACACAGTGAGGCAGGGGGATGGAAGGAAGGGAGTCCCTGGAAATCCCTGGCCAGCTAGTCTGATGAATGCAGAGACAAGAAACCCCATCAAAGGAGAAGGCAAGGATGGCCACGCCCACGGATGCTTTTCCACCTCCACTTACGCCCTGTACCATGTGACACCTGTACTCTCACACACGGTTGGCATTTTGTCTAGGTTCCATCCCATAGTTACCCGGCAACAGCCAACAGCCAGGTGTGCCCGACTCATTATAAGATGGACTGCTCGCCCCCTCCTCTCTTGCTCTCTCTCTAAAGATTTATTTATTTACTATATATAAATATACTGTGGCTGACTTCAGATACTCCAGGAGAGGGTGTCAGATCTCATTACAGATGGTTGTGAGACACCATGTGGTTGCTGGGATTTGAACTCAAGACCTCTGGAAGAGCAGTCAGTGCTCTAACCACTGAGCCATCTCCCCAGCCCCTCCTCTCTAGCTCCCTTGCTTCTGCTCCCTCTCTCTCCCCATTCCCTTCCCCCGCTCTCGCATGCTCATGGCCGGCCTCTACTCCTCTTCTCTCTCTGCCTTTCTCTGCCTCTACTACCCTCTCAACTCCCCTCCCCATGCCCTGAATAAACTCTATTCCATACCATACCATACCATTGTGCGTCTGGTCCCTCAGGAAGGGGAAGGGACGCCTCAGCACAGGCCTGCAGAGACACCTCTTTCCCCCACACCTGAACGCACATCCACCAAACCTATTCCTTCTCTCCTTATTTTTGTAAAACACAATACACATAACACATACACTCAAAGCCAAAAAAAGAAAAAAATGAGCTGGAATTTTACGAGGTATGTCCTGTGTAAAATTTCTGTGAGTTTGCAGGTAAAGAGTGTTGAACAACCAAAGCCTGTGACCTGGATCACTGCTAGTCTTGTCAGGAGAACAGGGGGCACTGGTCACTTGGTTTTTTTTTTTTTTCCCTAGGGTTTTTTCACTGGGCCTAGGCTAGCTGCAGGTCAAACAGCTAAGATCTCATCTCTATCACGGGGTGACACTGGGTACTCCCCTGTTGCCTAGAACCCTGAAGAAGCATCCTCCAGGCCCAGCCTGCTTGACCTTTAAGAAAAGATGTTTGTTTTTGTAATGCTTGCCTGTGCACACGGGAACTTGCTCATTCTTATGCTTGAGGAGGACACACAGAGAGGCTGAGTGTCCTGTCCCACTGCTCGATGCCTTATTCCCTCGAGATGACATCTCTCCCCGAACCCGGTCATTTCAGCCAGACTGGCTGGCCAGTGTGCTTACGAAATCCTATCTCGGTTTGCCACCTCAACACTGAACTTCCTGGCATATACAGTCATGCCTGGCTTTTGGTGTGAATGCTAGGGACTTGAACTCAGAACCTCATGTGCGCATGGCCGGAGCTTTTACCCACTGAGCCATCTCTCTACCGTCTTAAGGTCACTAGTTGCAGCAGCAGAAAATGGCGGATCCCCTTGACCACTGCGGGTCAGCAGCTGTACACAGGAAATTTCAGAGGGGTCTACACTCTATGGGTGTAATACTCACATTGACCACAAGAGGTCACCCTGTAACCACATCCTAGACAGGCACCCTAGGTTTGGGGCTATGAAGGAGCCAATATTTTCAAAATGTTCAGGTTCATGATGATCTTGTTCTTGGTAAACTATACAGTTTGTTCTAAACCTAAAGGGTCTTTGAAAATGCTATGTGGAGAAATTCCGTCTCTTTCTCATGAATAATGAGCAGAAACACAGCCAGAGGAAGTGGTATTCAGAATATGGCTTGTTATCCTCTGGGCTGGGCTATCACAATGGAGTTGATTAACCTCTCTGTGCCAGTTCCTTAACTTATAGAATGACCTCTCAGGGTCACTATGAGATTTAAGTGGTGCTTACAACAGTGCCCGGCACACAGCAAGCCCTACGTAAAAAAGCGTGATAAATAAAATAGTAATAGTGATAATACCAATTTGCTAAAAAGTTATTAATTTTTGTGTCAAATGAATAAAGTCCAACAATTAAGAGGCACTCACAAGTCTCCAAACAGGTTGAATATATTTATGTCTTGCAATCTAGAATCCTCCCATGTATATGCAGACAGCGGGGAGCAGAGGTTTTGTTCATTCGAGACATGGTGTCCTGTCTAGATCCAGCCACATAGCCTAGAAGGACCTTGAATGTCTGTTTGTGCCTCCCAAATTCTGGGATTACAGGTCTGCACCACCTTGCTGGGCTTTTAGAGAGGTCTCATTCCCGTCTGGAAAGTAGATATTTTCATTAAAAGCGAGTGAATGGGAATTTCCCCCTCTTCTTTTGGCTGTGGTATGTGCAATATTTTGCATAAAGCCCCGTTGGACTTTGTTTTGACAGCAAGCTATATGCCAGGGTACTGGCTCGTGGCTGTGCGAGCTACACATTGTATGTGTTCAGAGGGGCTTCTCAAGTGAGTCTCTCATTTTATATGACAGACGTCCGCCAGCCAGGGGACACATAGACATGCCAAATGGCCGTCACAAGGTATAGGAAGCAAGGGTCCCACTCCCTCGAAGCCAACCCCACAGACGGATGGCTCCTTGACCTGCAGCCCCTAAGGTCTGTAATCACCAGGCACGTTGGCCAGAACAGCAGCGGAGCTGACGTCTGGCCCCGACGTTATCAGACCTGAGTTTTCGGTTGTGTCACAGGGAATCAAGGTGTGTGTGGCTCAACTGCAGCCCAGCCAAGAAAATGAGCAGTGGTGGGTCATTTCGCCACTCAGAGACGCGGCTACTGTTCCTGTTCTTACAGGGAATGCAGTGGCAGCCACAGGCACCCGAGACCAGAATCACATGCCCTGAGGCGGCAGCAGGCGTGGAATGCTCTGGAAGCACTGCTGTGGTTACCCTGTGCCCTGAGGGTCCCTAGCACCTCCTATAGCTCGCATGCATTAGCTTGCCAGGCGCATCTTTAAATGCTTTTCTTTGGGCGAGCTTCATCATAAAAGTGGACTTAGGCCGGGCGGTGGTGGCACACGCCTGTAATCCAGCACTTGGGAGGCAGAGGCAGAGGCAGGCGGATTTCTGAGTTTGAGGCCAGCCTGGTCTACAGAGTGAGTTCCAGGACAGCCAGGGCTACACAGAGAAACCCTGTCTCAAAAAAACAAAAAAACAAAACAAAACAAAAAGTGGACTTAGTAGGTCCACAAATGAGATCACTCGCTATCGATCGGGCCATAGACTGAGTGGACTTAGCAGGTCAATCTGCGCGAGCACCTTACTTTCAATCAGGCCCTGGACTGGGGTGTAGCTCAGCGGTGGAGAGCTTACCTACCACAGGCCCGTCAGTTAACTCACAGCGAGGATCATAAACAGTACAAAAGTTAACTTAACCCCAAACTCCAAAACCAGGCGCTCTGTTTTCATGCTAGGTCAGAGTGAGTAAGCACTAAACCCAGCTTTGGGTCTTGGTTGTTGGTGGGTGTGTACACTTGTGCACACGCGCGTGCGTGCGTGTGTGTGTGTGTGTGTGTGTGTGCGCGCACACACACTTGTGCCTGTATGTGCATGTGTGTGCACATGTGTGTGCATGTTTGTGCATATAAGTGCGTGTGCACACTTGTGCCTCTCTGTGCATATGTGTGCATGTTTGTGTGCATGTGTGTGTGCCTTAGATGTCATTCCTCAGAAACCATGCACCTTGTTTTTTGAGACAGTCTTTCGCTGGTCTGGAACTCACTGATTAAGCTAGGCTGGCTTGCCAGCAAACACCCCCAACCCACCCCTCACCCCCGTGCTAGGATTAAGAGCAGCGCCCACTGCGGCTTTTCCTACACGGCTTCCGGCTTCCAGGGACTGCACTATGGTCTTGGAGCTTGTGCAGCGCCAGCGCTTTACCGAACGAAGCCACGGAGCTATCTTCCCCGGCCCTGAACCGTGAAGCTCTGCTGGCTTCGCGGGCCAGCATGGCGGGAGGGCTCCCGTGTTTGTCTTAGCTTATCTTTAGGGCAGAGGCCAAGCTTGTGGCTTGGGTTTGCTGTGTGCGGCCCCGTGACCGTGCGGAGCAGCTGTCCCTGTGCCTCAGCACACCTTCCGCTCCCAGAACAGCCTGTTAACCAGAACTCAAATGCCCACGGGGCTGGTAGGGCTGATTGCGCGCCTGCGGGCCTGACGCGAATCTTAGGTGTGACTAAGACGATGGGAAGATGGCGGCCATTGGTCGCCTCCCACCCCTCCCAGCAAGTCAGACGGACTGTGAGTTGTGAGCGCTGGACACTGACTGTGTAACAAACTCATTTCTAGATTGCACGGGGTCCCCGGAGCCACGTTAGAGGGCCTCCCCAGGAGGGGGGCTTGTCTGAGTGAAGGCTGACCAGCTCCCTCCACCCTCTGATTTCCAGACCCCAAGCTTGCTGGGCACTGCAGCCTCGGGGCATAGTCTGTCTCAGCTTCTGCTCTCTCCGGCTCTCCTGCCCCTGCAGCTGCTCCAGGTTTGCCCCGCAGCTGAGCCTGCCTTCTTTCCTGATTTCTAATTGAAAAGGAATGACTCTTCCTCCTCTCCACCTCCCTCCTCCCTGCAGCTGCCAGGATTTACAGCTTGCATGCCACGTTGTTTTTAACCTCCCCAAAATCTAATTAAGTAACAACCAGAGAACCAGAGCTCCCACTCACCCCTCAAAAAAAAAAGAAAAAAGAAAAAAAAAAAGAAAAAAAAGAAAAAGAAAAGAAAAAGAAAAAAAGAAGAAAGAAAGAAAGAAGGAAAGAAAGAAAAAAAAGTAGCAGAAGAAAATCCCTCGGAAGTGACAAAGGACAAAGATGGTTGAAGCATGTAGGGCAAAGGTCAGTTCCTAGGTGGGGCGCCTGAGGCTCAGAAGGAAGGCTCTGGCACGGAGACTGACCAGGAAGACGGGACACCCGTGGCTTGGGGGTGGGAGTTGCTTCCACTAGGGTGCAGAGTTTTGTGTTCCGGCGTAGGGATGGGGCTGACTGTTGCTCCAAATCCTTCCTTACAGTCGAAAGGGAAAGTGGGAATCCAGGACTGATTTGCAAACCTCCGGTGGCAGCCATGGCCCTGCCTTCGCTCCTGTCTCCGCCCCCCTCCCCATGCTCTGCAAGCGCGCAGCCCGGAATAATAGCGCCTTCCAAAAAGCTCTCACCACGGATGTCCGGCTTGCCCCGAAAAGCCGTCCCTTTTTGTTTCCTGTTTCCTGTCTCAGCTGTCCAGTGAAATGTCCCCACCTGTAGATCTGTATTTCACCCCAGCAAGGGGGCGGGTTCGTGGCTCTGAGGACCGGGCAGGGGTGGGAAGGGCGGATAGACCCTTTAAATGCCGGCGTGCTGCCACTGCTGATGTTTAGGTCTTGCATAAAGATTTTATTTCATTTTTAAACAATTTACCGTAGTCATGGGTCACAGACCTACTGTTCCATCATTAGCAGATCGTGGGGCAACACTCTTCTGGAAACATCCAAAGACTTGCCCTGTCTTGAAAAGCATTGATAAGGCTAACTAACCAAGAGAAGGCAAGCGTCCACGTTTTCCTGTGAAAGCTGTAGATTTTGAAAAAATGTCAATGAATTTAGCTTTTCCTAAGCCAGCCCAAGAAACTCCACCCACCCTGGGGGTTTTGCAGCCTTGATCCGGCTGTCCTGGATGCTGGCTTAGGGGGCTAGAGGCATACCCCTGCTGTTTAAGACCATTGTCTGTGCACACTCCAGATGCAGAGGGGAGGAAACGCCTTTCGCCTTTCGGAGATTATTGTCCAGGGGCCCGCCCACCTCCATCGTCCTCCAAATGAGGCATCCTTCCCTCGGGACCCCCTCCTAGCAGACAGAGTCCTGGAGACGTTCCCTGAGAGAGTTTGCTGGGAGTGAGGACTGTCTCTCTTGTTGGCCCAGGTTAACCTTTAACTCTTGGATTCGGGAGTCCTGCCTCAGCCTTCCAAGTAGCTGGGATTCTAGGTACTCCTAACGCATTTATTTTAATCAATTTTTGAGGTAGGGCCTAAGGTGTACCAGGCTGGTGATAGTGTTTAGTTCAAGGATAACCTTGAACTCTAGGTATGAACTACTTACTATGCATCCTTTATAAAACGAGGTTTGATGCATCCTACCTACCGAGCTATAGCCCCGCCCCCAAAGTGTTGCAAATTGACGCATATGGGAAACTTCCCCTTTAATAGACTCACTGTCCCCTGCATTATTAAAGGTTTAGGGATGTAGTAAGAGTGTAGCCACCTAATAGTATGGGGCCTAGAAATACTGCCTGGACGTCGGGCCCAGCCCTAACCTTTCTTCCCCAATTGAGATGGGGACTTTGGGACGGCTAGGACTTAGCTAGGTAAAGCTGTGCGAGGCCCCAGTCAAGGCAGAGGAGAGTTTCCTGTAATCGAATACTTTGAAAGTGCCAGCAGAGTAGACTAGCTTCGGGGGCTTGTCAATCATCCCTTCTGGCCCAGACTGGCTGGGGGCGGGGTCTGGAAATGCAAGTACATCAGCCTGCGCTAACCTGTACCGGCCTTCCTGTGGGGGACAGGCCGGAGGATGGGGTGCGCGCGCGGGGGTGGGGGCGTTTCCTGCAACCTGTCAAGTGAGAACTTTTCCGAGTGTGCTGAGATATCAAATAGATTATTATTTCCGACGTTTCCTTGGGATGTGAGACCAATGAGAATTAAGAAGTAACAAAACGTCGAAAAGAGCAACAAGTTAAGTTTCCATCACTTGTAACGTACTTTATTAGGAAGGGGTGTTGAGAATTTGAAAGACCTTGCAGATCCATGGAACCCCGGGGTCGACATCTGCAGTTCTCAGTGCAGCCTCTGGGAGGCGCAAGACGCCGGCCCCTCGCCTAGACTTGGGCGCTGGCAAACTGGAGCTTCCCCCGAGCAGCCGGAAAACGTCCTTTTAGGAGTTGAAAAATTAACACTGAATGATATATATTCACCACCCACCTGGAGAATGCTCCAGTAAAAAGAACAAATTCCCCCCCCCGTGTGTGTGTGTGTGTGTGTGTGTGTGCGCGTGTGCGTGTATGCATGCGTGTGCACGCACGTGTGAGTTTTGCCTCTGTCTGACAAGCTTCATGAACGCCCTTTGCCCTAGCCCAGTCTCTAGGCTTCACGCAAGAATCTCCAGAAGTCCCCTCGCACACTTTTCTGTGTTAGCCCAGAGAGACGCAGCCGCCCACAGAGTCGTGTTCTGCTTGTTCCAGAGCAGTCTGGAAGCCCGATGTGCGGCTCTCACGGGACAAATGATTAAGTCCAGAAAGCTCCCGAGATCGCTTCTAATTTTATTATATTATCAGGAAAGAACCTTTAGAAGAAACCTTTTTAAGTAGTTGAAATATTTCAAAATCTCATCAGACAAACGGATTCTTGGTCCTGGGTGGCAGGGTCCTTTCCTTCTCCAGGGCTGGGGCACTGGGTGCAGGAGCTATCCTGATTCTAACTGATGCGCATAAGAGCACAGGGTTCTCAGTGCCTGGGGTGCCCCAGCCCAAACCCCCCTGAGAAGTCAACGCGAAGCAGTATGTGGTGGGTGGATGGGAAGATCTGGATCTTTCTAGATCGGCCTGTAGGCGGCGCCCTGGGAAAAGCATTGTGGAACAGCGTGTGTCGAGCTCCCGGAGTCTGAACCCCGGAACCTCTGGGTTTGGGGCGCAGTAGCCCTGTGTGCACGGTTCTCTCTCGAGCTTGGCACGCGTGCATCAGAATCCCAGCAGTCAGGATAAGCCTAAGAGGTGCGCGCCCAGGGGCGGGGGAGCGGCACGCGGCTACGACCCCCACGCGCCGGGCAACCCCGCGACCCCCCGCGCGCGACGGGGCTCTGCCCACCCCACCAGCGGCAGGTGGACAGTGTTGCTATGAAAGAGAAAGCGTCGATTGTCCCCACTGCGAACTGCCACACGCCAGACCTCCTCTTTTGTGTGCCCCGTATAGAAATGCAAACGAGCCGCGTGTGCCGGCAGCAATCTGCTGGTCCCTGCTGCCCGCGCCCCACTGAGATCTGCTAGGGGTAGGGGTGGGGGATGGGAGGGCTTAGACCTTGCAGCCGCGACCCCGAAAGGCACAAGAGTCCTGAGTCCCTAGTGGCGGCGTAAGCCCAATGTAAGCTGCAGTTGCAAACCTTTGACTTTTAAGTTTCGGTTTCGATGTAACAGCCCGGTAAAGTTCAAATTGAAAAATAAGGAAAAATTAGAAAGGTCGCAAAAAAATGCAAAAAAAAAAAAATGCAAAAAAAAAAAAAAAAAAAAAAAACCAACCAAAAAAAAAAAAAAAAAAAAGGCTTTTACACTCTCCAAGTGTGCATTCGACAAATTCCAGTATCATATTAGCAAACAACGTGCTTTTTTTTTTTAAACTTTTTCCTTTTAAGGACTTAAAAAAAAGAAAGGCGAGATGAAATCTGCAGGCTCCAGTCTGCCTGGTAACACCCTGACAAAAGCGGCAGATTTGAGGCTGTGTCATCCCCCGCACCCCTCCCCACGTGGCCTTCTGGCACGAGCCGCAGGCCTGCCGCCTCATTTGCATCAGAAAGCGGGCGCTGGCCAATGGGAGCGCAGGCTCCCGCCAGCTGGCGGCGGCGCGCCGAGCCCGTCTATAAAAGAGCTCTCCCGGCCGAGCCTGGTGCACTCGCTGGTGGTGGGCGCGGATCGTGTTCTGGGGATCTTTACCTGCACTCGGGTTCCGGGAGGATCTTTACCTGTGCTCGGGTTCCCGACGCACTCTTTTGGATAACTTGCTGTTCGTGGATCGCAGAATGACTCTGGAAGAAGTCCGTGGCCAGGATACAGTTCCGGAAAGCACAGCCAGGTGGGTTTTGGGGTGCCGAGAGTTGGGCTTTCCGGGTAGTGATCTTTCTGGGTCCTCTAGGATAGAAGTTTGCAGGGTGGGAGCCATGCACTGTCTGGCTGCGAGGTGCCGAGGCGCGGGACCAGAATTACTACATTCTATTCGTGTCTAGAGCTAGAGTTTGGGGTGCCGGCACCTGGTTGGGGTTGGGAAGCCTGGGATACGAGCGCCAGATCAGAAGTAGGGAATTGGGAGTGTAGGCGCCAGGTCGAGACTGGGTGGTGGGGAATGAGGGCGCCAGATCATGACTAGGGTGCCAGGGGTGTGGGCGCCAGGTCGGGACTGGGGATCCGGGTGTGTGGGCGCCAGGTCGGGACTGGGGATCCGGGTGTGTGGGCGCCAGGTTGGAGTTGAGAGTCAGGAATGCTGGCGCCAGGCAGGTCTAGGCTAAGGGGCCAGCTGGGACTTGGAGGTCAGGGCAGGGATCTCTCGGATGCGTCCCCGTGCTGGTCCCCACTCACGGCGCTTGTTCTTTCACAGGATGCAGGGCGCCGGGAAAGCACTGCACGAACTTCTGCTGTCGGCGCAGCGCCAGGGCTGTCTGACCGCTGGCGTCTACGAGTCCGCCAAAGTCCTGAATGTGTGAGTGTAGAAAGGCCCCGCGTGCAGGGGTTGGGGTTGGCGCGGCGGCGAGACCTGGGGGTGGCATCGACTCTGACCTTGTCCTTCCCATCTGCTCTGCAGGGACCCTGACAATGTGACCTTTTGCGTGCTGGCTGCCGACGAAGAAGATGAGGGCGACATAGCGCTGCAGATCCATTTCACACTGATCCAGGCGTTCTGCTGCGAGAACGACATTGACATCGTGCGCGTGGGAGACGTGCAGAGGCTGGCGGCGATCGTGGGCGCAGACGACGAAGGGGGCACGCCGGGAGACCTGCATTGCATCCTCATTTCGGTGAGTGTCCCCACTGCCTCCCCAAGCCAGTCCTCCTACCTACCCGTCCTGGCCAACCTCAAGCATGGCTGACCCCTGTATTTTATTTTTAATTCAGAATCCTAATGAGGACACGTGGAAGGACCCCGCCTTGGAGAAGCTCAGTTTGTTCTGCGAGGAGAGCCGGAGCTTCAACGACTGGGTGCCCAGCATCACCCTTCCCGAGTGACCGCCTGGCAGGGACCTTGGTCTGATCGACTTGGTGACACTCTAGCGCGCTGCTGGCTCTGGAGTGGCCCTCCGAGGGCGCTCGAGTGCGCATGGAGACTGGCTGGCGATGCTGCCTGGAGAGCGAGGAGCGCGGCCTCCCCAGAAGGGGGTCTGGCGGCAGCGGGGACACCTTGTTCCGAGCCCAGGACTCTGCCAGTGTCCGGGAGAGGCTGCTAGCACAGGAAGGCTTAAGCAAGGACGTTGGCCCCAGGGCCGGGAAGAACCGACCAGCGAGGCAGGTGTGACTCAGCAAATAGCCTTCCAGTGAAAAGGGGAGAGGAAAGGCAGGCGGCCGCCTGGACTTGGGACAGCTGCAGGAGCGGCCACTGCAGGAGCGAGCCGGACTTTACAGACTGCACTGCTCTTTCAAAAAAAAAAAGAAGAAGAAAAGAAAAAACGGATCCCGGGCAACGCTTTCATTTTCTAAAGGACGCTATCCTGGAAGCTTTGAATTTCACAATAAACCTATTGAAACAAACTTATGCCTTTTATTGAGAGTAGGGGATTCTTATCCGGGGTGGGGGGCGGCGGTGAAGGGTGTTTCTGGTAGTTGATGGAACTTACGCACCTGTGACCACCTTTCTGTCGGCAAGAAACTGCAGCCTCTTGGGGCTGGCGGTGGGGGAGGGGATGCGGGCGAGTAGTAAAGGCGAGAACTTGGGCCTGAGTACTGTTTGAACCTTTCAGACTTGCAGGACAGGAGCATACTTGATAAGGCTTCCCGGTGCAGGAGCTCAAGGCTTGCAATCCAATCCGATAAGAGTGACTTCTGCCTCCAGTACCGCCCCCTCCCCCGCTCCGCCCCTCCCCCACCTTTTGCCTCGACAGCTGCTTATCTGAACAGCTTGCGGGAGGCCCCTGTGCCTTCCAATACAATGAGCTAGCCTTCCGCAGCTCTGCCCCTGGTGCGGTGGCTGTGCGTGGGGGCGGGTTGCTCTAGCTCTCAGGAACTTTCTCCTTTTAATTGCTCTGACAACGCTACGCTACTAAAGTATTAATATCAAATATGACACCAGCGAGTGCGTTTTTAAGTATGAATCATCATTTTGTCACAGCCGTGATGGAAGTTACAGTATCTTAGCAGAAGTTGGAAGGCACCGTCTATATAAATAGGAGTGAGCCAGTCTGAGTGGGGTGGGCATCTGCTAGTTCCTATTCTCGGGGCCTCTGCCCACATCAGTGAGGGCTGCTGCTCTCCACAATGCCTTTTTAAAGTCAGAGGACAAACATTTGGGAGCCAAGATTATCTTTTGAGAGGGATCTGGGGTGGGGGTGGGGGGGTGGGAAACGTCCCAGTGAGAGGACTTTTTCTGTAGCTTAGCGCTTCTGGCTTTCACTGCGCATTCCAGGCTGTGCTGACGCTGGGGGGAAGCCCACGTGGGACTTTCTTGCTGTCAGCTCTGCTGCCGGGCAGAGCTCGAGTCTTCGGGGAAGGGCGGGGTGGGGTGCTGTTTTTCTAAGAAGGCCATTGGGCTGATTTACCAGCAGTGCTCTGGGAGGCTGGTTTGCCGGTTGAATGCCACTTAAAAAAAAAAAAAAAAAAGACCGCCACAGCCCATTCTGGAAGCCTGTACAAGGCAGTAGGGAAAGTGCAGGAGAGCGCGAACACTTCCTGTAAGGAAAGCATGCCCTTCCTGCTCCACTCTGACTCCCCCGAAAGAATGCAGCCACAGCTGTGCCCAGAGAGCATCGCCGTGTCCCTCGGGCCTTCATTTTTTCCCGTCAGGTGGGAGAGCAGACCTGCAAGCTGGCAAAAATGACCTCTTGCCATAGCGTTCAGCAGGAGACTGCAGGCTGGCAGACCCTTGCAGGACCTTGAGTTGGCAGTCTCTTGAGTTGGCAGTCGGCAGGAAACTCGGCTTTCTCGGATTGGCCCTTACTCTGCGGCCACCTGTTAAGAGTTTTAGGAGACAAGACAAGGAGAGGGTGGGGGTGGGGAGTAGGAATGCAGGTTTGGAGGGCAAGAGACTGGGAGGGAATATTTGTGCTCAATTCCTTATATATGATAATATTATCATGAACTAATCTAGAGGGCATACAATAAATTATATGGTGTGCAGTTGTGTAGGCAGGGTCCTGGCGTCACACTCTCAGCTTGTAGTTAAAGATATCCTCAAACCTCCCGTCCCCAGCCGCCTTCAGCTCCGAATTGCTGAAATTGCCAGTGTGGGCCGCCACACCCCATTTTGTGCAGGGTTGAGGATGAAACCCAGGCCAGCTCTCTACCAACACACACAACACCACATTCGCCATCCTTCAAAGGCACGGAGTTTGCAAACATTGCATCTCAAGCTTACAGGGACCATGCATGGATATGTGAGTGTGCATGGATAAACCCTAGATACATGCTAGGCGTGACGAACTTGTCCAGGTGAGGAACATGCGTGTGGAGCCCAATGCTCCGCCTCTAGGAAGCACTGGACAAGTGTTCATGACTTAAAGGTTAACGGCAGAAGAAGGAAAACATAAGAGCCACAGGACAAATGGGTGAGCGGTCTGATGCTGGGCCACTGTCGGAGTTCGGAGGAGTCTGTGGCTTGCAGGCTGCAGGCGGATTCCGGAAAGACACCTGTTTTCGGGGAAGATTTTTTTTTTTTTTGCATTTATAAAACTTACAAATCCAATTGGAGAAAACTTGTTTAATGCAAAAACTAATTAAGAGACACTGCAGCCCAGAGGGGACACACTTGGGGTTTGCATCTTGCAGACACACAAGCACACTGTATCTGCTTTTGCCACAATCCTTCTCAGTGGGCAGTCTCTTGCAGACCCTTTGTAGTGGGTGACTTCAAAGATGACAACCAGCTCAGGGGCGGCAATACACATTCCAGTCTATGATCTAGCTGATGAGTCTTCGCCTGTATGTAGTTTTTGCCAAACAAGACACCTAGAGCTAGGGATACGGTCCAGTATTTAAAGTGTTGTAGACAAAGAATTCAAGTCCCACAAGCCATGTTAAAAGCTCTGAGCGTGGTGCCATGGGCTTAGACTCCCAGCAGTGGGTAGGCCGAGAGGGGAGGATCCCTGAGTCTGGCCAGCCAGCCAGCCTAGCCTCTGGTGAGATCCAGGTTAGTAAGAGACTCTGTCTCAAAAAGAGAAGGTGGCTGGGGCTGGAAAGATGGCTTTGTGGTTAACGGTGGCTGCCCAGGGGGCTCACAGTTGCCTGTAGTCCCGGCTTCAGGGATCTGATGTTCTCCTCCGCAGGGTTCTGGATGTCCAGTGTCTAAAACGAGGCAGTGGCTCTCACTGCTCCGGGGCAGTGAGAGTCGGCCATGCCGGCCTTCGATAGTCTTACTATTGGACGATTGCTGGACGATGTGCCCGGGCACACTTCCCAAAGAGGAGATGGACACGGAGCTGGTGACTGGGCTGTTGAGGTGACGAGCAGGCAGTGCTTGCCACCAAGCCTGGCGACCTGGTGACCTGGTCCCCAGAGTCCACGTGGCAGAAGGAGAGAACAGACTTCGGCAAGAGTGCTGCCTCCCCATGGGCACACACACAAGATAAATTAATTAAAGAAAGATTAAGCTAATTGAAACTAAAACAGAACTGGGGGGTGGGGTGGGCTGGGGTTGGGATTGGGTGGGGTGGGGGTGGTGCTCTGGGAGGGCCAGGCAGCCCTGTCCATGCAGAGAGCAGAGCCCTGTCTACCAGGGATCAGTGCCTCCTTCCTGGGAAGATAAGATGAGAGGACAGACGGATCTACCGTTTATTGTAATTCTAAAGGTCTTCATTCTGGCATTAAGCACTTTATTAAAAGATTCACCGTGGTGGGAAAAAGCAAAAATTAAATTTTTCCAGATGAAGAGCAAACCAAACAAGGCTGGGAAGACACCTCAGAGAATAGACTTTTTTTTTTTTTTAAATCTATTTTAAAAAAAGATTTTGGGGGTTTACCCTTGGTTTTCTAGGCTATCAGCACCCAGAACTTTTCATTCAGGTATGGAGCTATTCTGAGAAGATAAAAGATACTTTAAAGAGAGATTCTTGTGATATCAGACTACTGATACTTCAGGCCCCAAAGAATTAAAATTTCCCCAAGAATTCCATTTTGGGGGAGGAGAAAGGCTGAAGCCCTAATGCCAGAGGAGGAACTTGCCTCCAGGGAAGAGATTTCACGCCGTTCTGATAACTTATCAGACCACCTTGAAGGACAGATGCGAGCCTGGTGATGACTTCGTGATAGGTAGGACCTCACCCAGGTCGGCCCGCCTAGCGTGCACCGCATAGCTCTTGGCTTTATTGAAGCTAAATAAAGCTAAACCTCAGGCCAGGATCCCCCAAAGACAGGCAGTGGGGATTGCTGGATCTCTATCCCCCTCTCTGATGCGCCCACATTGAATAAATCCCCCCTTTTCTGCTTTTCCTGACCACTTGTTGATTTGCTTAGTGATCTCAAAATAGGTGGCTGAGCCTAGCTTCCTGGGGCTGCTGGGGAGGGGGGCAGGTTCTAACTCTACCTACGGGCTCCAGTAACAGGCTGTGTGAAATGGTCCAAAGGAAACTGTCTGTCCTTCTGCAGGCCTCGTGGGAGCTTTGCGATTTGACTGGGGACAGTGAAAACATGGTTTCAAATGGCAAGTCTCAGAGGCAGGCGGTTGGAAGAGTGGCCGGGCCGACTGCAAAGAGGCAGGGACAGTGGGGGCTGTGGGGTGCTGGCAGCCGCCTCAAGGCTTTGGTTTCTGGCCTAGGGCAAATTTACATCTGGCCTTTGGAACTTGCCCTGCTTTTAAGTTGAATTGAAGCCTTTATCTTCTAAGACTGGCTAAATTATTTCACCTCTCTAGGTTTAAAAAAAAAAAAAAGCTCTCCAGGAGGGATGAAGACTACCTGGGTGAATGGGTATTCTAAGAGGAGGCTGGATATCTTTAGGACACTTGGCATCCATATATATAATAATATTTGTATTAATTAATTAATTAATTAATTATTAATTAATCAATTTATCTATCTATCCTGTTTGCAGCTTTGGGCTTTGATGAACACAGGCTGGCTTTTAGCTCAGTGTTGAGCCATGGTCTCCTCTTCAGTCCCCGTCAGGCTAGACCATGGATACAGGGAGTGTCTGGGGCAGGCTCCAGTGTCCTCAGGCCCTCCCAGCCCCTCACGGGTCTCGCTTTGAAAGGACTGTGTTGAGAGCAGTGAGAAATGGGAGTGCACCAGGAAGACCTTTCCCTCACACAGGGGCTGGCTAATCGTGTGAGATTCCTGCAGGCCGCCGCCGAGAAATTTGTCACCGCTCGCATTCCTGTCGTTTTAAGCGTTGCGAGCACCGTCTCCCATTTATCTCTATTCTCTGATTTCTCTCCAGTCCAGCCCTTCCCAGAACGTGGCCGTGTGCTTTCCCAGGAGCTGATATTACCCGCCTTCCGGATCCCTCTCCCTCCCTCCTTCTCTTTCCTCTATCTCAGCCCCTCCCCCCTTCTCTCCTGCCGGATGCCAGACTCCAGAGGAGCGAATCCTCTTGGCCAAGGCTGCTGCCGCTCTCTGAGCTAGGTCTGGCAATGGAGATCTCTCGGGCGGAGGCTGGCAGTTCGCCCCCGCCTAGAGCCCTTGCAGACCCCTTGCTCATGTCTGACTCTCTTGCCTTGGTGTTCCCGAGCCGTCTCCTCTGACTCACCAGGGCTCTCCTTGTGCTGTGAGCCCTGCCCATATAGAGAGGTCCAGTCAGTGCTGGGACAGACAGTGACTCAGCCTCAGGTCCTCTTGGCCAAAGGCCTCCTGCGGGAGCTCCACACTTATCCTCTCTCCCTGTCTGCCCGTGATTCACAATCTCCTTTGAGGACTGGGATCTTGACCTATGAGGTGGGCTCTGAGCCTAGCAGGGTGGCTGTGGTGACAACGACAGGGTGAGGTGGTGAGGAGGAGGTGGTCTTCCGTGGGCTGGGCGCAGGCGGCCTGCCTCCTGTCTCCTGCAGCTCGGCTGGCCTTGCTCTTTCTACTTCTTCCTCAATCGTCAGGGTTGCAGGTCGCTCCCCACACTATTGCTTAGGTTACTAGGCAACAGGAAGTCTCCAGGTGAGAGCAGTCACCAGAGCCTGTTCCGAGGAGGAGGAGGTGGGTCTGGTCTGAAACCCTGGCTGGGGTGACTTCCAGGCCTCGGCCTGGGAGCCATCATAGAAACAGATCTCAGCACCCGTGAAAGAGAGGCTGGAGGCTTCTGGGCTGTGCAGCTGCCTGAGGCAGGTAGATTGCGGGGAGAGGAGCCAGTGGAGGGCTGTGCCAGGGGCGGTGATGGAGTCTCTCAGTTTTTAGCCCTTGCAAGAGGCAGGCAGCAAACAAGCACACAGAGGACCGTGCCGGCCTGAACCGGCGCCAGGTAAAGATCAATATTGCAGTTGCCAAGTGAATCTTAGAACTTTAGGAGAACAGAACACGGTGTTGCTGGGAGAACAGAGTGGGCTGCCTTCCTGGCCCTTTCCCACAAGGAACAGGCACTTCTGGACGTGACACTCTGTGTCTCAGGATGACAGCAGACCTTCCAGCAATACCCTTGTTTGTACCTGGCTAACATTGCTATGCCGGGAAGGCCACACGCAGGCTTCTCTCTACCAAGAAGCACCAAGAGTCAACAAAATCTGATTCAGAGATGAGTAGGTTTCGGGACAAATGTCACAAGAGAGGTCCTTGAAGGCCAGGAGTCTGTTTCTCCAGTCCTGTCATTATCAGGACAGGAAATGATCTCTGAGCATGGATGGGAGGTCAGCTGGTCCCCTGTGCATCTGCGTCTGTCTGCTGGACCTGAAAGCCAGGTGGGACAGATGACACTGTCACCAGCACAGTGGCGTCCCAGGTGACACTCACCAGGAGGCAGAGCTCTGTCCTGAGCCTGTGGTGGGAGCCAGCTCTGTCCATTCTTCCTCGGATGATTAAAGGGCTTTCCAGATGTGGCTGAGGTTACTGAGCAGTGTATCTGGGAGAAGAGAGATGTTCTGCTGGGTGGTGCACCTCGTGCACCCTAAAGAGCAGCAGTAGGGGAGGGAGCTGGAGGACGTATCCATCACTGCTGGCTTGGAAGACAGAAGTACTAGGAAGCAGAGAATGGGGGTGGTCCTTAGAGGCAGGAAGGGTGGACGCCGGCCGGCACCCCGCAATGTGAAAGGACCTAATTCCTACCCACCCAGGGAACCCGTGTGTGTCAGTCATACAGCTGAGCCCTAACTCAAACTCCCCAGGGCCTAGCACATAGCTCGGTCTTTCCTGGGACTCTGCATAGGTGCCTTCCCAGCCTGGAGTCTGATCTATGGTGTCGTAAGACACGGCACGGGAACTGTTCAAAACAGAGTCTGTGGCAGTTCATTTGGTACGGTATGGCTAGAAGCACCAGTGTCCTTTGATTTTTAATTGTGTGGTGTGTGTGTGTGTGTGTGTGTGTGTGTGTGTGCACGTGTGTGCTTGAGTGCAATGCCTGCACAGGCCAGAAGAGTGTCGTATTCCTTGGAGCTGGAGTTACAAGCAGTTGTAAAAGGCCCAGTATGGGTGGGTGGGTATCACACCCAGGTTCTCTGGGATAGCCACAAGCATTCCTAATGGCGGAGTCATTGCTCCCTCTCTGTCCCCTTAGCCGCCCTCACTTCTTGCTGTCCAGACACTCCACCTGGACTGTGCCACAAACCCCTGGTGTTCCCCCATCTGGCCCTGCACCCGCACTCTCCCAGGCATCTTTCTTTTCACACTTGGGGGTGGGTGGGCGGTGTTCCTCTGGGGTCTCTATACCTATAGGCCATGCTTCCTTGGAGAATCTGCAGATGAAAACAACCAACCAACCAGCCAAACAAACAAAACAAAAACAACACAAAACCCAACATCAGAATTCAGCCAAATTCAAGAAACAGGAAGGCTCTTCTGTATGTACCGTGGGTGACTGCTTGGACGAGATTCAGGGCCAGCCGCAGAGGTGACAGGGGGCAGTATGGCAGCCCAGGCCGGCATCAGGGCCGGCTCTGGCTTAGCTTGTTTTAGTTTCATTCTATTGCTCTGCTGAAAAACAGCGGGAGGAAAGGGTTTATCCGGCCTGTCCCTCCAGATCACCGTCCACCATGAAGGGAAGGCAGGGCGGGAAGTCAAAACTGGACAGCGGGCCTGCCTGCTATCCCAGGTAGCACAGCCTCTAACCGAGGAACTGGCTCACAGCGAGGAAGAGCGAGCAGAGACCTTGGGGGGTGCTGCTTGCTCGCTCTTGCCGGCCCATTACCCACCTGATCCTTATACAGGACCGCCTGCCCGCCCGAGGAATGGTGCTCCCCGACACGCCCCCCTCCCCAGTGCTGCTGCCCCCCTTTGATGCACTTCCTCCTCTTGTGGTGGTGACCTCTGGCCATAAAATTATTCTGTTGCCACTTTAAAACTGCAGTTTTGCAACTGTTATGAATCTGGATGTAAACATCTGATATGCAGGATTTTTGATTATACGACCCCAAGGGAGTTGCGACCCACAGGTTGAGAACCGTTGATCTAGGACATGTCTCAATTGGACTCTTCTAGAAGATGACTCTGGGCTCTATCACATGGACAGTTAAAGCTAACTGGGGCAGCAGCCAATTTAGTCTCTTTCTCTTTGTCTTTTTCTGTCTCTCAGTCAGTGTGTATGTGTGTGTGTGATATTTCAACATTACTGTGGGGTTGCTAGTCTGTGTGTGTGTGGGGTGTGTGTGTGTGTGTGTGTGTGTGTGTGTGTGGTGTGATATTTCAACATTACTGTGGGTTTGCTGGGCGGTTGTCCCTTGGAACCCAATCACCCCTACAAGAAACATCAGTTCCTCTTATTCTGGGAGTGTCGGTAGCATTCCAAGAAATGAATGCCTGAAGCCACAGATAGTACCTGACTTTATATATGGTGAGTTTTCTTCTGTATGCATCCCTGTGAGGAAGTTTAATTTTTAAAATTAGGCATCAAAAGAATAGATTAACAATAACCAACAATGTCCAACAACTTTAATGATATTGTATAATAAAAATAATTTGAAAACATGAAATAGTTTTTGGTTTTTCGTCTTGGACTCTGGCTGAACCAAGAAAAGAAGCCTGGATGCACAGAAATTGAAACCATGTGCCTGGGGATTGCCTGTGTTGGCCGTCTCCTCCTCTCTCCCCTCTCTTCCTAAATAAGCCTTCCTTTCTCCTTAGCTCATGTACAAGTCTGTAACCTTGCAGGTTGTGGGTGTGGGAAATGTAACCTTGTCCTCTTTTTGCACGTGAGGCCTTTTGCTGCAGGGCTGGACCAGGTCTCCTCAGCAGCTGGGGCTTCTCTCATGCTCATAGCACCCTTCCCTGCACTCTGCCGGGCACACTCTGGCCCCTGAGGGCCACCCCAGGGTGTCCCCAGAGCTTAGGAATTCTCCTGAGGAAGAAGAGGGCTGGGAGGAAGGACTGATGGCAGGTCCTCTCCTAGGACGTGTGCAGCTTGGCCTAATTTTCTTGTAATATAATCGGGTTAGATTCCACCTCTTAGCATCAGTGTTGTTCACGGCTTCCTGTGACGAGGCACAGACGCATTTGCCTACTCTCTAGCCCCTGGATGTGGGAAAAATAGATCAGTGAGCTCCAGGAAGAGCCCAGGCCTCACTGTCTGGAAGTCCAGGCGGCAGAACCAGACAGTTATGGGAACGTTCACAGAAAGGACGGCAGCGCTTTCTCCTTCAGTGGCTCTCTGACCCTGTAACCGTTGACTGCGCTGGTCACGTACAGAGTGACTGATGTGGCTTTACTCTGTCACTTCAAAGGGACATGGGACGCACTGCCTGTCTTCAGCCTTCAGAGCTGGTGGTGGGTTGAGGTTTGTGAGCCTGTTGTGTGGAATTGATCCCATTTTAATAAATTTATTATTTTATTGTTGTTGTTGTTGTGAGCCTGTTTGTTATGTGGTAGTTTGAATAATCCCATTTTAATAGATTTTATTATTATTGTTGTTGTTGGTGGTGGTGGCGGTGTGTGTATGTGTGTATGCGTGTGTGTGTGTGTGTGTGTGTGTGTGTGTGTGTGTGTGACCATGCATATATGGAGGTCAGAGGACCAATTTTGGGAGGCAGTCTTTCTTGTTTTGTCTACTCTGGGCACTCTATCGCTGAAGCTCTCATGAGCTTCCAGGGGATTCTGCTCTCTCCACTTCTTATAGAAATGTTTGCCTTACAGGTGTGCAAACCCACTCAATCAGGGTTTTGGTTTTTTTAATAGTATCGATTGCAGGGATTGAACTCTGGTCATCTAGCTAGCACTTTTACCAATGGGCCATCTGTTCAGTCCTTTGATTCTAATTTCTGACATTGGTGTCTGTCTCCACCCAATCATGGCGACCTAGTTCATTTACCTTGTGTCTTTCTGGATTTGTCATTTTTATTTAGTGTGTGTGTGTACATGCAAGGGTATATGTTTGAGTGCAGTGTCATCATTATCAAAGGCCAGAAAAGGACTCGTTACCGGGGTCACCATGCTTGAGAACCACTTCATGTGAATGCTGGGAGCTGAACTTGGTTCCTCTGCAAGAGTAGTTTTCAGTTTTTTCTTCTTTTTGATTTATTCTTATGTATATTTGGCTATCTTGGTACTCGGGCCAGAAGAGGGGGTCAGATCCTCTGGGGCTGGAGTTATAAGGCAGTTCTTAGCTGCTCTGTGTGGGTGCTGGGAACAGCACTCTGGTCCCCTGGGAGAGCATCAAGCACTCTAAACGCTGAGCTGTCTCCTCAGTCAGGGTATGCTCTTCCTTGAAGTGTGTGTGTGTGTGTGTGGGGGGGGGGTCGGATGATTCGAACTTGCCTGGAATATCATTGCCACGAAATACAAACAGACAGAATGGCAAGGAGCAGCAGGACCGTGGGGGTGAGAGGCACGCTGGGGAAGGAAGGGCTTTCCTCCAAGGTAGGATGACTCAGGGCAGCCGAGCAGTTCAGGGAACTGCTGTCTGGGAGCAGCGTCTGATGCAGAGATTCCGGGAAGCAGGAGGCCAGCTTCGAGCTGTTGTCAGGGCCGTCTCGGCACTCATTTTATGTCCTTAGATCTACACGAGTCCTGACTCTGTGGGGCCAGAGCAGTGAGCGGACCCAGTCCAGGGAGCCTAGGTCATCAGAAGGTCATCTGGGCAGACTGGGACTTTGGAGGGTGCTGTGGTGTGGATGCTGACTGTCCCCCAGAGGTTCATGTGTTAGAGACTCAGTCCCCATAGTGATGCTATTGGAGGCAATGGATCCTCTGGGGGAGTGTTTCATGGAAGGTTTTTGGGCCACTGGAGTCATGTCCTCCAAGGATATTATGAGAGCCCCGCCTCTTTTACCTTCCCTCTTTTTGTGTGTGTGTGTGTGGTGTGCATGCATGTAGAAGCCAGAGATTGGCTTGGGGCAGCACCCTCCATTGCTCTGTTAGTTCAGCTACTGTTTTTTTTTTTTCCTTTTTTTTCTATTATTTTCTATATTCTTTGTTTACATTGTCAAAGGCTTTCCCCTTTCCAGTTCCCCCCCTCACCATATGTCCCATAAGTCCTCCCCCCCCCCATTCCCCAATCGCCCCCCTCCCCACCATTTCTCTGTTCTGGCACTCGCCTACAAAACCGGATTTAGTCTTTTCCGGTAGTTCAGCTACTGTTAATGAGACAGAATCTCACCTTAGCTAGGTATCACCCAGCTGCCCTGAAACTTTCTGTAGAGACTAGACCAGCCAGCCACAAGCCACAGAGCTCTGCCTGCATCTGCCTCCCGAGTGCTGGGGTTAAACCATCACGGTCATGACTACGCTTTGCTGCCCACCTTGCTTTCTGAGACAAGATTTCTCACCGCAGCCTGCTGAGTCAGCTAGACTGGCCAACAATCCCCAGGGACCCGCCTGCCTCCACTTACTCAGGCTCTCACGCTTGTGTGACAAGCACGTTACCCGCTGAGCCATTGCCCCAGCTCTCCCTGCTTTTCTGATGTCAACACGAACAGCTTTTCGCCCACGCACGCTTCCTCATGGTGGCATACCCACCACACGCCCAAAGCAACAGGGCCAATCGGTCACAGACGGGACCCAAAGCTGTAAGCCAAATGGACCTTTTCTTTTCCCCTTACAAGTTGGCTACCTCAGATATCTTCTTACAGCAGCGGACAGCTGACTAACACAGGGGAGTGCCAGGCAGTGCAGATGCCCAAGGCTCCTGGTCATGGGAGGCCAGAGAAGGAGGCTGTCTTTGGTTTAACTGGAGGCAGTAGGTGCAGCTTCCGCTTTCCTTCTAGGTGGTCCTCAGTCCTCAGGGGGTGCTCTGCTTCTCCAGAGGAGCAGAGCAGACGCCATCAACCATGGATATAAAGCTGCGGGAGCCAGAGTGGAAGGTGGGGGAGCGGGGGAAGCAGGAGGCTCTGCTACGGGAACCCCTGGCTCCCTATTCACACCCAGGCCCCACTCTGTGTCCTGGTTCCATCCCCGGAGAAGCGGGTAACTAAGGCAAGGGGACCACTCCCTCTCAGAGCCCCTTCCCCACAACATGAAGGCTCTGGCGGCTGGGGTGGCGTCTGAGGCAGGCTCTACTCGCTCTCTGCTCGAATTCCACCCGCAGCATGTGGAGTCTCTGTGAGGCCGGACAGCAGGATGTAAGGGGTTCCAGGCCTCAGCGAGAACCACAGGATGTAACTCTTCATCAGCAGCCATGGCAAGTTCAAAGGTCAGCTGCCACTAGAAGAGGCTGCCCGTTGTGGTTTAAATCTTCACCCTAAAGCCCTGCTTCTCATCCTTCCCAACACTGAGACCCTTTAATACAGTTCCTCCTGTTGTGGTGACCCCCCCCACAACTGTAAAATTATTTTCATTGCTACTTCCTAGGTGTAATTCTTCTACTGTTATGAAGCATAATGTAAATATCTGATATGTAGGATACTCTTAGGGGACCCCTGTGAAAGGGTCACGTGACTGCCCCCCCAAAGAGGTCATGACCCACAGGTTGAGAACCACTGCCTTAGAACACAACCCTTGGGCTATGTTGGGAGGTGGGGACTTTCTGGTAGCTTTTTAATAGGGATTAATGTCTATTAAAGAAGGGCAGGATGAAGGGAATTGGGGGCATTGTTTGGCTCTTCTGTTATGGTTTGAATGTGAAATGTGTCTGTCCGAGGGTCCCCATTAAGTGCCTTCCTCCCCACCCCCATCCCATACTCATGGGTTGGAACGCCTGGCTCTCAGCTAAGGGTGCTCTCCGGGAAAGGCTGTGGGCCTTTTAAGAGGTGGAGTGTCACTGGAGGAATACTGTCCTGGGGGTGGGCCTTAAGGTCTTACAGTGTAACCCCACTTCCTGTTCCCTCTCTGGTTCCTAACTGCAAATGCAACGCCCTCCCATTCCTGCCCCCATGCCTTAGCTGCTGCTGCTGTGGTGGGATGAATGTCCTTCAGATTAAATATCAGAATAAAGCATTCCACCTTAGATGCCTTGTTAGATAAATGTCAGAATAAAACAACCCACCTTAGATGCCTTGTTAGATAAATGTCAGAATAAAGCATTCCACCTTAAATGCCTTGTTAGATAGTTAAAGTGACTAACACCTGTCCCTTTTGCCCTACGAAGACACAAGATATTTCTCTTCTAGACACCCCAGCAGCAGGGAACCATATTGGAGAAGCCCTTTCTGGACATCATAGAACCCGATGGCATTCTTGATATTGGATTTGTAGTGTCCAGAGTTGGGAGACGCAAATGTTATTTGTGGGTTACTCCACTCAGAGTATCTCAGTACAGCAGCACACTCCTCAATAGGACAACAGGTCCTGGTTGAAGTCTGACTCCTAGGTGCCTTCTGTGGCGGGGAAGCAGGATGCTTCTGTATTGAAATCACAGTAATCAATCAGGTTGATACCAGCAGCTACCACGCAGGGACTGCACCAGGCAGGGGAGGTGGTGTCTGCTGCTGGGGCATCTCAGGAGAGAGGTTGACTTTTTGGTTCATAGGTCACAGCCGTGCAGCTCTGACTGGAAGCCAGACCTCACCTTTACCAAGTGGCATGGGACCCGATGGGACAAATGCACGCAACGTGCCAGGACAGCCTCCGCTGAGGCTGAGTGTGGCGCAGCCTGCTCCGGATCACCGCGGTTGCTGTCGAGGGCGTGTCTAAGAGCCTCCTCCATGCACACCTTTATCACTTAGAGAGAAATGAGAACCAAGTGAGAAGAATCCCAGGGCTCGTGTGTAGGCTTCGATTTTTCAAAACCTACTTTTAATAAAGGTTCTTAAATGCTTCAACCTCTCTTCTAACCCTCCAACTGGGATTGGAGAGACGTCTCAGTGGTTAAGAGCACTGACTGCTCTTCCAGAGAGGTCCTGAGTTCAATTCCCAGAATCACATGGTGGTTCACAACCATCTGCAATGGGATCTTATGCCCTCTTCTGGTGTGTCTGAAGACAGCTACAGTGTGCTCACATAAAATCTTTTAAAAAAAATTAAACAAAACAAAACAAAAAAACCTGCCAACTGCCAGAGGTAGTAGAAAAGAAAGGTTATTAGGATACAGGGGAAGTGGACCTCTTTAGAAATAGTTCTTTGGAGCAAATTCAATCTGCATTGTCAGGATATCACAGTTTAGTTCAGATGTATCAGCAGCCATTTGCAAACACCACTCACTAATCACAATGGCAGGGCTATCCAGAAGAAGCAGACAGGCTCTGCTGTATGCTGTTTAGAAATAGTTCCTTGGGAAGATTTCAATCTCCAATTGTCAGGATACCATCAGTTCACTTCAGTAGTGTCAGGATAGCAAACACGAATTGGCGGTGATAGCACGACCCAGCAGAAACAGCCAGGCCTCCGCTGAACTGACCCAAGTGATGGGGCAAGCAGGATCAGCAGGGACACCAGGAGATGTTCTCTGTCATGTCTTTCTCAATGAAGCGAGGATCAGGGAAGACGAAGACCAGGGACCAGTGAAGTATTGCAAAGCTGGCTGTGCAAGCCTGCTGTCACTGCCTGTTGAGTCCTATTTATAATCCCTCCAACATCATGTGTCTTCCATGGATCTTGCGTCAGTAAAACAGCATGTGAGTCTTCTGTCTTAGCAAAACTCCACATAAGTCTGTATTAGCTAACATATCCAGAAACTTCCACTTCATTCCGCCAACCGGCCCGAGTCCGTGGAAAAGTCAAGAACTGCCGCCCCCCCACCCCCCAACACCACCAGAAGTTGAAGTTTTTTTTTTTTTCATCACATTTCTTTCTATGAAGTCACATGGAAAGCTCTTGGGGCCTGCTTCTAGAAATTTGGCAAGAATTCGACATTGGGCCAGGACAGAAAGTAAGCTCAGGTAGGAATTTGACACTGGGCTAGAACTGAAAAGTAGGCTCAGGATGAATACAGCTGAGGAATGTGTTCTTTGTATCTTGATGGGTCTGGTCAAGACCTTGATACAGTAACCAACCGTGGGACCTTTGTCTATGGCTGCTCCTTAACTACTTTGTTTATGCCTTAGGACTGGCTGTTTATCGTATGTACCTAGAATGATATAAAAGCAAACTGGTAAAAAATAAACTCGGCCCTGGCTGGAGTCATGTTATAATGTTGTCTAATTGCCTTTTTCTTTTCAATCCTCCCTCCCTCCCTTGAGTTCCCCATTGACTGAGCAGGCTTGTCAGGACAAACAATGACCAGTAAGGGATGGTAAGGTGTATCAATGCCATCCGGCACTGTTCACCGTCTGTTGGGTTGTATTTCTATTCCTTCTTAACATCATGCGTCCTTTCATGCGTCTGCTTTAGCAAAACATCATTTGATATAACTGAAGTTTCCAGGATACCATCAGTTCCAGAAGTTTCCACTTCACTCATGCCAGATGCAAGCATGATCTCGCTGGGCCTGGGCCCTAGGTCCCCGCGGCCCGTTCATCTTCCCCTTGCTAGACAGATCAGTGGGAGCAACTACAGGGGCCACTGCAGGTGGCTCCCTCTGTAGAGCAGAGAGTGACACCCAGGAAAGGAAAGGCCTGGCATCTCCCCACGGCGTTGACCAGGGGCTGGCAGTGTGGAGCCAGGAGTGGGCCCCTCTCCCTGGTGGGCATGTTTATCTTGTTCTCTCTGGCTCTGGCTGGCTGTTCAAGGCCTTGTGGTCTCAACCCTGGCTTCTGCAGCCTTTCCAGAAGCATATCTGCTGTGTGATTAGCACTCTAATGGGACGACTGTCCTTGGAGAGCAGGGGCTGGAGGAGCTTTGCTCAGTGGCCATTGTCTTGGTTACTTTCCTCATCTCTTTTGGAAAATATCAACAAAAGCCACATAAGAGAGGAATGGCTCACAGTTTAAGGACATGATCTATCATGACAGGAAGCCAACAGCAGGAATCAGTCAGGAAGCAAAGACTCATGAAGGCTAGCACTCAGCTCCGCCCCCTTTCTAATCTGTCTTTCACGGATTGGTGCTACTCATCATCGGGGAAGGGGCTTCTCACCTCAGTTAACCCCATCCAGAAAAATCTCTCACAGGCATGCCCAGAGATTTGTTTCCAAGGCGATTCTAAATCCCATCTGCTTGATAGTCAAGGTTAAACACCTTAGAGGCCATCTTGTTCTCTGGCCGTGCCTTGATCTCTGTGTCTCCTGATGATAAATGCAGGTGCAGCTGAAAAACAGACAGGCCAGATTATGCCTGATTAATGAGCTTTCACAGAGCAAAGAAAATAGTCACTAGCACAGAGAGAATGCAGGGTGAGATTTGACAGCTCTCCGATTGACTAAAGATTAATATGCAGGACGCATCTGGAACCCACGGCAGGTGAGCTGACGGAGGAATGGGAAAACAGCATAGGTATCCAGGGATGGAAATACCACAACGAAAGCCATTAGTTTGCAATACTTTGCAGAATAACTAAAATAAACAAGTAAATAATGGGCAGATGAAATGAGCAGACACTTCTCCAAAGAAGAAGTGCAAATGGCCTACAGAGAGTATGAAAATATATTGAATGCCAGTGATCGTCAGAGAAAAGCAAAAACTGCAGACAGAAGGGCCAGAGAGACGGCACAGCAGCAAGCGAAGAGCACTCGATGCTGTTCCGGAGGACCCACTTTCTGTCCCCAGCACCACACTGGCTGGTTCATAGATACCTGTAACTCCTGCCCCAGGGGATCCAGTGCTGTCTTCTAACCTCCATAGGTACCTGCATGCACACTTGCATGCACGTGCACACGTGAGCACACACACCCAAAAGGAGACCCTTCCCCCAGTCAGAATGGCTGCTATCAGGAACGGCAGCTGGTGAGATAAACGGAGGAGATTGTTCCATGCTATTGGAGGAAGGTGCATGCCGGTAGCCATTACAGAGACTAGCATGGAGGTTATTCAAACACTGAAGAGCTGTATACCCAAGCATGGGCAAATCTGGGTCTCCACTGGAGACGGAATGGTTCGTTAGAGAGGTCTGTGTGCCCATGTCAACCACAACGCTTTCCACAAGAGCTGGGGTATGGAATCAACCAATTTGTGTCCACGGAGCAATGAGTGGCAAGAAAAAAAAAGTGGAATCTACAAAATGGAACATTAATTATCCACTAATAAAGGATAAAATTTGCTCTGTAATTTGAATCAACGTTGTCAGACCTGGAGGGCATTATGTTAAGTGATATAGGGCAGGCACACAGAGACAGATACTGTGTGCGTGCACATATGCGTCTATGTGTGTATGTATGTATGTAGAAGCACAAGAGGTTGATCTTTGTAACCAAGGGCTTTTCCACCCATGCCCCAGCTCCTGACTATTGACTTGCAAGCTTGTCATTAATAAATGCCTAGGCCTTAAGCTTTGGCTTGTTCTCTGACTAGTTTGTAACTGAACTATCCTGTTTATACTGTTTTATGTCTGCCACATGGCTGGTTACCTCTCCTTAGTTTCATAATCTGACTTCCTCCAAGTCTGAGCAGGAATCTTTCCCCATGCCTGACTCTTTCGCAGAGTTCCTCTGTCTATGCCAGATGTCCCGCCTTCCATTCTACCCTTTCTCATAGGCCATAGGCTTTTTATTGGCAGGTGAAGCTTCTTCACAGTCTACAAGGGATTATTGTACAGGCACTGGAGGCTGGGAGAGAGGAGGACAGAGCCTTGACAACAGGTACCGAGGTACAGTTAGACCAGGGCAAGAAGTGGCAGTGCTGTGAAGAACAGGTGGAGAACCATGGCCCAACACAACTCGAATATTGTGCAGAGAGCTGGAAGTCAGGAGTTCAAAGGTAAAAGAATGATATTTAAGGATGAAAATACCAAGAACCCAGATTGATCATTATGAGATTGTGTTAGTCAGGGTTCTCTAGGGTCACAGATCTTAAGGAATATCCCTATATATTAAGGGAAGTTGTTATGATGACTTACAGTCTGTAGCCTAACTAACCCAACAATGGTCAACTGTGAATGGGAAGTCCAAGAATCTAGTAGTTGCTCTGTCCCACAAGCCTAGCTGTTTCCGCTGGTGTTCTGTAGAAGTAGGTTCCAACAGATGTGCTGGCAAGTCAGTGCAAGCAGGCGAAGAAGAGCGAGTCTTCCTTCTTCCAATGTCCTTGTGTAGGTCTCCAGCAGAAGGTAGGTGTGGCCCAGATTAAAGGTGTGTGTCACCAAGCCTGGATCTGGGACTTGCTTTTTCCCAGGCTGACCTTGAACTCAGAGATCTCCTCGCTTCAGTCTCTTGGGATTAAAGATGTGTACCACCTTGCCTGGGCCTAAGCTTTTCATGGTCACTATGCCTCAAGATCTCCATACCTAGGTCCAGGTCAGACACTTGTGTCTTCCAGCCTCAAGATCTGGATCGCAGGCGAGCCCTGCAATCCTGGATTGTAGTTCATTCCAGATATAGTCAAGTTGACTACTAGGAATAGCCATTACAGAGCTGTAGACTGCCCAAGTATGCACAGATGTTGCCAATTAAACATGTGCTGTTACTAAGCGTCAAAGAAGACAGAGAAAAAAAAGAAAGTAAGATCAGTAGTGGTGGTCAAGGATGAGAGGCCAAGAAAGGGGGTGCTGGTGTGACCCCTTGGAGACCAGTAAAAGTGTTGCAAGGGGTCCTGGTGCCCAAGCATGGTCGCTTAGCACAGGGGCCTGGCCACGTCTCCCATAGCCTTCTGGACGCGCCTGTTGGTGTGTTGCCAGTGGCTTCCTCCACCTGTTTGTCCCCAGGCTCTGCTTCGGGGTCCCCTGAAGTTCTGCCAGCACCTGCTGACAGCCAGAGCCCTGCCATCTACCCCCGGTCCTGTCCTCATCCAGCCAACACTGGACAAAAAGGAGAGGTGGCTGAGGTCCTCGGACTTGCCCCTTCTCCTTCCCGCCAGTCTTGTGTGCCACTAGCCCTTGTGACTCCCTCCCAGCAGGACAAATGTGAACCAAGCATTCCTCCTACAGCCTTATGTCCCTGGCGCTTGTGATATTTACGGCTCTTTTTGTCCCAGGGTTGCAAATTACTTCCAATAAACAGGGCAAAAAGAATGGCTAGTGCTTGCTTCTTGCTAAATGGCTGTGCCGTGGGAACATTGCGCCTTGAGGAATTCCCGGGCAAGGTGAAGGGCAAGCAGGCTGCACAGGGCACGTTCTGTTCCGATCGGGAACCTGGTGGCTCCATCCTTTTCTCAAGTCTTGCATGGGTTAGCAGTTAGTGGCGGGGAGGAGGAGTTCAGCTCTCGGGTTCTCCCAGAGCCCGTGCTGTTTGCTGTAGGGCTTGGGTCTGGCAGCAGAGAGCAAAAGTCAGCCCTCAGCAAGAAATCTGCCAGGAGCTGGCACCGAGAGGGACATCTTTGGCTGCAGGCTGCCTTCTAGGCCCCACCTGCTGGAAAGCTGGCTTCTAATCTCTGTGGGTCCTGACCTATCCCGAGCTCCTCCTATGTCCTGTGAGCCCACGCCCGTGGCTTCACAAGGTGTTCCATGGAGACTCCCTGCAGTGTGAGGCCAAGGATTTCCCCGGTCTGCCTGCAGGACTCAGTTTCCCGCCCCTCTGTGTGTGAGTGTGGCTTGTTCCCCTGGAAACTCATGCTGGAGTTTAGTCCCTGTTGTGAGGAATTAGTAAGAAGACTGAAACTCTTGTCTGTGGGGCTTGGAGATGGGCCTCTAGGAGGTGATTAAATAAAGACAGTAGGGCAAACCCCTGTCCTGGTGGCTTCTTAAGTAGATAGACAGACACACACATACACACACACACACATACACACATACACACACACACACACACACACACACACACACACACACGGTGGGGGGAGGAATATAAACACGATAACTTCCTGTCTTTCATCCCCAAGATGATCTGGCTGCCTTGGGGTTTTGCCATCAAGGCCATCAGTTAATGAGACTCCTGTGTTCCAAAACCACAAGACCGACGTAACGTCTTTTCCTTATTTTATTAAATTAATCTTTTAGCTTTTGAGACTGGTCACATAGATGCCAGGCTGGCCTTGAACTTGTAGCCAAAACTGATCTTAAGCTTCTGAGTAGCTTGCATTTACCTCCCAAGGACCTGCAACACCCAGTCTATGCGAACCGAGGGCTTCATGCATGTCAGACAAGCGTCCTACCAAGGGAGCTACATCCAGTCCTCAACTCCGCGGTCTTCAGTTATGCAACAGAAAACAAACAGGCACATCTCCCTCGTTGGCATGGGTTTCTACCCCTTGCCAGAACCTGTAGCTGTAACTTTATCCAAAGATTGCTGTCAACCCATCCTTTGGGGGTAGGTCAGGCTCATGCTTTGGGTTCCTACGTTTCCTGGAGGCAGACGGGCCCCCAAGGAAGCCCCTGGTCCATCTTTCCCATCCATACCAGGACCAGTTAGGGGAGATAGTATCCAGAAGCCATCATGGACCTGTCTATACCTCATCTCTTGTCACAAGGAACATTTAAAAATATTTTAACATTTTAAACATAACATAGAAAACATTTTAAAATAAAAATTTATAGCTATCCTGAAAGAGTCATGGGAGGAATGCCAGATGGGGTTGTTGGGACCCCCCCAGCAAGTGAGCTCATGACATAGGACGGTCTAGTATGGGCGGAGGGAGACTGACGAGATGGCTCAGTAGGCGAAGGTGCTTGCCACCAAGCCCGACGACCTGAGTTCAAGTCCAGCACCCCCACGTGATGAAGGGGGAGAGGGACTCCTGTAGGTTGGCCTTTGATGTCTACACTTGCACCCCCGTGTGAGCGTGTCCCTAACCCTTTTACACTCTCCATATGCCCTCCTCCAGATAATAAAAATCTAATTAAAACAAGTTAGTTTTAATTAGGAGGCTCGGGTCTGTCAGCTTCAGGCAGCCCAAACTGAGCTGCTTATGGAATGAATGCTCTTTTTGATATGGGTTGAAACATTCTTTTTTAAAAGTAAAAATGCAAGTGGGGGCGAGAGGGAGGAAGAGAGAGAGGAGGGCAACAGAACGGGGAGAACACTGGGGAACTGGGGCCTTTCTGACTCAAAGAGGATGCTGGACAGACTCATGGGTGGAAATCCTGTTTTGGTTAGTTACAAGCGGGCTTGCAAGGACTCTGGGATACAAGCGGCAAAGCAAGGAACCCGAGCTAAATCGACATCGTGGAGTCGTCCCCTGGGACAGGAAGGCACAACCTCATAGGCTCAGTTTCCCACCTTGGGCCCAAGCTGTGCTTGGCATTGGCTGTTGTTGTTGCTGCTCGGCCTGGTCTGGTCACCAGGCCAGGGTGGGGATGTTCCGACCGCTGCAGCTGGAGATTCCTGGGAGGAACCACACACCCTGGCTCCCTTGTAAACAATCTTCTGGGAAGCACAGGGAGCCAGGGTTTAGGGCCCCACACCCGGTCATCCTGAGAAGTGCTCCCAGAGCAAGGTGACTGACTCAAGGTCCCACAGCTGGGGATGACTCTCAGCTTGGAACCTTTCCAGATGCTGCTCTGTGCTCCTTTCGAACCGGTCTGGGAGCTGTTTACAAGGCTGGCTGCAGCGTGCGGGAGTCCTGTGTCCCAGCTGAACTTTGGCAGGAGCCAAGGAGCCTGATCGGGGGGCAGGGAAAGAATCAGGCAGGGGGGAGCCAGCTCCCCTCGGCTGCCTGGGGCTCCGGGCACCACTGTGTCCTCAGCCCAGGTCTCAACCCCAGGCTCCCAAGCGATTAGAACTTGTGAGCACAGCCTCCTTTTGGCAGCACCTCCTGTACCGCTGTTATTTTTATCTTGGTGCCTGGTTGTAGTTCACTCTTACTCTCCTGCCGCCCCGTAAACACAGCTTGCAGCCCTTTCTCCTGCTTGCTTTCTTGGCGCACAAGACAGACACCTGTCTGCCTTTCTGTTCTTTCCAGCCAGCTCAGTTATGAGGGTGTGACGTGCAGGGGGTCTTCCCGGCTGTGGGCTGAGATGTTTGACAAGGTGGAAAAAAAAAAAAAAGCCAAAATGAAGCCCATAATCCTCTCCTCTCTGGCATGGCTCTGCTCTGCTCAAAGAGCACAACCCCGGGGAGGGGAATGAGCCCAGGCTGCCCCAGCGTGGCTGAGGTGGCTCTGCCCATGTGATATAATGATGAAGACTGTGGGCTCTCCTGAGCAGCCTGTCTGACATCAGAAGCCCTGGGAGTCTTTGTTTCTCGGAGGGGATGTCTTTTCTCCTTGGATTGATTATGCAGCTGAATCCTGTTAGTTCAAAGTGCACTGCAGGCTGCCCTGCCTAACTACCTGCTTCCCCGGCTCTGAGGTCCCGCCTACCGTCCAAAATTTAAAATAAAAGGTACTTGCCATAAACCTTAGGTACAGGGTCGTGGTTAGCTTGCTTGGGACCCCTACTGGGAGAATTGACTTTGCCATATAGGACATCGGGCTTGACCTAGAAGAGGAGAGCTGAGAAGACGTGGAGTGCTTGGGGATCTCGGCTCTGGGTTTGCCCCAGGATTCTCTGCTCAGGATGCAGAGTCAGGCACCTTCTAGCATGGTTTCTGAGACACATTTGAAATTCTGAGTTTATCTGTCCCTAGTCTCCATTTCACCCCAACCCCACTTCTTGCTCCTCTCCGAATTCCTGAGATTTTCAGACAGGTGCATAGAGAGTGTGTTTTGTGTATTGGTTCTTACTGGTTCCACTGACATTTCTTCCTAAGGGGCTGTAAACCCCTGTGAGCAGGGCAGGTGACAGGTTCCTCCCAGACTCAACAGGAAAAAGATATGCCCCAATATGTTTATGAGAGAAGAAAGAACACTCAAAAAATCAGTGCAAACATTATATTTATTTCTTCCAGACACCAGACAATATTCCCAGCATGAAAAGTAAGATTCCACCTGTCCCCTCTCCCATGTGTCATGCAGAGCCCTTAGCACTCAAGGAGGACAGGTAAGGGGCAGAGGCTGGGACATAGACCTCGAGCATGTGGACTTACTGAAGATCTTAGCATAGTGAGCCAGTGGGCTATGCTCTTTCAGGGTTCTCCAAGGGCTTTCCCCTTATGGTACTTGGAAGCACTGGAGGTCTCCATGGAACATTCTGAAAAAACATTCTTGGCTGGAGAGATGGCTCAGTGGTTAAGGGAGCTGGTTGTTCTTCCAGAGGTCCTGAGTTCAAGTCCCAACAACCCATCTGTAATGAGATCTGATGCTCTCTTCTGGTATGTCTGAAGAGAGTGACAGTGCACTCACATACATAAAACAAACAAACAAATAAATCTTGAAAAACAACAACAACAACAACAACAACAACAACAACAAAACCCCCAGAAAACATTCTGTTTGTTCTCAATGGGCACTTATGGCTGGCCACATAGGCTGATTCTGTTTCAGGCATTTGGGAGATTTCTGTACGCTGGGTGCCTGGGCTGGACAGTGCAGGAACTGGGGTGGGTCATATATCCTTGGGAAAGCTGGAAGCCTACTGGTAGCTATTGTCTAGGAGTGTGGGGGGGGGCTCAGGAATGCTTATGGACCCTGTGCTTGGATGTGGATATTGTTGGGGAAAGACAAGCCAACAACCATGTCCAGTGGCCACATTCTTCTAGATTTGAGAGTATGGAGTCAAACTTGAGGTGGACACAGCCCATTGGGGTTCAACTTACATTCATTTTAGTTGAGAGGGACTGAATGGTTATTGTCTTAGTTACAGTTTCCATTGTTGTGAAGGCACACCATCATGACCACAGAAACTCTTATAAAGGACAACATTTCATTGGGGCTGGCTTACAGATGCAGAGGTTCAATCCATTATCATCAAGGCAGGAAGCGTGGCAGTGTGTGCAGGCAGACATGGGGCTGGAGAAGGTGCTGAGAGTTCTATATCTTCATCTGAAGGCCACTAGGAGAAGACTGGCTTCCAGGCAGCTAGGATGAAGCTCTTAAAGGACACACACACAGTGATGACACACTTCCTCCAACAAGGCCACACACACACTCCAACAAGGCCACACCTTCTAATAGTGCCACTCCCTGGTCCAAGCATATTCAATCCACCACAGTCACTGTAGATACATGGATAAGGGTAACTAACCTATTGCATGAGGAGCAAGAAGAACAGGTGCCCTACCCCTTTGGACTCAATGATTTTCACACCCCTACATTGTGCATAGATCCCCTGGCAATGGTCAGTTCTTTCTCTGGAGCTCAGAGCAACATGGACTTGTTTTAAGTTGTCAGTGATGTGTGCTGTTTTAGCTCTTGCATGCAGCTCTTTCCACGGGGTCACTGGGCTTGTCTGCCAGTGTGCACTCTGGCATATTTGGCTGCAGCCCAAGCTAACTTTCAGCACAGCCATTCATGATGCGGTGAGCATGTGCCCAGATGACATCATGGTGAAGGACTGCCCAGTGCCCTAGAGATGGGAATGCTGCCTGCCCTTTGACCTCTCTAGTAGCTCAGTGGCTCATGGCTTCATTCTGGGGAAAGGTCAAGGCATCAGACTGTCTAGAGCAAAGAACCCCAAGAGACTGAAGTGTACTCTGGGAGGGGGTAGGGAGATGCAGGAGACTGGGTAGGGTTGGAGGCTCAGCACGGTCCCGCTGTCCAGTGTCCAGCTCTCCCTTCCTCTGAACACATTTGGCTTTCCATATAGATCCCTTCTTGTCTGTGACAGACTCTAGGGAGGTCTAAAGTCACAAGGGCAATGGGTCAGAGGAGACTGTTTTACCGTGTCCTCAGAGAGACCAGCCTGAACATCTATGTGGGTCAGCGACATGCATGAGGACTCCCCGAGTCCTCACATGGGGTTTCTTATGCAGCCGATAGTGTTGTACATTCTGGGGGACTCCCAACACGAGCCCTTGCAGTCCCTGAGGCTGTGTGTGGAACTCATGCTTGTTACTGCTGCTCACAGACAGGGGATGACCGTTGTGTTACCATCCTGCCCTGGGTGCCTGGTGTGGGGATAGTTGTACACTGTAGCTTTCTCCTGATGCTTTGGGGTTCTTGCTTCTGGGCGGTCATCCAGAGGGGCTGAGCCTGGTTTCCTGTAGGGCTCTCTAGGTCTGGCAGACGCTGGACCTGTTCCAATGGGACTCCAGGTCATCCCACTATGAAGGCAGCTTTTGGTTGGTCCTATCCTGCTGCGTATAGCTCCCTGTGGGCACTCACTTTCCTTGTCCTGTGGCTTCCCCCAGGGCAAGACCAAGCTCCCTTCCCCTCTGGCCCACTTGGCATTCAGCAGGTATTGGCTGCTGAATCCTGCTTTGCCCATTGGCCTCAGGCAGCTAGCTTCTGGTGCAGTCTTGAGTGGAGGCTCCCAGGAGCCTTGGAAGCTTCCATTCAAAGAGGTCAGTGGGAGCAGGCTTCCCAGGCAGACACACTTCCTTGGTCTGCCAGCTTGGGCCATCTGCTCTGATCCCAAGAGCAACCATGATTGGCCAACTGGACAGCACTCACCCAGATTCCCACACAATTGTCTGGGGGCATCTCAGGACCACCAAGAGCCTCCTCAGCACTTTCTGTAAACACTGGAGAACACTGCTCAGTAGGATGCTCAGACACCTTTGGCCTCCAGCGCAACCTCAGGCCAGCACAGCCAGAGTGTCTTTTCAGAAAACTCAGCAATGTGCCAACAATAAGAGAGACATTCCCAGGAACCTTTGGACTCGGATGGCAGTCTTCCTGGAGACGGGGAGCCAGAAGAGGAAGGAGGAAGAGACCAGGTCTGCAGCCAGGTGCCATGGAGTTTCAGCCTTGCCAGGGGACAGCTGCTTCCAGGAGGGCAGGGAGCCTTGGGTAGCTGGGGATCTACCTGGTAGAGAGCACTTGCCTGGTGTGGAAGGGAAGCTGGAATCGGCACATAGGAACACAGACAGACTAGCAAACAAAGCATTCACACAGCTCTACAGGGGCAATCTTAGACCTTGGTTGTGTGACTTGCAGTGAGGATCTGACCTTTAACTAAGACCAGAAAGTAGAAAGGAACATCTGGAGGGACCTTTGCTAAGAACAAATACACTGCTTAAGACTTAAGCATCAGGATACAGTGTAGCCAAGGAACAATCGGGGATGGGGGGTTGGGGTGGGGAGAGGCACCAATGATTAGGACAACAATATAACTGTTTGCAATAAAGGGATGCAAAACAGAAAGAAACCGAGGCAAAGATTATGCAAACAGAGGCAGAGGCCAAGGTCACATGGAATGCAGCTCAGGTCAGTGGAGTCAGGTACATGAAGATGAAAGTCCCTTCTGGGAGTTTCCATGTGTCAGAAGGGTAGAGTGTTTGAAAACTGACCATCCCAGGAGGTCAGGTTACAGAAATTGCTACATTTTGACATGACTGCTGGGGCCAGAGCAGCAGCAGAGACCAGCCAGGGGATGTTCATCAGAGCAGATGTGCCCTGATGTGCTGACTCAGTGGTTTCCACGCCAGGCACCCACAGGATGTCCATTGCAGCTTTGTGCACAGACAGTGGTAGGCCAGGCCACTGGATGGTCTGGGTGGGTGGGTGGGTGGGTGGGGGAGGATCCTAGAAACCAGCTGGCAGGCCTCTGTGAAAATACTGATAGCCTCAAGAGGAGGGAAATGAGTCTTCCCATATCAGTAAAACAAACCAAGAGAACCCTTCTAGTACATGCCTGGAGGTTTGTCTCCATGGTGACTCTAAGTCCGGCGATGTTATAGTGCGGACTGAGCATCACACCCTGGATGCACATGGGGAGTGAGGAGAAGGGGGGGAGGGATCCTTGCTTCCAGCCTGGTTGTGCTAGATTCAGATGCACTGACGGTTTGGGAAGGCCAGGTCAGCCGTTTATATAGGGGCTTTGTCCCCAAGCCTTCAAAGAGAGTTCCTGCCTGATGAAGTGGGGTCCTGGGGACTGCAGGGAGATTAGTGCTACCGTAGAAGCCTCTGGTGCTCCACAGCCCTGTCTCACCTTCAAGACCTCAGGTAGGCAGCCTTGACCATGTCCTGGTCTCTTTGACCCCAATGGGTTCCTCAGAGATGCCATCTGATCTAAGTTCAAGTCACAATCGTGAGATGTACCTCCATTGTGTCTCCATGCTCACTTGTCCCGTGGGAGGCCTTGAAGCAGGCCAGGGCCTCCACCTGACACCAGGTAAAGGTGCCTTGGAAGGGCCTCCCTTCGCCATAGGAGGGAAGGCCTAGAGGCCATTTGGAATGATACTGTGGTGGTTAATCTTGCCAGGGTGGTAGGATCTAGAATCACCATACACACAAACCTGGGTCTGTGAGGGAGTTTCTAGATTTGTGGTGGGAAGAGTCACCCCAAATGCTGGCTGCCTCATCTCATGGCCTCAGGGAGAGTACCCAATATAAACTGTCATGTCCCACACATTTCCCCATACCCCAGGGGTCTCAAGTGGACCCTTTGGCAGTGGAAGGGGTGGACAGTCAAGTCAACAAGTCACCACCTACAGGTTCCCGACCAGTATAGTCTGTATTATGCCTCCCGTAATGGGTTGATGTCCTTAGTCCAGGGGTGTCCAGCCTTTTGATCCTGTGACATGAAGTTACCATCTACAAATGACTGGGGCCACATTCACACTCATCCTCAGACCCCTGTGGCCCCAGAGATGCAGATTGAATGCATCTAGGATCTGTGAATGTGACCTTATTCAGGAGTAGGAGGATATGGGGTGTCATCAAGTCATGATGGGGTTCCCAGGGTGGTTCCTGATGCAATGAATATTGTTGTCATGAGAAAAGAAAAGGAAAAGGAAGGAAGGAGGGAGGGAAGGAAGGAAGGAAGGAAGGAAGGAAGGAAGGAAGGAAGGGAAGAAGGAAGGGGTGTGTGAAGACATGAGGAGGTTGAAGATGTCCATCTATGAGCCAGAGGTTGCTATAGCCTGGCCACCAGTCAGAGGCCAGGCGGAGGTAAGAGGGTCCTATCTGGTGACTTCCAGACACTAGGATCCTGGTGACGCCTTTGTATCTGGGCAAAGCCTCTACAAACAGATATTTGCAGGGGCTTGCCGTCCAGACTGTGGGCCTTTGTAAGAGCAGCCCCAGCACGCTGCACTGGGCTGTGCGGTCTGCCTTCTTGTGACCTTGTGTTTCTCCTGCTGTCACAGCCACTTCCTTCTGAGACCATCAGGTTTCCCGATGAAGGCAAAATCGCTGCTGAGGGCTGTCACTTCACACGGCAGAGTGAGTGACACCCTCCCCCCACCCCCAGACATCCAACTCATGTTTCATGTCCCTATCCTGCAAAGAAAGAAACCGAGGCTACACACTCCCAGACCTGCCTGAGGCTTCCCAGGCAGACAGATGGGACTCTAAGGCCTGTGATGGCATCTCCTGGCCTCTTGTCCCCTTGTACCTGGCCTTCCTGATTGTGAGCTTAGAGGCAAGGCATTGCTATGAGGATAGCGTATGCTCTTCCCATGGTGGGAAGAGCAGCGTCCGTAGAATCCCACTGTTGTGCTTGAGATGTTGAGTATCAGTGTGTATAGGTTCTTAGGGCGGTGGGCAGGGTGGAAATACAGAGGATCTTTAAGAGGTAGCTTAGCTGGATACAGTGATGCATCCCTTTAATTTCAGCACTCAAGAGGCAGAGGGAGGAGGTCTCAAGAGAGAGAGAAGCGTCTACCGGGAGGTCCTTGGCCCACTGGGATGTGTTCCCCAAGGGGAAGATGGCGTCTTGATCTTTGCTTCACTTCTAAATGAAACCTTTGCTCCTGCTCCTCCCATGCCACGACGCCCCATCCTCTGCCTTTGAACCGAGAGCTATGCAAAGCCATCTTTAATGAGCAGGTAACCCACGCCAGGTATTCACCGTAGACAAAGCTGACCAGTCCACACAGCCTTCTCGCACCAAGAAGTTCCTGGTCAGCTGTGACCTGGGCACGCCGCCAATGCCCTGGATTCTCCTACCTATAAATGGAAAACGGGGAGAGAATGAGCTTTGGGGCACCGTCAGCTACCCTAGCCACTGCGGCTGCATGCCATTTGCAGTGCTACGCTCGGAGGCCGTCCTGCGGTAGATAATTACATCCAAACGTGCGTCTGCTGAGGGAGGGAATGACGAATGGTGGGGACGATGTCAGAAGGCACACGCATTCCTGGGCATCTTGCAGAAGGCGTTTGGACTTGGTGCTGTTTCTCTGTGCTGTCTGCTCTGTTTTTTCAATTACGTCTTTTTCAGGAATCCCAGAACATTGAATCCATCAAGTTGACCTCAGTGCCAAGTGCCTCTGATGGCTGGGATCCTGGCGAGAAGCCTGGGAGAGAACCCTCTGCCTTTCTACTGCCTTGGGTTTCATGCACGCTGATAAGCACCAAATGGCTTTCTGGAGGCCCCATGATAGATGAACTCCTGAGAGACGGGACTGCAGGCAGTTTGTCCAAGGCCTTTCAGCGTCAGAAGGGCAGAGACATTTGTGGTCTCTCTCCCTCAGCTAACTCACATGATGGCAGATGCCAATTGTGACTGGGAAAGATGTCAATTGTGAGATCCTCACTTGGGCCATGCAGTTTCTGGAAGTGAGAGCTCCACGCTCTAAGAAATGTCCCGCGAGCAGAGGCGCCTGCCTGAGCTTCAGGGGCAGTGCATTATTAGGACGATGGCTTTCTTTTTTCTTGTTATTATTTTAAAGTATGCTTGTGGGTGTGTGTTTGGGTTTGGGTATGTGGCTAGGAGGGCAGGTACCCAGGGGGTTAGAAGACGGAGCTGGAGCTCCCGTCGTGGAGCTGGAGTTACAAGGTCGTCACAAGCTGCTCAACAATGGTGGGAATTGAACTCAGGCTCTCTGCAAGAGCGGCAAGCGCTTTGAGCAGCTGACCCATCTCTGCGACCCCAGAGCGGTGACTTCTGCAGACACAAACAACCACCTCTGTCCCATTTCCTTCATAATCAATCCTGGTCAAGGGTGCTCGTGGACAGGGTCAAGCCGGGCACTGTGGTGGACCCAGGCAGACACTGTTTCTGACTCCCTCAGCTCTGGCACGAGCCCCAGGCAAAGTCAAGTGTCGCTTAGCGGTGTGAGCTGCCCA
The DNA here is from genome assembly GCA_964023405.1 of Apodemus agrarius. Taxonomy (NCBI): domain Eukaryota; kingdom Metazoa; phylum Chordata; class Mammalia; order Rodentia; family Muridae; genus Apodemus; species Apodemus agrarius. The sequence goes on along the minus strand of OZ030019.1, from coordinate 12,361,453 downwards.
TCTTTTTTTATTTTCCTTAGTTTCATGCCTTCTTTGCTTTTAACTATAACTACCAAGAATTTTAGAAAATATGTTCCAGCGCTGGGCGGACAGCTCAGCTGCTCAAGTGTTTACCACACAAGCAGGAATACTTGAGTTCAGTCTTCAGAACTCAAGGGAAGAAGCCAGGCAAGGTAGCCCATGCTGGTAACCCAGGGGGAGTCAGGTGGATTCCTGGCAGCCCTCTGGCAATCCAATCTACCCTACAGGGCAGGTCACATGCTGGTGTGAGATCTTTCCTGGAAAAGAGGGTAGACTGTACCTAAGAAACGGTGCTGAAAGTTGCCTCTGGATTTGCTTTCATGGGCACTCACACATCTGTATGCACATGTGATCCTCCACATATGCGTGCACACGCACACATATATACACACACACCACACACACCACACCACACACATACACGCACACCATGCCACACATGCATACACACACACCATGACACACACACACACACACACACACACACACACACCACATCACACATCACACTGGGAGGGGGAGGGAAAAAGGGGGTCAGGATCAGGTGTGGGAGGAGAGGAGGGGAAGTACAGAGGGTCAGGAAATTGAATGGAGGTGAGTAGCAGTGGGGGATGGGGAGCTGGGGGGAGCCATTAGAAAGTCCCAGATGCCAGGAAAGCAAAAGAGAGGCTCCCAGGACCCAACAGGGATGACAGTAGCTGAAATACCCAACAAATGGGAGAGAGAAACTGTAGAGACCATATCTAGAAGTTAGGCACACACCCCCACCCCCCGGTTGAGGCATGGGGCCACCCACCCATTTCAAAAATATTAACCCAGAATTGCTCTTGTCTAAAAGAAATACAGGGACAAAGAGTGGAGCAGAGACTAAAAGAAAGGCCATCCAGAGACTGCCCCACCTGGGGATCCATCCCATCTGCAGATATCAGGCCCAGACACTTTTGCTGAAGCCAAGAAGTTCTTGCTGACAGGAGCCTGGTATGGCTGTGTCCTGAGAGGCTCTGCCAGAGTCTGACCAAATCAGATCGGATGCTCACAGCCAACAATCAGACCGAGCACAGAGACCCCAATGGAGGAGTTAGGGGAAGGACTGAAGGAGCCGAAGGGGTTTGCAACCCCATAGGAAGAACAACAATATCAACCAACCATTCCCCCAGAGCTCTCAGGGACTAAACCACCAACCAAAGAGAACACACGGCTCCAGCTGTATATGTAGCAGAGGTTGACCTTATCTGGCGTCAGTGGGAGGGGAGGCCCTTGGTCCTTTGGAGGCTTGATGCCCCAGTGTAGGAGAATGCCAGGGTGGTGAGGCAGGAATAGGTGGGTGGGTGAGGGAGCACCCTCATTGAAGCAGGGGGAGGGGGAAGGGGATGGGGGTTTGCAGAGGGGAAACCGGGAAGGTTTATATTTATAACATTTGAAATGTAAATAAACAAAATAACCAAACCAAACCAAACCAAACCAAAACACCAAACTATAGTATGCATCCTCTTGGATTCTCTGTCCTGCTGTCCAAGACTTTTCTGTTTGTCTTTCACCTCTGTTTCCAGAAAGGAAAGATGGGTGGAATCACAATTCAAAGCATACCAGCATCAAAACAAGAAAAATAAATAGCTCTGTATCCATGGGCAAAATTTGCCCAGACGGGACCTAAAGTGGAATCTTCATCCTGGGTTTTCAAACTCAAGGGTGAAGTAGCCTTTGATCAAATGCTAACAAACGGGAAACAAAGCCCAGAATGTTCTTGGGCAAAGCTTTGGAATTATAGTCACAAGGCATATAAATAGTTCTCCATCGCGAAGGCCAGGCCACAAAGCCATGTCCCAAAATAGCAACCGGCTCTCCAGCATCATGATGTTCTGTAAAAGCCGAACGACCCAAATCCCACCATTATCCACGGAGAAAACCCGGGCCCCACCTTAACTCCCCGCAAGGCTCCACCCTGGGCTCTTTCCATTATGCATCTGGCACGCTTTGAATAGGAGAAGCCAGTGTAGCTGAGCTCAGGAGACCCGGAGTTTCCTTTCCACAGCGTGGGATGGGATCCCCTCCCCTTCCCCTTTTGTTAGTGTTTGTTGTGGGAAGGCAGAGTGTGGGAAAACTGCTGTGGTCGGTTTTCAGGTGACACCTCCGTTGACAACAGCCGGGCAGTATTTTCAGAAAACAACCCAAGAGCCACAGCTCTGCAGGGAGAAGTAGTGTAGGGGTCACCCAGAGCCCTGCGCAGGGGCGGGAGGAACGCAGCTGCCGCTGGCTCACTGGCTAGGAGCAACCCAGGCGCCCTTGGGTGGGCCAGTTCTCATATGGTCCACCAGAGGCTGGCTGGGCTGTTTTTTTTTTTTGTTTTTTTTTTTTTAACTCAGACCAAGGCCTGAGAGCTAGCGTTTATGAAGGCAGGCTTACTAGGCTCACTGATTCTGAGGTCTTGTTCTGGGATTCTGCTGATCCTGTGCTGGGGCTTTGTCTGTGGCGAGGCCGAGCTTCATGATTATGAAGCTGACTACTTGCTCCAACTAGGCCCACCTCCTAGCCTTGCTGCCCCCTTCGGATGATGCCTTTGAGGTCACGAGTCCATCACTGGATGAACCCACTATCCCTGCAAAGGCTCGTGTGCTCTAGGCTGAGGAATAGCTGACGAGCTTTGGAAATGTGATTGGGCTCTGAGAGCTCAGACCTGATCCGTACATCTCTAGATGATGTACAACAACTAATGTCAAGTAGAGACTAGTCCTGTCGTATCATCTACGTGTGGTCAATGCAGACAAACCCTTCTTTTTCCCCCCAATAGTTTCATCCCAGGATCAGCCGAAGCTGTAGACGTGGACCTGCAGAAACAGCAGACTGACTGTCTGCAGGGGGAAGGCAGTCATCAGACCCCTTGCCATGCAGACCCACATCTGCGTGGCACAGTCACTGGGCCAGCGGGAGGATCGTCCTGGTTCACACATGGAGTAGCTGGTGTCGTGTTTTGAACCGACAGCTGCCATCAGCACCGGCAGCCAAGCGGAGATGAATCCTCAGAACTTCTCTGGGTGCCCGTGGACGGCAGCTCTAAAGGCGTGGCCAAATGATAGTGTAGAGCAAAGACCCGAGCTGCATACTGGTGTCCATCATTATCCCAGAACCTCCCGATGGCGTACAGAACCTACACACATCTTCCTTTGCAGTTTAAGGAAGACCCTCAAGGCCAACGAGGGACAACGCTCAGAGCTTCCCAGAGGTGAGTTCTCACCATGCTCTGAGAGTTGAGCCTTGGAGTATCTACCAGAGGCCCAGGTGTTGCAGGGTTGAGCTGAGGTGGCTGGCTGCCCCTGGCTCCAACCTCTTTGTCCTTGCAGTGTTCCCCGTAGGACCTGGTGGAGACCAGGGCAGCCGTTCATTGAATGAACGGGCAGGCATGTGAGTGCAACCAGCTGCTGCTACCCTGAGCAAGGCTTAAGGCCTTCCGCATCAGTAGGTGACTTCAGAAAAGCTAGAGCAGTGGGGATCCCTGTCACTTTCTTTGACAGTGACTGGAGAAGATGCGCACAGACATCGTCCCAGGACAGTCCCGAGGGGCACAGCCAGGATACAGACAGCAAGGATACGAGTCTCGAGTACTGTGCTTCTCCTCACCCTCAGACAGCCTCCTCTTCTGCACTCCAGGGAGTGGGTGTGCGCGCGCTCACACGGCTCAGCCCAGTCTCTGCAGAGTCTCCTCCACTCTGTGGCCATTTTTAGCTGCTGAGGAATTCCTTCCTGTGTAGTATCTCCCTCCCACTCAGAATCTCTTCCTTTCTTGCCACATGTGACCGACCACGTGGGCGCACAGACCAGACTGGTCTCTTCCATGTGGAGGCTGGAGCCTCAAGCTCTAAGAAGGGAGAAGGGCTCCCTGATGCCAACCCACCCATGTGACCCCTGGACTCTCGCCAGGAGGTCAGAATGCACGAAGAGGTGAATACGGCCGGTGGGGTGGGTGGCACCCCGGAAGGGCAGCCTTTGTAGCACTCTGAGTCTAGGGCATGCCTTACCTCTAGTGGCTTGCCATCTGGGGTCACAGTGGCCATTGTCTCATAACCCTAGCCAGGCAGGAGCAGATCTTGCTCCAATCAGTTTCCATCTCTGCAGCACAGGGCTCCTTTTCCGTCCCAGCCCAGCCTTGCTTTCTGAGCAGCCCCATTGCCAACAGCTGGCATCTTTTTTAGGGTCACCCTGGCAGCTCAGTTTTGTACCGACTGTCCTCTCCTCGCCGGCTTGATCCGAGCCTCGGTTGGGAGGGGAAGTGAGAGGCTTTGAGGCCGGAGGCCTGTGACATTCCCTTTGGCTGCCTGAAATACTTTCTCTCCAGACTTCTTTCTCAAAGCAGCTGCTGCCTCGCCCTGCTCAGCCTTTCTTTCTTCCCCCCCTTACTACCCTGGCTCTCTTCATACCTGCCCTGGCTCTGGGGGAGTGAAGATCAGCCTGTATCACCCTTGAGACCCAGGCCTATCCTTTTATAGACAGGTAGAGATCCACTCTCCCAGCCCAAAAAGGTTTAGCGGGTAGGTCCTGAGATCAAGTCTGGGAGGTGCTTAGTCCTGTAAGTCTGGACTTTACCAAAGATGACCTACAGGTGAGGCTCCCAGATCACTTGGCGATAACGTCATCCTTACACAGAGACAAGTCCTAGTCCTAGGCCATCGATCCTGTGCCTCTCCCCCACTCATGTTTGCTCCTCTATGTGCCATTAAAGTCAGGAAGCTGGCTGTCGGGGAACATTAGCCTTTCTGAGAAGGTGCTGGCCCAGGGTCTGAATTCCCAAGGTGGACCAGCTAGAGACTGCTTAAGGCTCCTGGCAGGCACTGAAGGCTCACCGGGGGTCCCTGAACTGACAGCCAGTCCCCCACTGGCTTTCTGGAAGGCAAGAGTCTGCTGCCTTGCTGGAGGTCAGAGGGTAGAGGGCATATGGTGGTGGCCAGCATCTGAACGCCATTGCTATTGTTCTGAAGGGTTTTTGGGCCCTTTCTGCTCACATGCTCCCACGGGCATGTGGGCAGAAAGGGGGACAGTCACTCAGTGACCCAGGGTACCCAAGGCAAGCAGGCAGTCTTCTGCAGATGGAGTGGGAATACTTAAAGCCTTTTTTCCCCTCCAAAATCTGTGATATTTTTCAAAAGACTACCAAAGCAGTGGGGGATGGGCTGTGGGGGAGAAAAGGAGAGCTCTTAACAGGTGGTTTCCCTATGGTCCAGTGGGAAAGGTTCTCGAGACTGTGTTCCTTGGGTTCTGTCTTAGTTTCCCTTTTTTGCTGTGACAAAATTCCTCTACAAAGCCATTGGAGGGAAAGAGGCTATTCAGCTCAGGGCTCCGGGTTGCAGTCAAAGATGGCGGGGAAGTCAGAACAGGAGTCTGAGGGAGCTGGGCCCAGCGCATCTGCCATCAAGAAGCTTCCTAGTGTAGTGTTCATGTCCAGGTTGCTGCCCAGGGCAACGGGGCCACCACACTATCTCAGTCTTCTCCCTCATTAACCAAACCGAGATAATCTCCCACTCCCTGCCCAGAGGCCTGGCTCCCAGGGGACCGGGTGACTCTAGATTCTGTCAAGGTGACGCCCAACCCTAGACACTACAGATTCTGGCTCTCATTGTTTCAGGGTCCCAGGAAGCTTAGGACCAAGAGTTCTCTCTTTCTGCGGCCATCCCTCTACCGTTCTTTCCACGGTCTCTGACACAGAGATGTACCTAGTGTCTGAGAGAGGGACAAAAGAGGCAGGGGCTCGAACCCCAGACAGGCAAGGCTTGGACCCTGGGCCGATCAAGCTGTCACCAATATCACAGTCGCGCCCACTGGCCCATGACAGGATGCTTCTTTGGCAGTGTCTGCCCTCTAAAAAAATTCACTTCATAAAAGTCTCCAAGGATATTTTTTCCCCTCTTGCTCTTAAGGTACACGGCACTATGCATTCATTAGACCTTTGACCTTGGCTGGAGGTCAGACTGAGGGCAGGCTGTGGGCTCTGGGCTTGTGTACTTATCAATTACTGTGTAGCTGTTGACACAGTTGTTTCTACTGGGAAGCATTGCTAGCCTTTGCCTTAGTGACCAAACAGGGCCCCAGTTCTGAGCTTCCAAGCTCAGAACTTAGTAGGTCCTAGGCAGCGCCTTTTGAAGTTAGAGTGCTTTCTGTCAGGGTGCTGCGACTGCCTGTAACCACCCAGGAAGGGTGAAGCTGTCGCAAAGAGACTCTTGCTTGAGCTTTCGCACTACTGCTAAAGGGCTCTTGGAATAACGGTGCCCACAGAAATGAGAATTTCTCCACGAGTCTGTTGCTAAAGAAAGGAAAAGGCTGGTGCCTGGTCTTAGCCAGAAGTGGACCTTGAGTCCCAGAAAGAGATTTTTACATAGTTCTGACAACCTGTCACACTGGAGCTCAGAGACAGGATGATGGGCAGGACCACACCTTAGCCAGGACAGCTTAGCTCTGCATATCTCTTCTCTCTATTCAAACCTAAACCTCATGTCAGAACACAGAAGAAGCTGGACGTAGGGGGTCATGGGACCTCTTTGTTCTTCCCCATGTGGTCCCATTGAATAAATCTCCTTTCTCTGCTTTTCCCTCCTGCTTGTCTGTTTAATTGGTCTGTTGAGGACCAGGCTGGGGCTCGCTTGTTAGGTTTGACAGGGCCCAGGCTCTGACCCTAACAGCTCTGGTAACGACTCCCACTTCTCTCCCCTTCTGTGAGCTCAGCTGGGTGGGTCATATTTCCAAGCCACTGTTTTCCAAGACAATGTTTCCAAAGTCTCTCCAGGTCCTCTGCCAGTTTTTCCTGCCTCCTGGTGAGGTACCCCTCTGTGGAGAAGAGCAGGGGCTCTGTCTCTTTCCCTGAAGCTTGGTGTCCTCACAGAGGACCGTGAGACAGGCCAGGCTGTGTGACTCTGTTATCACAGAAGGCAGCAAAACTACAGTCCTTACCTGTTTTGTGTCCCCTTCTTTCTCTTAGTCCAGAAGGTGCTGTTAACATTCTATGGGGACACTTAGGCAGCCTGGGTGTGGTCAGTAGGCAGCACCTGCCATCTCAGTGTCTGTTGCTTCATCTTCACAGGGGCCCAGATTGGGGATGAGCCACTTAAACTCCCAGCCCCAGAAACTGCCTGAGATGCCTCCTGCTCTCTGTTTCCAGTCGCTAGGCTCACTGTCCCTGACCAGGAATGTTGTACTGTGTTGTGCAATCTCAGCTCTCAGGCTGATAGAAAGCTGCTAGCTGGACCTGTGTCCTACTGAATGAATAAAGTACCCATCACACATTGCAGGCGGTCAGAAACCTGCCAGCCTAGAGATGTGTCTTTGCTCAGTTTCAAGTACTGTATGAGTACACTGGGTGGGCCCACTGACCATTTAGGCAGCAGCATCTGAGGTCTGGCTGTGTTTATTCTGTCTTTGACGCAGCTGGCTGCAGCACAGACATCCACCTGCCTCCTGCACACACTGGGCCCCGTGTCATCTTCTTCCCTTCAGAACAGCACTGAGACCAAGAGAAAGGCTTGAGCTATGGCTTTGTCTGGACATCTGGGAAATAACTTTAAATGTTGACATTTGGTCTGCAGGGGACTGCATACTTGTCTTGGGTGGCCTCATTTACTGAGTGACTAGGTCCATTAGAGTAACACACACACACACACATAAACACACACACACACCACACATATACTATACACATATACACATACCACATATATATACACACATACCACACCATACACATATACACACATACACCATACACATATACACACAACATACACATATACACACACCAAACACATATACACACATATACTATACACATATACACATACCATACTACACACATAGCATACCACACACATATACTCATACACCATACACATATACATATATCAGATACATATACACACATATCACACCACACTCATACACACACACACCATAACATATACACACATCAAACACGTATATACCACACACACACATACACACACACACACACACACACACACACTGACCTCACACTGTCTATGGAGAAATTACTTTATCTGCCTGCTCTGCAATTTCTACTGTGTTGGTAAAAGATTAAAAAAAATGGGTGGGGCTGAAGAGATGGCTCAGTGGTTAAGAGCACTGATTGCTTTTCCAGAGGTCCTGAGTTCAATTCCCAGCAACCATATGGTGGCTCACAACTGTCTATAATGGGATCCGATGCCTTCTTCTGGTGTGTCTGAAGACAGCTACAGTGCACTCACATACATTATATAAATAAATCTTTTTTTTAAAAGTGTGCTCTCTAAATTTGTTTGCGAGTTTGAGGAGCAAGAAGGCTTTTCTGTGAAGACCTCAGTGGCAGTTGAACCAGCACAGAGGACAAAGGCTTCTGTGTACAGACTGGAGTCATTAGACTCCTGTGACTGGTTGTCCACGTGTACTGTGAGTGTGTGCCTCCAAACAGTGGGAGTGTATGGTCACATGTGGTAAGTGTTCATATGTGGTGAGTGTGTGCTCACATGTGGTACACATGTCCAGTTCATCCGTGGTAGAAGTGTGTGTATTCACATGCAACACACATGTGGCACGAGTGGCATGTTCATACATGGTGTGTGAGAGTGACCAGTTCACATGTGGTAAGAGGTCAGTCATGGTGAGAGTATGTTTATAGGAGGTAAGAGTGTATTCTCTCTCTCACACACACACACAGAGTATGAGTGCTGAGTTCCTATGTAGTGTGAGTGGTGTGTTCATACCTGGTGGGAGGGTGTTCACACCTGGTGTGACTTCACAGTCTTTCTTTACTTTTTCCTTCGTGGGCATCAGCTAATCTGCACAGTGGTCTCCTCATAGCTGCCAGTCAGTGTGACTCTGGGCTCAGGTCTACATCTCTGTTGTGGGTGGGAGTAGCCGGTCCCTGAACGCTGGGTCTCTATCTCCCTTTGTGTTCTCTCCTCCCTATATCTGTGGGTCTAATGAAGAGAGACTGAAAGCCAGCTATGGCACTCACCTATAATCCCAGCACAGAAGAAACTGAGGCAGGGGGATCATGAGTTGGGAATATTGTCTCATAAGCAAAACAAAACAAAACAAAACAACAACAACAACAACAACAACAAAACGAAACAAAACAAAATGTCTGCCAGCTCCAGAGGCTTTGAGCATCTGTGTGGAGTAGGTTCCTCCTACCCGGGCCCACAAGGCACTAGAAGAGGGAGAAGCTACTAGCACGCTGAGTCACTGAGTCCTGTGTTGTTTCCACAGGAAGTGAGTTCCTTCGGATCTTATGTTTACGGACACCTTGGGGACAGGCACACTTCTTAGTTTCTCTGGTCTTTTGCAGAATCTGGCTTGTGACAGCTACATCTCCAGCTATGGGTTTTATGGGAGTGAGGTATAAATACACCATCATGGGGCAACAAGAAATTGTGAATTTTTCCTTATAAGATAATAGAAGGAAGAGCTCAGATTAGACTCCGAGAGGGGCTCAGCATTTGTAGGTAAATACACAAATAACATTGAGACACGGAGAAGCTCAAAACTGCACATGTACTTAATTTTTGGCCTTGGCCACAGGTCAGTCTGCTGAATCCCTGTTCAGATCGCCTCAACTAGAGTCAGCAGCTACAAGTTCTCAGATGTGATCAACAGATTAGCAGGCTCTTGAGAAATTATCCCAATACCCTTTATAGATGGAATTCAAAAGCGTGCTGTGTATTTATTTTCAGCCCCAAGAGATAGCTTGGATGCCTTTCTATCCGGTGTACTGGGTTTGATTTAAAGGTTTGATTGAGAAAACACCATGCCACAGATGCTTAAGTCTGCACATAATGGGTTGGGCACCGAGCCATCGCCGGCCACATTTCAATTCTGGATGTTCAAGAGATGACGTGGTTAGAGTGGCCAGCAGGAGTTAAGGCTCTCTTCTGAGCCTCTGACACGTCAGACTGCGGACTCCAAGTTTATGGCTGTGTTTGCTAATGTCTTCTGCGAAAGACGAATTCCTTTCCCAGACATGAGCATGTTTGGCTGGGGAGCACGGCGTGGTGGGGGAGACTTGTTTTGCTCAGGCCTTGGATGGCAGGGACAGTGGTTATGTCTGTGGTGAAGAGGTTGTATTGCCCCACGTCTCCTCCTCTCCTTGCCTTCCTGACCTGGAGTCATAAAAACCAAGGTAAACACGAGCAAAAGAGACTCTTCAGCTTAGGCAGGTGATGCAGAGATGAGGGCCTGAGAACGCACAGGGCAGACGGTCCCCACGGCCAGGACACCTAGGGTATCTCCCCAGGACACCTTGGGGTACTTTCAATGCTATGATTGTCTTCAGTTGTGAGATGGGGGACTGCTTCCTCTCTGACTTCCACAAGCTTAAGATGCAGAAAAGATTAGCCTCTGCCTGGTACACAGCTCTCATGGTGACAGTTTCTTTTATCGAAGCCCTTGCCCATTGGGCAGGCTGACTATAGGGTACAGATGTCTGCACTGCAGCTCTTCTAGAACAGAAGAAAGAGACATGCGTGGTGTTACCAGGGAAGAGGATACCGAGAAGAGACTACTTCCGTCAGCCTCAGCAAGGCACCACTGTTCTTTGTCATACTGTGACAGAACACCCGGGGCAGGGTAGTTTATAAAGAATGGAGAATTGTTTTTTACTGTTCTAGGTTCTGGCGAGGAGGGTCTTCATGCTGTGCCACCCCACGGCAGAAGGTGGAAAGGTCCACATCCAGTGCTGAATTCCCAGTGTGTGATTTTGGCATGGAGCCACAGCGAGCATCTCCCCCATTAAGCTTGCTGTACCCACCCGGACCTAGTCTTACGTATGAATGCCGGATCCCATGGCCAGGCAGGACCGTGATCCCCTAGCGACCTCCTGTTCCATGTGCTCTCAGAGCTGGATGCTCAGCCCTGGGCTAGGTCAGGAAGTGTTTGCTCATGCTCCGTGTGACCTGGCATCCCAGTTCCATCTTTATAAGATCGAGCAAGGCAAACAAAGGCTAACTCTGTGCCCAGATGTGAAGGACCCAAGAAACCTGAGGAGAGAGTTGTAGGAGGCTGGACTGTGAGAGTTTGTGTCTGTGGTGCTCCCCAGTTGGTGAGCCAGAGGTGTCCATACTGTCTTAGTTTAGTCACTACAGGGAACACTGACTGGGGAACATGATCGCACTGCCCAAGACTTAGAGGCTCTGCCTCCCTCCATGATTCTAAAGGCTGCTTGTGGGCTGGGAGGAGCTGGGGAGAGTGACCAGGAGGGGGACAGGGGGCTACGTCAGCCACCCTTTGCCGTGAGAAAATGCTTCTCTAGGCTGCTGTCTGGCATTTATGTCATGCGTGAGGTCTCTGGGGAGTCCAAGTCAAGGAGGGGACAGGGAAGAGGACAAAGGGAGAGCAGGGAAGATCTCAGCTTTGTCCTTCCGGGCTGGGTTTCTGGAGCCTCATGAGAAGGCAGCTGGTGTATCTGCCCCTCCTTCCCATCCTTTGCTGGCTCCTAGCAAGTGGTCCCTGGCAATATCCATTCTCATAGATTCCTTGGCAGACTGAGACTGTGGTGTGGCCAGACCTTCACAGAGACTATTCCAATGTAACCAGATGCCTCCTCAAAATCAAGAGGCCGAGACAGTTCCTACCTACACACTGCCCATTTGGAGGGTGAACTGTGTAGGGGGGGTAGGTAGGGGGCTTGCATGATATGTGGATAACTTGCAGTGAGCATAGAAGATGCATGGCTTCCAAGCTGTATCCTGGGGTCTAACCTGGGAATTGTGTTTATTTGGATCTGTAGTGGTGGGAACTTCCTGTGGCAAGGGTTCTGTCCATCCTCTGACATACTTCTTATAGCTGTACTTGGTTGAGACAGCAGATGTCCTAGCCCTGCCTTGAAACAGCACAGATTCGGGGTGATCCCACGTTAGCAGCTGCTGGTCTGGTGCAGATCACGGGACCCAGTGATATTGTGTGGGAAAAAACATCTCCTCAAAAATTCCCCTTTTCTGTCCCCAAGACGAGCCAGTACCACCACAGCTGCTATAGACCTCCAGGATCTCCAGGCATTCTGCTCAAGCCAGCCTCTCTACTGGTTCTCTTGGAATAGTCAACAGCCCAGTTTCCTGTTCCAGAACCTGCCTCTTAAAACAAACAAACAAACAAAAAACAAACAAACAAACAAACAAACAAACAAACGAGCCGGGCGTGTTGGCGCACGCCTGTAATCCCAGCACTTGGGAGGCAGGGGCAGGCAGATTTCTGAGTTCGAGGCCAGCCTGGTCTACAGAGTAAGTTCCAGGACAGCCAGGACTACACAGAGAAACCCTGTCTCGAAAAACCAAAACCAAAACCAACAAACAAAAAAACAGACGACTGCATAATTTAAAGCTCATGATGATCTCCCATCCCCCTGCTGAGTTCTTTCTCCTTAAGGCTGTAGTTAAGGCTTCAAGCATTGTTACATAAGAGTCAGGAGCATGAACACCTTGACTCACTTCTTATTTTAGAGATACTGATTTCCCCACTTAGTAGAACTCTGCCTACAGGTGTGTAGCATATGTCCTTTATGAGTTGCTTCCAAGGACATTAAGCACCGTCAAAAAGCCTTTTCTGCATTGACTTGAGATGTTCATGTGATTTTGGTCCTCATGTCTACTATTGTGCTGCGTTCTTCTGTTTATTGATTTGTGTGTTTTGAACCACCCTTGTATCTTTGGGGAAAAAACAAACAAACAAACAGCCCATCTTGGCCACACCTTTTTGATGTGTTGTTAAATTTGGTTTGCTGGTAATTAATCGACAAGTTTTTTATCTATGTTTGTTATGGCTCTGCTTGTATGTGTATGTGTGTGGTATGTACCTATGTACACATGTACCTCTATGTGTGCATGTCTATGTGGGTATGTGGGTGCACCTATGGATGTGTGTGGGTATGAGGTGTGTTTGTTCACATGTTCTCATCTGCTTTGAGTATCGAGCTGCTTACACTGACTGAGCCTCTGATGGAATTCAGCAGTGAGTCTGTCCTGGCTTTATGCTTTCTTTGTGTGGAGACTTTTTATTACAGCTTCAATCTTGTTGCTTTTATGGGTCTGTTGAACTTGTTGGTATGCTGTTGGTTTAATTTTGGTAGATCACACGTGTTCAGAGGCTTGTTCATCTCTTGTGATTGTCCAGCTCTTTGGAAATCACATTTCTAAAGCATTCTCCAACAATTCTCTGGATTTCATTGGTGTCCAGTGAAATGTTCCTTTCTTCATCTCTAATTTTGTTAATTTGGACCCCTTCCATTTTTGGTTAACTTGGCCGAGGGATTGTTGATCTTGCTTTATTTTCTCAAAGCACCAGCTCCGTGTTTCATTGATTCTTTGCATTTTTATCCCTATTTGTTGGGACTGTTCCTTGTTTTCAGGCCTCCAGGGTGTCCCAGTCTTATGTCACAGGCATGCTCTGAAGATGGTGTTGGTCATACCCTCTGAGACATGGAGAGTAATAAAGGAGTCACCATTTTACCAGAAACTGCAACTGGACTGGATATTTACTTATAAAAACTTTGTCCTTGTCTAGAGTGTAAAACCGGCAGCCTCTTCTCAGGGCCATCTGGTATACCTTTCGGATAAGGCTTCTGCCTCACTTGCCTGTGGCCAAGACGGACGCTGTCTTCTCTCTTCCCTTTGCTGTGCAGCGTTCTGTTTCTCTGCACTTTGCAGCTGTTCCACTGTCTGATTTGTGAGTTTTAACTTCTTCCACTCTCGGGGTATGTCCTTCGTTATTCCAGATTCATTTTCATGGAGACAGCTTCTAAGTGGCTCTTGTACCCTGGAACTAGAAAATATTATATTTGTGTGTTAGCTACTTTTCTCTTTGATGTAGCAAAAGCAACTTAAGAAAGAATTTCTTTTGGCTCACACTTTAAGACTACAGCCCATCGTGGTGGGGGAATTCTTTCAGTAGGGGCTTGAATCGGCTTGTTACCCTGTGTCTATCACAGTTAGGAAGGAGACAGAGATAACATAGGTGCCCAGATCACTTTCTTCTTTTTATGCCGCCTAGGATCCCAGCCCATGGAATGGTACCATCCACAGTTAAGGTTAGTTTCCCCACCCCAATTAGCCAATAGATAACCCCTCACACACCTGCATGGAGGCTTGTCTCTTAGGTGATTTTATATACTGTCAAGTTGATAATATTAACCATTACTATAATAAGGTAATATCAACAATAAAGACATAATTTCAAACATGTTGGTTATTTGCATCTCTGGCTCATTGTGTATAAGACTCAAGAATGCTCAGATTCTGGTTTTGGAAGCAAACTCTGTGCACACCTTGGGATAACTGAATATCCAAATATGACTGGTGTATCCATGAGGCTTCCTATATATTTCCTTTCCCTTTCTTGTGTATTAGAAATGCTCATGATAGGAGCTGGCAGGCTTCCAGAGAGCAGCCTTCAGTCTCTGAGAGAAACCATGACAGAGATGAGTGGGACAGTATCACCTGGGGTAACATGAGTCTAGACCTTGGAGGCCAAGAGAAAAACATACAGGGCGGGAGTGGCCATAGCAGCCTAAGAGCCCTCAGGACCCAAGTCCCCACTTTGAAGTTTTTTTCTTTATTTTCCATTTTCTTTATGGTTCTCTTGAGGCTGTGAAGGGTCTGTGAGCCAGTCTAGCAGGGCCTTATAGCAAGACTTCTCCATACTTCTTATAGTACAGAGCATCGCACAGGGAGCTTTCTCTCCCAACTAGGCCAGGATTATGTCAAGAGGGATAGGCTGGAGTTGTTTTGTCCAGAAGTCATGAGGAGCTTTGCTGAGTCACCCCACACAGAGCAGAAGCTGAAGAGATCCAGGCTTATGATGTGGTCTGGGCACTTGCAATACTGTTTTCAATCTAAAAGTCCCGATCTAAGTAATAAACCCTGAAAGTTCACCACTTCCTCGCTTGAACTCACCATGGTGGTCGGCCAGCCAACGGCAAGTCCTTGGGTGACAGTGGGCACTGCCATGTGGCAGAGGCAGAACACACCACTGCTAACTCTTGGGCTTTAAAAGGTCATAGCTGTCCCTCTCACCTTTTAGCCAGATCCTGTAGCTTCTTGGAAGCCTTCTCAGGCCCACTGAGAAGCTGGTTTCTGTTAAAAATGTCTAGCCAGGCTTCCATTATGAACCAGGGGTGAGCTGTAAGCATTGTGTACTGAACACTGTTCTCAATCCCATATTCACAGAAGCATCCAGAGGAGACATCCTCTACAGGCAAAAAGACTCCACTATCCTTGATGAGGTTCAGGGGTAGCACTGAACGTATTCATGTTCCAAGTTACTGCTTCAGGTTTCCTGAGACTCCAGGTTCACAGGTTCAAAACTACATAGAAAGCTTTACTATGCTTTCTGATTAAGATCTGCACACTGGTTGTGTACACTGTCCTATGTGCCTGAGTTACCATGTAGTACATAGTTATATGTAGTACATGGCCAACAAAAGGTATGAGCCAAAGAGGTATGATGCAGCAGAGCAGACAGACCAGCAAAAGCAGAATAGGGGAGAGTGGGGTTCCACACAGAGCTATGTGCTGGGAGAGGCCTCTGTGTGGGAAAATGTATACATGCTTGTGTGCAGTGTAAGTGTCTGTGGTGGGAATGTGTGATGTGCACGGTGTGGTGAATGAATGCAAAATGTACGTGAGCAAGTACATGGTAACACATGCATTGTGCATTGTACGTGTGATGTGTATGACATGTGGTTTAAGTATGGCATATATGGTGTATGTATGGTATACACATAATGTGTGAATAGGATAGGTGGTATGCATATGATATGTGGTATGTAATATATATATATGTATATATGTGTGTATCTATGTGTATGTTTGTATATATGTATGTATATATGTATGTGGTATATGGCATCTATTGTCCACTTGTATAGTGTGTGGCATGTGGTGGAAGTGGTCTTTGTCCATGTGGCATGTTATATGTGGGATGCAATATATGCACATGAATAAGTATCTGCTGTGGCTCAAGATACAGGAAAAAGGAAGCTCATGTTCACTCCATTTCCTGTTGGTACACAGCAAACCAGAGGCATGGAAGAACCATCTGCTCTGTGATGCAGCTTACTACAGGGCGGAGTGGGGCTTACCTATGTGGAGAGATTCATAGAGGGGGTGAAGGGCTAGTTTAACTTAGATCCCAGGCTCGAATGTGGCCTCTCCCATGGCTGTGTCTCCCCCACAGCATGGTGGAGAGTGTTCTAAGACAGCAGCCATATCTCCAGGTGCCTGTCTGACCTTAATTTCAGATTTGACTGGCTTGCTTTTGCTGTAACTTGCTTTCTCCCAACCCCCATCATAGACCTGTTGAAATAAGGAGAGACTAGCAACTCTACTTTCAGTGAGCGACCTGGGAGCAACACAGAGTCATGTGATAGATGTATTTATACCTTTGGTCACAGGGATCCCCCAGGACATGGATTCTGAAGGAGCTGAGAGGCAGAGGATATGACTCTGAATGAGAGACCCAGTTAGTGGTGAGGGCTGTACCCTAGATTGTGTGCAGGTACATTAAATATACATCTCTGTAGAAGTAGCCATGCTTTCTTTCACCCACCCTCTCACCTTGCTGGACCTTGGAATGCTGTATCTGTTCCATGCTGTTCAGGGAGAAAGCTGAAAGACCCTTATTTGGGGAAAGACCTGTGGAATGAATATTTGAATCATCCCAGAGTCCTGTCAAGTATGCTCCTGAGCATGCTTCAGGGAAGCCACAGTAGGACAAGCACTCACCCATACAGAGATTTCTTTCAGCTACTGAGGACTTGCTAGGAGGGAAATGGTAGTCAGTTCTGAACAGTGGGAGAAGGGTTCTCTCAGAAATAATAACAAGCAGAAAAGGGATGCAGGGAAATAAAAACAGGGTAGGAAAACCAAGAGAACTTAGTTGCAACACAAAAGCAAAGACATTAGCCAGGCGTGGTGGCGCATGCCTGTAATCCCAGCACTTGGGAGGCAGAGGCAGGCAGATTTCTGAGTTTGAGGCCAGCCTGGTCTACAGAGTGAGTTCCAGGACAGCCAGGGCTATACAGAGAAACCCTGTCTGGAAAAACAAACAAAAAAGAAAGAAAGAAAGAAAGAAAGAAAGAAAGAAAAGCAAAGACATACCCAGGGAATAATATTGGATTGCTCAAATGGGGACATTCAGAGTACAAGAAAGCACTCTTAGAATCAAAACTATGTCACAGGAGGTAGAAGAAATATAATACCAGTTTGCAAAATAATGTGAGGAAAAACATTCAGAAAAAGTAGAAAAGAGGAAACAAAGACATAGATAGACAAGAGGAAAATGAAAGAATAAGTTAAAGGAGTATATATGACAAAAGAAGAATTCAGGGAAAAGAATAATTATAGATATTTGTCAAAATCTAAGTGAGATCTCCAGATCAAAAGAACCCTTAACTGCTCAGTACAATGTAGACTCTGGAAATTGTGTAAAAAGATTGACTGGTGTTTTGCACAGCAAGAGGGACATCAGCTGCAATCCCAGAATTTTATACCTAGCCAAGCTATCCATAGGTGTAATCTACCAAAGCAAATTTGCTGATAGAAACATTAGTTGACTTCATGAATATAGAATCTTCAAGAAGTAACTGCAGTCCATTGGGTACATCATTAATCTCAAGTTTACACACGCCCTCCTGCATGCTCTTCTTTCAGGGTCCTCCCTACACAGAGAAAAGTAGATTTCTTTGTGACCAGATTTCAGGACCAGGTTTCACACATCAGTGCTTCTTAGAATTGGAAAGAGCCAGCTGGGCGGTGGTGGCACATGCCTTTAATCCCAGCACTTGGGAGGCAGAGGCAGGCAGATTTCTGAGTTCAAGGCTAGCCTGGTCTACAGAGTGAGTTCCAGGACAGCCAGGGCTACACCATACAGGTGGAGATCCATGATTTATCCCATGAAAAAACATGCAGCAGAGAAGTTATGCTATAATCTAAAATATGAACTATGCAGGCCCGGAGAGACAGGTCAATGATTAAAAGCTTAAAAGCACATGTTGCTCTTGCAAAAAAAGAATTGAAAAGAGCCACTTTGTTCAGAATAGACTTCAACAAGTGAGATTATACTGAGTGTCCTGGGGTTTCATGGGGACCTGGAGACACTCACCCTTCTTTCTTCTTTTCCTACATCCCATTCTTCATGTGCACATATATGCTGTTAGACTCCAGTTTCTCAACTATCTGAGGATCTCTTCTGGGAAAAGAGAGAAAGTGAGAATTCACCCACATACCATTTGGAACACTGGATCTTGGGTGTCTTGATTTATAGTTAGTATAGCCAAAGGTTAATGTCAATGATCTTTGACCATTCCTCCAAATGATTGAGGCAGGGTTTCTTCCAGGTATTTTAAATATGTTTACAATTATGCATTTGCACCTAATGTATGTAGTGTGGGAGGATTCATACCGATGTACCTAAGCAATCTCATGTCCATGTAGTATAAGAAAACTCATTCTTATTTTCTATATTTTATTTTATTTATAATATATATTATTTTTAATTATGTGTGTTTTGTGTGTCTCTGTGTAGCATGTGCACATGAGTACAGGTACACATGGAGGCCAGAAGAGAAACATTAGATCTCCTAGAGCTGGAGTTTCGATTGGTTGTGAGTTCTTATATAGATGCTGGGAAAGCAAACTTGGGTCCTTTGCAAGAGCAACATTTGCTTTTAAGCTTTTAATCATTGACCTGTCTCTCTGGGCCTGCATAGTTCATATTTTAGATTATAGCATAACTTCTCTGCTGCATGTTTTTTCATGGATCTCCACCTGTATTCACAGAAGCAGGTTTCTCACTGGTTTGTCTCTTCTGACACCGTTTTTGGAATGAGTGCATTTTCATTAACTTAAATGAGTCTTGCTCATGGCCAGTTAGGTTGTTTGAACTTTTGTACACACACACAAAGACACACCCAGACACAAAATACATCTGGAGGAATATATATGTGTGTACATAGGTATACAATATATAACCACTATGAATATGTCTATAGAATAGATTTTTCTTTTTTCATTTTTTGTATGTGTTCTCATTCACACATGCAGGTACATGTGTGCATGTATACATGGAAGCCAAAGGTTGATGTCGCAGATCCTCGACCATTTCTCTAACTGATTGAGACAGGATTTCTCAATCAAATCCAGAGCTCACTGATATGCCTAGTCTCACTAGCCAATTTCTTGTGAGGATCCCATGTCTCTCTCTTTTGGAGCTTGAATTATAGTCAGGCATCCACACCCACCTGGAGTTTACATGGAGAAGGGACTCTGGCGAGCTTGAACATGGTGGGCAAGGCTTTGGCAGGCCTTGCCCTTCTCCCTGATTCCCTCTGCCTTGATAAAACCCATTAGATTACATTCCTAAAGCTAGCCCCAAGGTCTACTCCCTTATATAGCAACTCCCCCCCACCCCCAGACCGACTACCAAGGTCCAGCTATCAAAGTATTAAAGCCCAGCAATCAAAAGGCCCCTTTGGCTCATCTAATTAACATGCCCAATCAAAATTAAACACCTCAGCCTACCATGAGGTTTCCCTTCCATAAATGGCCATTTGCCTATGGGCCACGTCTGTCCCCTCTCTATCCAGAGGCAGTCCTTTTCTGAGACAAATACTCTTTCTCTCTTGTTCCCTTCCCCTGTCCCTCATTCTCTATGTTCTGTGGTCATTCTGTATTCTTGCCCTCTGTCCTTCTGGGACAAATAAATTTCTTTGCTGAGAACATGATCGTAGGATCTTAATCCAATACTTTTCCTTTCACATGGCTTCTGGAGATTTGAATGCTGTTCCCTGGGCTTGCGAGCAAGCACTTTGACCACTGACCCATCTCTCCAGCCCCCAGAGTAGATTCTTAGAAGTAGAACTGTCAATTCAATGGTGTGCATATTTTCATGTTTAAAAAGTTATTGTGAAGTTAATCTCCAATATTGTTTACTAATTGATGCTTCCACCCACAGAATGTTGGGATACCAGTTTCCCCCACGTGTTCATAATGTACTTATGATATTTAAATAATAAAGACGGGACAGAAATAGTATTCCAGGCTTACTTTAATCTTCACATAAGTAGGGTGAGCTTGTGTCTTTTTACCCAATTTATTTTTGTTGTTGTTAAGAGTTGCTGGTTCCTTGCAGGTGTGTGTGTGTGTGTGTGTGTGTGTGTGTGTGTGTGTGTATGTGTGTGTGTGTGTGTGTGTGTGTGTGTGTGTGTATTTTGGACAGGATCTTCCATAGTCCAAGCATTTCCCCTACACATTGCATTCAAATTTACTTCTTAGGAAAACCTATGACACATTAAGGTAAACTCTATTGTTTGACTCAGTAAAGCAGAAGAAACTGTTGTACTGTGGGTCACATAAGCTCTTATGTTGCTTTAACTCACTATGTGGCCAGCATTGTCCAGCTTCCACCACCTGTGCTGTGACTATAGGTAACTGCTATCACATTCTGCTTATTCGATACAGGAGATTAAATCTAGGGCTTTGCGGGTGGTAGACAGCACTCCGTCAACTGAGCTACATCTCCGGCCTCTCCTTCGTTTCTACTATTTGATCACTTACATTAACGCTAATAGCTCCACTAAACAGACTCAAAATTGAAGGATCAAACAAAATCAAGGTCCATTTCTCATTTACTGTGGGTCTCCATTCTGCAGCTGCACAGTGGACCCTATGGCCTTTTGGGGTGGCAGCAGTGGAGAAGGGAGGAGTCAGGGGACACATGGTATGGCCTGACCCAGATCTGTGAGTTATGTCAGCTGATGAGCTGTCTGGTGACCAGGAGCTGGTGGGTCTCTGTGTCACCTGCCAGGGAGGCAGGACACTCTTCCTGCCGCGGGAGTTTGTCTTTGGAGATAAAACCTTGGCTTCCTAGTGGCTGCCAAGTTAGGTAATGTCTGGCAAGGTTTTGCTTTGCCTACATTTTAGCAGAGCCATCTTTTTGTTATTAATTGCACAAGGCTTTTGATATAGCATGGTCGTTAGCCTTTAGCCTTGTTGTGGAAGGGTTTAAATATTTCCCTGTGCCTTTCTGCTCTGTTTTATAGTTCTTGCCCGTCCCAGCCTACGCATGCTTTCTGCGTGACTGGCTTCTGGGTCCCCATCTTCTCCTGACGCCATCCACGTTCTGAGATCTGCCTAACAAGGTCACATCTGCCAGGGTCGAGAACACCTCACCCACACCTTCCTGCAGCTTTGAATGCATGTTCAGAGATTGAATCTTAGTGCTTGCTCTTCGTACGTCTTTGGGGATTTCTGTAACAGCTTTTACTTTTCAGCTAAACTCTCTGCTGGTTCCAGGTGAACATTCTGGGGATGCATTTGTACGCACCTCCGGTTGCTCTCTGCTGCTACCCATTCTCCAGCTCCTTCCTGGGGCGGGACTCTGACTGCCAAGTACCTTCCTGGCCTGATCCATGAGGATTCTCGCCTGGCTCTTCTCTGCCTCCAGCTCTTGTAGGGAGCCCCAGGCTCGCCTAATCCCCTCCTCCCCCACCTGGCTGTAGAATTCCTCTCCAGATGTCCACAGTTCCCTTGGTGCTCCCAGCTCCAGCCTGCTATTCTGGCCTCTAATCAACTGCCTGACCCCCTGGCATTTGCCCACATGCTTTCCCTGTTCCAGATCTACATGCTCTGAACCCCTGTTATAACCTCCACCTTGGGACACACCCTCTTCATTTCCCGTCTTTACCCCCTGAAGCCCAGTTCTTGCTGAGGAGTGACAAGCTAACTTCCCACCATGTCCCCAGGGGACCCTTGCCCCAGAGCAGTCACGTTTCCCCCACCTGATTCCTCATTACCTCACACTGTTTGCAGAGTTCCGTGACTGGCTAATGCACCCCCCTTTCCTCAGCAGCCATCTTGTGTCCCTCTACAGCCCCACTGCATACCCCTGCCCAGGCTATATCCTGCTATGCTCCTGCAGGTTGGTGTTGGAGACCTTGAGCTACCGGACCTGGGCCCCAGTGAGTCTCTTGTTACCCTGAAGCCTGACTTGTAGCAAGGCCTTGATGAGACTCCAGCTGTGAAGTGATTTCAGGAATGCAGGAGAGGCCCAGGCCCAGAACAGGTGGGGATGTGGCAGGATGATTAGCCAGTGGCCTCAGGCTGTCCTAGAATGGGAGGTCAGGCTGCCCATGGCTCTTATCAGTCAGTTCAAGGGCTACATTTACTGAGCTCCAGGCTGGAAGCTCCTCCTGGTCCCATAACAGCTGCTTCGAAAAAGAACATATTTTAGTCTTCAAATTCCAGAGCCTCATTGAGTTCTGGAAAAAAAAAAAAAAAAAGGAAAAAATCTGGCTTCAGCCACTGCTGTGCTGTGCACAGCTAGCTACCCAGCAGTCACGTAGAGGGTGGGACAAGTGTTGAGGGCGACACAGGACAGGGTCTCTTGAAAGGTCTCGCCTGGTGTTCTGACGTGGACACACACACACACACACACACACACACACACACACACAGTGGATCCCCAAGGCCCCTGGGACGGGAGCAGAGCAGCTTCCCTGTCTCCTGCAGACGGATGCTCTGAAGCTTTTGCCCCAATGTGTAGCCTCACCCAGGGCTGGCAGCTCCGACAGCAGCACACTGACCTGATTAGGTTCAGTGTCGGCTGCGAGCAGGGTCACTCTGGCCCTTTGTCCTCTCCCAGATGGTCTCCAGACCCTGCTTCTGGCTGGCCAAGAGAAAGCTGTCCCTTTCCCGGCGCTCTGTAATCAGGGGTTCAGATCTCACCTGTCCAGATGCCCTGCAATTGAGGCTGCAATACCTACGGGGGAGGGGCGGGGGGGTGTCCCTTTCTCTGGGGTGATTCTCCCAGGTGGCTCTGCGCAGTGACTATAGCACGAAGGGGGCTGGCTTTCTTTTATATTGCACCCCTCTCACTCATGAAGACGGCAGAGGCCGTACAAGGCCACTCAAGGCCTCGGGAAGCTCAGCTGAGGTGCTCACCAAGGCTTTCCACAGATCCACCAGATATGTGTGGCCCCTTCCTGTGGACAGGGACTTCTGCATGGTCTGGCTCAGTCTGTCTCCATAACAATTGACGGGGTCCCCAGGAAGTGTCTGCAAGTTCCTAGACTGAGTTCTAGCTCCTTTTGGTATGAAGTCCTTATCTCTACATTCTGCCCCTTTCTTTCTCTGTTTTTGAGGAGAGTGTATATTGTGTGCATGTATGTGTGTGTGTGGTAATACTCTTCTTAGCATGGGTGTGTGACTGACCACATGCTTGTATAGAGAGGACAGGGCAATGCGCTCTTCTCTCTCTCTCTCTCTCTCTCTCTCTCTCTCTCTCTCTCTCTCTCTCTCCACCTGAAGTTCATCATGTAGGCTAGGCTTCCTGGCCAGTGAGCCCCAGAGTCACCTCTCTCTGCCTCCCCTGTAGCCCCGAGGTTATAGGCATCCACCACCACAGCCATCCTTTTCACACGGGTTCTGGTGAAACCATCTTTCACATCTGAACTTGGGTCCCCATCCTTGTCTGGCAGGCGTGTCACTGCCCAGATTCTCTATGTGAGCCTTCGCCCCTCTGTCAGGCCCCTCTGGACCTTGTGCGTGGCGAGCTGGTATGGAAGGCTGCAGGCCCTCTCTGTTCTCTGGCCCTGCCCAGATCCTTCACGCTCTCTTCATCCAGACAGAGCGAAGTGGAACCTGTCCTCCAGGTGGGTGTGAGGAGAGCGAGGTGAGTGTCTCGAGGTTGAGAGCTACAGGTGCCACTGTAGAAAGTGTGTATCACTCTTACCACCCTTTGTCTAGGGAGATGTCTTCCAAGGCACTACTGAAAGCTCAAAACTATAGACCAGACAGACCCGTGGTTCGGTTTAATACGTTAGGCACATGTGGCGAGCGATTACAACATAGGTCAGAATGTTGTAATAATATGCTGTAATAAAATGTATATGAATGTGCTCTTTCAAAAAAAAAACACTTTATTAGAGCCCCACAGTGGTGGCACACGCCTTTAATTCCAGCACTCAGGAGGCAGAGACAGGTGGATCTCTGAGTTCAGGCCAATCTAGTCTACAAAACAAGTTCCAGGTTAGCCAGAGCTGTATAGAAAAACCCTGACTTGGAAAAACGTTTTACAAAACTTATTGGTTTGTGCTCATCTTTGTTTTCCTTCACTGAAGCTGACTAGAAATGACTGAGGTCATGGAAGGAGGCCGGGGAGATGTCACAGCCAGTGCAGTGCTTGCTGGCAAGCGCGGGGACCAAAGTTCAATTCTCATCATCTGCGTAGGACACCGGGCATGGGTGGTGCATGCCATTAGTGCTGGAGCTGGGGAGGCCAACGCAGGCAGGCTGCTGGGCCTTGGTGGCCAGCAGGCTTGGCCTTTTCAGTGAGTCTAAGGTCCTGTCTCAAAGCCAAACAAACAAAACAAAAACCATGTAGGTATTGCTTGAAGAGTGGAGACATCTGAGGCTGACCTCTTTGCATGTACAGACCCACATACATGTGCACACACATGCATGAATGCACACATGCATGCACATATGTGCACACGCAAGACACATATGCACACACAAATACACACATAAAACCACACACATAAAAATATATACACACATAAGAATACACACACACACACACACACACACACACACACACACCACAATGCGTATGGAAACTGCAGCACGCTTCACTTCTCCAAGGTGTGTGGGAGCTCTCTGTGCCTTTCACAGACTTAGGGACAAGTCTTCTTATTAGCAGCCTAAGGAAATCCCATATCACAGTGGGACACCAGTCAGGATGTCTTAAGCGGTCACATAACCTCCTCCAACCTAGAAAGAACTTCGGGGTTCATCAGAGCCTGTCCCTTGCCTTGTCACCTGACCGGAGGAGGAGAAGAAGGGCCATGAACCAGAAACGCACCCCAGGAAACAGAACAACAGAGCCAGGCAGCTTCACTGGACTGATCATTTCCCCAAGGTTCCCTTTAGCAGTTAGTGACGATGTCTGTGACTAAAGCACACAGCTTGAACTTTGTCCTATAAAAAAAAAAAATCTCTCAGAGGTGGAGATTGTCCCTTGACTGTGTCTGCCCCAACACCCAGGGACAAAGACGAGGAGCCCTGAAGCCATCAGAGCCCCGCCTGATGGCTCCATCTTGGACATCAGGACTGCACAGAAAAGATCTTACGTGCTTTTTGTCATCTGCCAGCAGCTGCTGTGGTGCGGACACCATATGCTCTCCCCTGCATGCCAGAGAGCTTTGTGCTCAGGGCTCATTCTGCAGATAGAGCTGATACACAGGGACTTGGGACACACCCAGGCGATGGGGGGAGATGGAACACACAAATGACGAACCCCTGGAGGCATGTTTCCACAGAGACGGTTCTTCTGCAGATTTCTGTCCCCCTGGCCATGACTGTGCAGATGGACCCAGGGCAGCTCCCCTGTTTTCTGCAGCTCTGCCACAGTCTCCACCCAGCTCTTCGAGGCAGAACACCGTGTAATCACGCAGAGCCTGCAGAACCTCTTGCCACCAGGATTCTTATTTCTCGTTCTGTTACGTTAAACCTGACTTTTGTCACCAGTAAAGGGCTCTCAGAACGCACCAGGCGTATCTGAAGGTCGGCAAATGCCGAGGCTCCTGCCTGGCTCCGGGACAAACCTTGAGTGTCACTGGGCTTCCGCCAAGGGAGAGCCTTGCGCCAGAGCCCGAGTGACCGAGATTCAGGAGGGCAGCCAGGAATGAGTGAGTGAACCGGCTATGGAGGGGCCTCTCCTTAGGACGAGCTGAGCACAGATTCAATGGAGGAAGAGAAGGGGAACAGCCCCTCTGGCTGCAGGCCCTGTTGGAGGCGGCCACCTCTTCTGCTAATTGAAAACAAAAGGAGAGAGTTGTGAAACAGGCCTGGGGCAATCAGTGCTTCTCTCTCTCTCTCTCTCTCTCTCTCTCTCTCTCTCTCTCTCTCTCTCCTTTCTCTCTCTCTTTCAGCTCACAAACCTATATACGCTGTTTGGGCCAAGCGAGCTGCAGTCCACACACCCCCCCCTCCCAGAGGCCACAAGCCCAGCACATTGCACAACACAGTCCTGTCATCTGTCACTTTGCTGAAGGCCCTTAGGGAAAACAGAGGCAGCT
This sequence comes from Apodemus agrarius, assembly GCA_964023405.1. Taxonomy (NCBI): domain Eukaryota; kingdom Metazoa; phylum Chordata; class Mammalia; order Rodentia; family Muridae; genus Apodemus; species Apodemus agrarius. Next base: position 12,335,334 of record OZ030019.1, on the reverse strand, counting down.
GACACCGGCCATCTGGAAGTCGTTCTCTTGGGGGTCCTGTTGCTGTTGGAGGTGCTGTCTGGGCTCCTGTGCACTGAAAACTGCAATGCCCCCATTACCAGCCGCTGCCCCCAGTCTGTCTTTCTGGACTGCATGGGGGCACAAGCACCAGGTTATTGGTGCCCCACCCCATCTTAGGGTGTCCTGCTCTTCCATGTATTTTAGCTGGGTGACTTCTGACCTCAGACTCCTCCTGATGCTCTGGCCAGTGGCTGAGGCCAGACACACAGGAGCTCTGAGCTGTCCTATAGGGGCTGTGTCTCCCCCCTCCCCCCAGTACCCGGCGCTGTGTGGGTATACACGGACCCCTTTCCTGTGCCTTGCCCCTGAGTGCACACGTTTTGAGAAGTCACCGGAACTGCTACCTACCCTTTGCTCCTGCCTGGTTCTTCAACTGTCACAAGCAAAGACCTGGAGAACCTGTCTCCAGACAGCAAGCCTTACCATCTGTGTGGCCCAAGCTCCCGAGGCCTTCATTTCTCAGCCTTAAGACTGCATGCATGTCCAAACATGCATGCCTCTTAACCTTGGAACCCCACAGATTTGCACCCCAGGATACTGGGGGTCTGGGAGTGGAGAAGAGACACACGATCTGTATAGGAGCCAGTGTTTGGTGGGTTTTTTGTTTTGTTTTGTTGTTGTGTTTTTGAGACAGGGTCTTATGTAGCCTACGCTGGATCAGACTTGTTATGTAGGGTGACTTTCAACTTCAGATCGTCTTGCCTCAACTCCTAAGTGCTGGAACCACAGGCGTGGACCACCATTTGGTGTGGTCAGTTATGTGTCGCTGGGGATGTAGCCCACGACTTACTGCATTCCAGGCGGCCACTCTACCAAGGAGCCACATCTCAGCCCCCAGCCCTGCACAGGACCCGGAGCAGCCTTTAGAGATGGTCCACATCCCAAGACTAGGTGGGATGTCGAGACCAAAGACCGAAGACTGAGTCCCTCCGACACTACACCTGGAAATAGGCTTCAGGACCACTGGACCTGATCCGGACACCCATTCTCTCCCCTCGGGTCACGAGCAGCTTCTGAAGTTCCTCTACCAGTGTGTCCCTGGGACTCGTGGATACTCAGGAGGCTCCAGGAGGACAGTTTTTTGACACCACTTCCTGTCTCCCTCTCCCAAGTTGCCACTGGCCTACCAGGGCTAGCAGAAAGGGCAAGGGCAGAGAGCTTTCTGCCTGGCTGTTACCAAAGGTGGGTGGTTTCCAAGTCTGTCCTGCACTTCCTGTGTGGCTGTCCTTCTGGGCTGTGTGTGTGGGCCCAAGGGAACACAGAGTGGGTCTCCTGCTGGTGACACACGGCCCCATAAGGTTGTCAGGTTCCAAAACAAGAGCATTCCACCTGGTGTCCAAGGACCTCGGAGTTGGGGAGTCACCTTGTTTGGCAGGCATCTCCAGCACCTGTTGTGAGGCCTTGGGCGAAGCAGTTAACCTCCCCGGACCTTGCCCTTTCACTGGGATGAAACTGCATTTGTTACAGGCTTTTCTGAGAACTGTGAATGCTTTGAGTGAGCCCCAACCGACCGTGAGAACTCCCGGTGCAGTTGATGATAACCACTCCTCATTCCTTACAGGCGAGAGAGGCAGATGAAGCAGCTGTTGGGAGGACGGAAGCAGTGGCCCGGGGGCCTCCTGCAATCCCTGATACGAGGCTGAACAACGGCAGCGAGAAAAGCGCGAGCTCTCCTTCTGCACGTGCTCCTTGCTTCCCAGCACCCTTGGGTGCAAAGCTGGGCGGCAGGAATGAGGAACAGAGCGCTTGCGCCAGACCCGGCCACCAGGTGTGCAGGGACATTTGGCTGATGGTCGATGTTGAAATGCAGGAGGCAGCCTTTAGCTGAGCCAAGCTTACTGGAACAAGTGACTTGCAGGGGCCGGGGCTGGGGTAGGGGGAGGTGGTCAGCTAGGCTTGGAAATCCAGGATATGACAGTTGGGGAGATGGGAGTGTGTGAGGCTAGCCCGTGGGCAGTCAAGGCTGAGGGACGGCCTTGAGAGGAAGGGGAGGCTGCTGGGAAGCAGACAGGCAGCAGGCAGCAGGCAGGCAGGCAGGCAGCAGGCAGGCAGCAGGCAGGCAGGCAGGCAGCAAGCAGGCAGCAGGCAGGCAGCAGGCAGGCAGCAGGCAAGCAGGCAACCAACCAACCAACCAAAACAAACCACCAAACAAACCAAAACCCTGCACCATCCTTGATGGCCCACAGGACTCCGACTCTGAATGGTCAGAACTAAGCTGAACTCTAACCCCTGACTTCAGTGTTTCCAAGGTTAGACTTTATTCTCTCAGCCCTGGGAGGGGTGCCCCAGCCTCCTGGGGTAAGGCTCACGACTCCTAGAGGTGGCTTTATGGGACTCGAGTAAAGAGTCAGGTGGGTTTGAGCCTGGGAATCTGCAGCAACACCCCTCTATCTCCAAAATTACCTTCCTTGAGCAATGAATGAGGCAAGACAGGGGTTGGGGTACCCACTAGGGGTGCAGCCCATATCTGATCTGTTCAGACCCTTCAAAGATGAGGAACGGGAATCTTCTATTGGGAAATTCCCTCCTGAGATGAATGCAGAGAAGGCCCCTCCCCTGATCTGAGCTTTTCTTCTCTGGCTTCAACCCCTATAGAGGGTGACTTTCTTCTCCTGGCATGCTCCAGGTCACGGTTGGGGACGCATGAAGGATGTGCCACCCACACATTAGGCCTAGATTGAGCACTCACAGCCCTTTGGGACAGAGCTCGGAACAGGGTGTTCCCAGCTCTACACTGCTCCTGCTACCTGGAGAACCTGTTTGGTCACTATTGAGCCCGGAGGACAGGAGCCAGCAAGGCTCAGGAGGAGAACCACGCAGAGCTGGCCCAGGGAGGCTCCCTCAGGCCCCTCCTGTTTCCTGCTGTGGAGACTGGAGGAGTGGTCTCTCTAGGCACCCCTGTGCTCAGCTGGCCTGTAGCATCTAAGCCAAGGTGCCTCTTCACACCTTACAGCAGTTCCTTCAGGTGAATATATCCGTGCTACTCTGAGTCTCACCGATCCTAAGGGGGCCCAGGGAGATGAGTTTGCTTGCTGGTCGAGGCTGTGATCCGCAGATACTATTTAGGCTGAGGAGTTGGCAAGTCTGGCCAGGTCTCAACCCCAGACCAGGAAATAACTCCAAAACGATTTCTATAGTCAGTTCCCCCCACCCCCCAGCCCCCACTTTGAAAGAAGTATAAGCATGCTCACAGGCAGATCCTGAAAAAGTCTGGTACATTTAAATATGACCGTTCAAGAGCAAGTCCCATGTAGCAGCTCCCTCTGGTGTGACCAGCCTTTATACCTTTGGTAGAGCCCCAAGTATTTCTCCAGCCTGCAAGCTGACTTGAGTAGGGAAGGAACTCTCACAGTTAGAAACCCAGCTTTCAAAGATGGTGAGCACCTCTGTCCACGGTCACAAGGAGACCAGCCTCGGCCTTTGCTTTGTGTTCCTAAAGGACTGCTGTCTTTCTCGGTGGGATTTGTAGACAGTGGAATGGCTGTGCATCTAAGAGGGAGAGGAGGCCACTGTATGATGATTTATTCCCAATAGGTCAGGAGACCTGTTGGTACTTGAGAGGCACCAGAACACAGATGCTCCAGACTGGACCATAAAGGCAAGGAGACATGGGGTTGGGTTGCTCAGTCAGCAACAAGGAGGAAGATCGGAATCCAACTCCCAGCACTCATATGAAAAGAAAAAAGCTGACTGTGGTAGAGTTTGCAGTTCTAACACTGGGGATGGAAAAACGTGGAGAACCTTGAAGTTCTGGGTCGGTATGCTACTTTGTCTCAAAATACAGGAAGGATGCTAATGTGAGAGCTCAGTGGGTAAAGGGACCTGCCAGCAAACCTCGTAAGACCATCTGGTGGAAGGAGAGAGCCGACTTCCACACAGTGCCCTCTGTCACATTCATGCTGTAGCATGTATACATAGACAGACAGACAGACGTGGGCACGTACACACACACACACACACACACACACACACACACACACACACATTAAAATAAGAAGACCCCGTGGATGATGCCTGAGACCTGACATCTGACATTGACCTCTGACCTCTATGGGCCCATATGCACATGTGCATACGCATCCACACACACATGCACCTGTGTACACGAACACACATGCACATACACAGACAAAGGAAGAAAGAGGAGAAGACCCTATAGAGCTGGCTGGCAGTTCCCTGGGAAAAGGACTTGGTGTGCTTGGAGTCTCACCCTGAGGATGATTTAACTAGATATCTGTCCAGAAAGGCGGAGGAAAGGAGGTCATGGAGAGGTCCTGGCTCTCAACCCTGTCAAAAGGTTGATGTTTCTTTTCTCCACCCAAGGAGGGCTGAGGTGGTTTGATTAGGTACCTTAAAATTCCCATGTTAGAACCACGATCCCCAGATTTATATGTCACGGTGCTTGGGAGTTCCACGTTGGGAGGTGACATAAGGTCAGATGGGGTCACAGGGTCAACTAGGACTTTATCAGAAGGGGAGACAGATTTGAACTTGGCCGTGTTCTGCTTCATAAACAGCTGGAAGGCGTCACCAGATGCTGGTACCACTTTCCTGACATCTAACCTCCAGAGCTTCAGGCAAGCAGACCGCTACTCTTCATGGATAACCAGCTTTGGGTATTTTGTGATGGCATCGCTAACCAGACTTAAGAGAGATGTTGGTTGTAGAATGTGGGTGAGCTCTACAAGTCACAGTGAAGCGGGTGTGAAGAGTGAGTGAGGGCTCGCTGGCTTGGCTCTGATTCCGGGTCACTCACGGGCTGTCCCGTGGGTTGGCTCACCTGACTTATCTGACGCTTTCACTGGTGACGTGGAACTGACACCAGCTCCCATCTGACCCGTGTTTATGGTGAGCTTTGAGCTCTCTGGTCTGCCTGCCCTGCCTTCCACAGCCTGTCTGTGAGTTGGCTAATGTCTCTCTTCCACTTTCTGTGTAGGGACAGACCGTCAGCCTTGCAGAGGCGAGCAAGCCTTGAGCTCTGTCGTTGCTGTCGGGAGACAAAACTACAGCCAATTTCCTAGTATTTAGTAATTTCTTAGTAATTTGTAGATCTTAGTAGGCTTTTTCTTAGAACCGGGCAAACCAAGTTCAACCAAGTGGCAGTGTTCCAATTGGCTAAGATTGCTTTTTTTTAGACAGAAAAGGATGGAGAGAGAAAAGACATGGAGCAAAAATGAATTGGTGGCCATAAAGTTACTTTCCTGTGGGGCAAAAGCAGGTGGGAGTTTCCTGTCCTTCCCCAGCCAAACTATCCTCCGGACCCCCCACTCACTACACTGAATCCTTTTTGTAGTTTGTTTTAAACTGGCTCCTTTCAGACTTGCTTGAGTTTGTGATACCTAGCTGGAGGATTCTATTCTTGTCTGTGCTGCTGTGCTGGGGCCTTGTGCTGGTCTGTCACAGTAGGTTCTTGTATGTCAAGCTAGGCAATGTAGATGGGAGACACCAAGCCAGGTGTGCGTGTGTGTGTGTGTGTGTGTGTGTGTGTGTGTGTGTGTGTGTTACAGGCAGAGTCCCACCCACCTCTGCATGCTCTCTGCTCAAGCCCCGGTTCTGGAATCAGGCAGAAAGAGATGAGACATGGGTGGATGTTGAGGTCAGAGAACAGGCTCAGGGAATAGGGATGGGGGTGGGGGTGGGGGTCAGGTGAGCAAGCCACAGGGCAGCCTGTGAGTGACCTAGAATCAGAGCAAAGCCAGAAAGCCCTCACTCATTCCTCACATCCGCTTGGACTCTGACTTGCAAAGCTCATCCACGTGCTACAGCCCATATATCCTTCTTAAGTCTGTTTTCCGATATCATCACAAAATGCCCAGAGCTGGTTATCTGTGAAGAGTGGAGAGGTCTGCTTGCCTGAAGTTCTAGAGGTTAGATGTCAGGGTCGCGGTAGTGGCGTCTGGTGATGCCTTCTAGCTGCACAGTTCATGAAACAGAACACAGGCCAAGTCCAAGTCCCTCTCCCCTTCCGATGACGTGTGTGATCTCTAAGGATCTATTCTGATCTACATGGCCACCTAACAAGGTCTGAAGAGCCTCCAGCAAGTGTAAGGAACCTCTCGATGTATTGAGGTTTGCCAAGGAGACTCCAGCATCTAACATGAGACTACACCCAAGTCCACACACCATCTAGTCACCTGCCCATTCATCCATCCAGTCTGTCCCTCCATCCACATCCACACATCTACCCATCCACCCACGCGCCCATCCATCTATCCACCTATCCATCCATCTTCCCATCCATTTACCCCTCCAGCCAACTACCCATCTACCTACCACCCAGCCCTAACTTTAATCCCAACCCTAATCCTATTTGGACACACCTAGGGTTGATGATGTAGCACAGGGGAAGCATACGGGTTCAGGGGTCGGCAAAGGGGATTCAGAGAGTCTATTGAGCCCAGCTCAGAGGCTTAGTCTTTTCTAGTGTCAAGTCTCAGAGCTATGATGGACCGTGAGTGGCTACTGAGAAGGGAAACTGCTTCAAACCACGGAGGGGCTGGGCTTTCCCCTCAGTGGTGGCCCTCAGAGAGGGAGTGCCTCACAAGACCCTGATAGAAAAATTTCGGGAAGTTTTGAAAAATGGAAATCATGCCCCAGGGGCTGCTGGCCTCCTGTGAGCAGAGCTAAAGGGATTTGGAATTTTCCTAGGGAAGAGTGTCACGTGACCACATGGCACGGTGGATCTCTAGCATCAGCCAGCAGACAATCACTTGGAAGAAAGGTCTGCACTGAAGGGCAGCCCTGTTCCTACCTCTGACCCGGTGACATCGTGCATTTCTCAGGAGGTTGCAATAAACAATCCTTTCTCTAGGCACTTGGCCCTGGTGCCCGTCAAGGAGTGCTCTAGACTTTTTAAAAACTGTTTTTAGCTTTCACATACTTGCGCACACACAAAAATATATGTAGCACTGGTGGATGCTACCCAGAGCCCCCAAACTACTGAGACAATGCCCAAAGCCAGTTGTAGCTTCTGAAATTATACCTAATGTCAGCATTTAAAGAGTTGGCATGTCCTATGTGGTAATTGTACCTAAATGTTTGTTATCCAAAGAGATGTCATTATAAATGGTAAACACATCCATCTACCCACACACTTACCAGTTCATCATTATTTATCTATCATTACCCACCCATTTATCCAGCCACTAACCATCCACCCATCTACCATCCATCCATCCATCCATCCATCCTCATCATCCATCTACCATCTGTACATCTATCCATCATCTGTCCATCCATCCATCCATCCATCCATCTATCCGTCCTCCATCCATCCATCCATCCATCCATCCATCCATCCATCCATCCATCTATCCGTCCTCCATCCATTGTTATTGTCTGTACATCCACCTGGTGTCCTCATCACCTGCCCATTCATCTGTCACCATCAACGGTCCACTCGCCACTCATCTATATATACTGTTCATATGTATGTAATATTATCCAAGAATTTCATTTAAGGATGAAATGAGTGTTAAAATGATTGATAATCAAAAAGGATTGTTCAGTCCAACCTTCACATACAAATTGCTGGTGGCGTGAGGTCTACAGCTTAGCCTTCTATCCCTGAGCCAATAGGACCCTGCATCAGGTCACCCATGCGTGCGTGTGTCACTTGGTCCTGTCTGCAGGTAAGAGAACTCTGGCCCTGGCTCACCATCTGGGGTACATGCGTAAGGTTTATTACTGCATCAACAGAGGTGCTGGTCTCGGCTGATGTACCCGCTCCCATCAAAGCCTTGTACCCAGCAAGTTCCCGGAGGCAGTAGAATATTTGCTTTCGGGACTCTTTAGTACTGTTGGGAAATGTGTGTTGACATAGGTGATAAGGCGGCAGGCTGGGAAGCGGGAGGGAAGGACGGGCTCTGCTGAACAAGGTGGACGAGCTGTGGTGTCCAGGTTCGAGTGTCCTTGGCCCCTCTCAGTGCAAAGGGGAGGAAACAGGGAGAATCCCTAGAGTCCCTCCTAACTGCCTGGGGTGGGGGTGGGGAGGTGGGGGGGGAGGGAGTACAGCTGTGAACCACAGTAGCAGAAGGGCAGGCTTCCAAGTCACCCCTTTTCCAAGTTCAAAGAACCTCTGCACTTCCTTGAATTGCCCTCCTCCACCCTGTTCTGGGGCTCACAGAGGAGCCACGCCCGCCCCTGCCCCTGCTCTGTACCTGTCAGCTTTCCATGAGGTGGCCTTGGGGTTTAGGATCCCCCTTTGAGGGGCGAGGGCTTTGATGTGCGGCTGCTCTTAAGCAATCTTTTAACTTCAGTTTCCACACCGTAGGGGTGTGTGGAGCAGGTTTTCTTTGTTGACTCTGAAATTACCTTCGAGAGTGATTCTGGTAAAGGAGATTCAAAGCCATCTGGGGTCAAATCCTGGAACTGAGGGCAGGGGTCTCCCCTTGGCGGGGCGGTGTGAGTTCTGGTGGGACTGGAGATCAGTGCTGGGGACTATGTTCAGGTTGTTCTGTACTGGGGCGACCTGAGGGCCAGGGGCAGCTGTCTGCTGTGGAGTTCTGTGGCGCGGTTTCCAGAGGAAGCTCAGAGAGAGGGCCACGTGTGTACATGAGCGTGTGTGTACTTATGTGCTTGGGTTGTACACATGTGCACCCCTCATCAGGGACAGGAAGGGACAGACAAGATCCAAGAAGTTCCTTTCGGAGGCAGTTAGACTGAGGGAGTTGCAAGATTTGGGCCCAGAAGGAAGTGCATTCAGCTCATTGTCTAGAAGCTTCTTGAGTTGAAGCCCCGCCTGATTATGGTCGACTTAATTTGTCTCTTCAGTGCTCTGTGGTCACCCCCCACCCCCGCCCCAGGGTGAACAGATCACCTAGTGGTGGATTCTGGGTAATGGGCCATCCCGGGTCCCAGGCTTCCGTGGGAATGTAAGTACCCACTGTCTGTGCGTGCTAGCCATGGGTGAAACCCTTCACCTGTAACCCCGGAGCCAGATAGGATTTGGGCCTGCGAGTGTTTTGGACAGCGTGTGTATCACATGCTCCACCCAGCCCCACTGTGTGTGGGTAGCAGCCGGCAGGCAAAGGTATTAATGTTTTATAGCAAAACTAAGTCAGGCAGAGAATGCCTCACGTGCGTTCAGGTTGAACCCTGCCTCCAAACCTGTTACGAAACAGTGTCTTGTTCCCAGGGCTTTCTGGATTTGGAAAGACTGGCTAGGAACTACAGAACTGCAAGATGAACAAGCCCATTTGACATATTAGACTGGAGAACTAGGCTTGGGGCTTGGCTGGCCCTACCATTTCAGTGTGTGAACTGGTGGCCATGGACATGTGAGTGTGCTTCTGGAAGTGTATGGGACTAGTATATGTATATTCATGTGTATACATGTGAGTGTGTAACAAGTGTGTGCACGTGACTATGCACACAGTTGGATATGAGTGTGTAGGTGAGTTTGTGCGTATATATGCATGGGTGGGGATGTGCATGTATGTACTCTACTACTCATTTGTATGAGCCCAAGACAGAAAGAGAGGAGGTAAGTTGATTTTTCTAGATCATAGGTTCAAAGTAAGGCCAAGGACGGAGCCAGCCACTATCTGGCCCTGGAAGGCATCCTGCTGCTCTCCACTTGGCTTTTAAGCCGATGGGCTCCGTGTCCTGGAATAGCAACTAGGTTGCAAAGCAATGAGGTGAAGGCCTGTGCTTTCATCCTGCAGGTTGTCAGCGTTCTTCCTTCTTCTCAGTCTCCCCGTTTCTCCCTCAGTAACAAACATGAAGAAGACAAGAGAGAGAAGGGCTTGGGAGCTGGGAGGGTCCTCTGGGGAGGAAGAGGTAGAGATGGGTTACCGTTCAAGATCTTGAGTGGAAGGTTGATAATCTGCAGCCCCAGAAGGGGGCCGCCTCCTAGAAGGTGAGAGGGAAGTTTGGTCTTCAGAACAGGCTGAGGGAGACGAAGGGCTTCCGGAGGGAGACAGAGTCCCGAGTGTTCCAAGTTCAGGGCCTCTGGGAGCCCCCCTGATGGGGGAGCTGTAGAAAGTCCATGATCCACACTGGGAGAGCTGTTAGATTTGAACTGCTAAAGACTCCACTCTATCTGAGATCTGAGGCTGGGTATTATGTCTGTCCAGAGGATAGGCAGGGTCAAGGGTTAGCTTTAAGTGAATTTAAACAGCAATAATAAAAATGTGGTACTTTTGTATGAATCAAGATTGGTGCTTAGTGTATGCCTCAACGTCCCCACGTGGACCAGGCTGCGGAGGTGCTGGGGATCAGCATCAGCTAGGAGGTGTGGAGATGTCCGTGGATCTTATCTATAACTTCTTTCAGGCTTGGGTGGAAATGCACAAGATGGCAGCCATAGCCAGAGATGCTCTTAGAGAGTGAAGAGAACACAGAGATCTAAAATGCACTGTGCTCACACAAGAGGACCTACATACAGTTTCCAGTCCCCCTCTCCCCGTCTCCGTCCGTCCGTCTGTCTGTCTGTCTGTCTGTCTGTCTGTCTGTCTGTGTCTGGTGCATACTTGTCACAGCATACATGTGGAGGTCATGCACGTGGACTTCAGGTGTTGGGCTTTGCCTTCTGTCCTTGCTTCTAGAAGTCTCTTGCTGCTCACTGCTCCCCAGCAGGTGAGCTGGCCTGTGAGAGTCCAGGGATGCCCTGTCCTTGCCTCCTGTCTTGTCTAGGATCACCCATGAGCTATGGCTTCAGATGTATTCTGGGGATGTGAGCTCACATCGTCACTGTCACACAGCAAGTGCTTTACACATCGAGCCGCCTCCCCAGCCAATCAACATTGGCTTTATAAAACAGGAGAGAGCCAGGATATGTTTGATAGAGCCAGGTGTGGTAAGGTGGGAGGGGTGCCTGGGGGGGCATGCTAAGACATCCCTTCCCCTCTGAGGTATCAGCCATATGATGGGTACAGTGTAGAAGAGAGTTTATTTAGGGCATGAGAAGGGGAGTTGAGAAGATAGATGGGGGTGGGGGAGGAGGGAGGGGAGGGAAGGGAAGGGAAGAGAAGAGAGAAGAGAAGCCAGCTAGGAACACTTGGAGAGAGAGAGAGAGAGAGAGAGAGAGAGAGAGAGAGAGAGAGAGAGAGAGCGAGAGAGCAGGGAGGGGGAAGGGGAGAGAGGGAGAAAGGGGTCAGAGAGAGAAAGGACAAAGAGTAAGAGGGAGAGGAGGGGCGAACAGCCCCTTTGACAGGAAGCCAGGCCTTCCAGGCTGTTGCCAGGTAGCTGTTGGGTGGATCATAGAAGTAATGCCAACACTCGTATCCGTGATCTATATGTTCATGTGACACAGCCTTAACGAATGAAGACACCCAGGTTAGCAGCTGCAGCACTGCCCAGAAACCCGGATGGTCCCACTGTGTGCGCCCTCCTTCTGGCAGGCTGGCTGCCATGGCCTGAATTCTGTAATTTTGCCACATTGCCTAAAGTCTTAGGGTGTATTAGTCACTAAAGTAACTGATAAATTTTTCTGGTGTGCATTTCATGTGTGCATTGGCACAAGTGCTTTACTACTGAGCCATAAGCCTAGCCTGGTGTTTTTGAACCTTTATAAATAAATTCACACTTCACACTACATAAATTCTGTGGCTTCCTTTTTTTTCTTTCTCTGCTTTTGAGACATGCTCGGCAGGACATATATCTACCGACCAATCATTTTACACTGCTGTCGTGCAGGAAGTACTACTGATAGTCAGCCCTTTGCTACTGCAAATAGACAATGCCCACCTGAATGTCCCTTCAGGACGCTGATTCCCAAAGCCTGATGCTACAGTTTAAATCTTGCTCCAACCTGAGCGGTCTTTGGGTTTCAGGGACATCATTTATAGAACATAAAACATTATAATGTGTGCATGAGAGGTCCATAAGGAGGACCAGGAACATGGCTTCAGGTAAAATGCTTAAGTGGTAACTGTCCTGAAAGGGGACAATTGGGATGGTGACCAAGATGGCGGTGATGGTGACCGTAATAGCTGTAACATAATGATGGTGCTGGTGAAGGTGATGGTGGTGTTTTTTATGATGGTGGTGGTGCTGTGTGGGTCCGCATCCAATGGCCACTGGGGAGACAAAATGCAGGGAGTTTGACTGTGCTTATTACACACAACCGCCCAGTGAGTGCTGGGCTTCGGGGCAGCACAGAGACACCGCTCTGGGGTGATGTTGGAGATGTGAGAAAGCTGAATCTGGTATTCCCTGGCTTCTGGGCCTCCAGTTGCTGCTGGAGAACCTGACAGAGAAGTTGGGAACGAAGTGTGGGGGGTCCATGGAGGAGGCTCGCACACGGGATCTCCTTGCTGGCTCCCTCTCTGGCTGGTTCACAGCTCACACTTAGCTACATTTCTTACACAGCCTAGGAATGGCGCTGCCCATGGTGGACTGACCATCCTTCAGCAATTAGCAATTAAGACAATCCCCTACAGACACGCCCACAGGCTAATCGATCTGGGCAATTCCTCAGCTAAGGCCTTCATGGGGATTCTAGGTTTCTTCGAGGTGATAATTCACGCTCACTGGGAGAGCAATCCGAAGCACCTCCACCCATTCTGCAGCACTGCTGGTTGTTCGACCGGCCAAGTTAAACCTGAATGTCTGCAGTAGGGTCTTCAAGTGCTGATTTTCAAGCTCAGAGAAGGTGGAAGGCAGTGAGGTAGCCATGCGCAAGAGAGGAAGGGAGGGCAGCCTCTCTAAGGGTTGGCGTCCCCACCCTGAGACACTGATGTGGCTGACAGAGATGCTGCAGACGCGCTCGCTCTCCAACTGAAGCACTCCGGGTCAGAAAAGCGCCCGGTTCTGCTGGGGCCATGTGGAGGCAGGAGGCTCCGAAAGCACAATGGAGGCCCCCAGGCCGGAGGAGAGCGAGACAGGACTTGTCCATCCCTTCGCTTTGGCAATGCTGGGAACTACTGTTTAGAAGAGATGCTTTCTCGGGACCAGTGGGGCGCGGGTGGAGGGTATGAAAGGAGCTTGCAGCAGTGCTCAGAAGAGCTTGCAGCAGCGTTTCTCACCTGCTCCCGGAGACTGTGCAGTTTGATTCCGGGCCACCTCCCCTCTAACCCCCCAAGGGCAGGTAGGGCCATCAAGGGGTGGAAGTCCCTGGGACTGTGGGCCTGAACTCCCTATGTGCTCCCCTGACTGGGGGCATTGTCTGGAGTGCAAACTCTCAGTGTTCACACCCACGAGGTGCACTGCCCTACTGTGCAGCCGCCCCTGCGTGCAACTGCCCCCTCCCAAAGGTATCGATGCGAGTTTATCTTCCGAGTCCATTCAGAACTGGTTTTGCAGAGTACGGGGGTGGGGTGGGGGTGGGGGTGGGGATGGAGGTGGGGGCTGGGGGGGAGGGTGGGGGCTGGGGTAGGGGTGGGGGTGGGCTACCCGGGCAGAAGCAAGGAGGGAACCTAACTGGGGTTTATGCCCCTCCAGGGTTCCCCTCCTGTCCCAGTAGCCTCTGAGCTCAGTTGGGGAGGTTTGTAGGGTCACGTGGGTGCTTGGAAGGAGGACTAGGCCTTCAGCTCCGGCCTCCCCCACTGGAGGTGCAGCGTAGCTTGAATCCTGCCTGGCAACCAGGCCACCCTCCATCTGCTGTCTGAGTTCTGAACCAGCCCCGCGGCTGGCACAGGCTGACTCCCATTCTTCTCTTCTAGGATTACCCTTTCAGACCCCATTGTTCTTTGCTAATGGCCTTAAAACGGGCCTGCCTGTTACCTTCCCCAGCCCACTGCTGCCAGAGGAGAGCCGCAGCCACATCTCCTCAAACTTGAAGGGTGAGGGAGGGAACAGGGCTAGGGGGGAGGGGAGTGGTGGGGGGAGGATGAGCTGGGGGTAGTACAAGGGGACAGGAATACAGGCCTCGGGATGCCCAGGCCCCCTGCCTACGGCTGTGACCACAAGCCAGGCCTCAAGTGTCACAACAGTGTACCTGCCAGGTGTCCCCTGTTCAGTGCCGTAGCTGCGATGCCACGTGGCTTACCTTAGTCCCCTCCTGAGACCTGTCTCCATGCAATGCATAGCTCTCTCCACGCCTGGACGGATGGCTGAGGTGCCAGAGGTGGTTTGAAGGCTGTGGGTTGGCTCTCAGCCGTCACAAAGGCTGACTTCATTCACTGTGACTCTACTGTCACCATCCCCAAAGGCAGCAGAGGGGACAGTGCCAAAGGGGCTGCTCTGACTTTTCACCCTTTTCCGGGGTTGAGGACCAAACAAATCTCGCAGGGCAGGAGCGGCCGCCAGCAATAGGAAGAGGAATGTGATCCTAGGTTGGCCGGTTCATTTCTTTTTGCTCGCTAAAGAAATGGAAGAAGAACACAACGATTATTTATCTAAAATGAACAAAAACGATAGGATCTCGATTTCCACGAAGCTGTCCCTGAGCCAAGCTTCTCTGGGCCACCCTGGCTTGTTTAGGTGGCCGGACAGCTGAGCTCTGGCTTCCGCAGGGTCCCGGCTCCTGCAGTACAATCTGCTCGCGGTGGATCTCCAGGGTTCGCGTCTGCCTGCTCCCTTTTGGAGTTGGGGGGGCCCAGCATGTGTCCCAGACTGGCCGGGGGCTTTGTTGTCTGGGCCACGGCTTTCTCCAGATTTGCAGATCTTCAAAGCAATGACATGCCGCGTCAGATCTGCCCAAAGTCCAGGCACGTGGCAGGCGTCCAGCATGCAAATTAATCGGACGCTTTGCCTGTGGCCTGGGGCACCAGCCCCACACCCTCTGGAGGCCCAGCAGGTGCTCCAGCGGGCAGGTGTGTGCCTCACCATATGCTCTGGCGAGCATCGGGTTTCTGCCAGAATCTTTCAATTGCTCACCAGGTGAGATAAAGGGTGAGTAGAAAGAAGCCCGTATCAACTTGTGGTTACACGAATCACCTCTGGGCAATGACAGCCCTGAGCCCCAGCAGTGTTGGGCAGAAGAGAGGGACAGATGTCGAGGCGGGGCCTCAGTGCAGCCTGCCTCTCAGGAATCCTCAGACTGGAGAAGTGTACTGAAAAGTCTTCTGAGACTGAGGACATCGTGGCTCCAGTGGATAGAGCGCCCGCCTATCATTTACACAGCCCTGGGTTCTGTCTCCAGTATCACATAACCTGGATGTGGTGGTGCATCCCTCAATCCCAAGATGTTTGGTGGGGAGGCAGAAAGATAAGAGATTCAAGGTTGTCTTAGGCTACATAGAGTTTGGGGGCAGCCTGGACTACATGCAAACACACGGTCACAACGTCATCTGTATTTTAGAACTGGGAGTTCAATGACCCAGAAGCTTCCAAATGCAGGATGGAACCCAGATGTGGGACATGAAATCTCAGCAGGAGATCCTGACGTAGCTGCTCATCGTCACAGCCACCCCTGAGCCATAAGACTGCACGTGCGGGTTGTTCCAGGAATAGTTAAATCAATAGTTAAATCCTATCCGGTAGCCCCGAGCCACCCCAGGCCATGAAAATTCATTGCAGTCAAAACTAGTTTGCCATGCCGCTCCGGCTGTGTTGCTGAGCGCCAGGGCTGCGCTGATCCCCGCAGACGGTGAATCTTCCACTTCTCTTGCAAGACTCCCCAGAGCAGTGTGCTGAGAAGCCTCCCCGACCAATGATTCCCAGGTTGAAGGTGGCTTGGCCATGAGAAGGTCTTACTACTCTGGGGGAGACTCTTGCTACGCAGGATAACACTGGTCTCCCAAATCTTTGTGCCCTAGGATTGTTGGGGTGCAGGTGGGAGGACCAGGGTAGGGGAAGTGTTATCAAGGTCTCCCAGCCTGGCTGATACATTCCGCCCCACAGTGCCTCCCTCAGCCTCCTTTCTCCAGAGCTAGGCTAACCTTGACCCTGCCCTGGCTACTGTGTGTTTGTTTCTAGGGCATCCCCTTGAGCTCTGGTTATTCACACCCTGCTGAACTCTTAGACTACTTCAGACTTTCTGCAGGCTCCTAGGAAGCCTTCCGTCCCCCAAGCGGTCCTGTAGCCTTTGCACCTCAGTGTCCTGGGCTCCAGGAGCCCCAAGTGGGCACACACTGGTGCCCAGAGCCAGTGTGGGGGTGGGGCTCTTCAGCGCATACGGAACTCACCCTGTAATTTATCAAACGAACGCTGTGGTAGCAAAGGGATCGTGCCACATGCCAGGGATCTTTGAAACCGAGAGACTACTTCTGAAGTGAGCCCGAATGTAAACCGAGAAGGGTGCAGTGACGTGGTTGGGCGCACACAGAACCTGACTTTTAGGAGGGGCACGGTGGTTCTAGGGGGACATTTCATAGCATGTGCTGCCAGCTGTTGACAAGAAAAAGGAGGAGGAGGAGAAAGAAGAGGAGGAGGAAGAAGAGGAAGAGGAGGAGAAGGAAGGGGAGGAGGAGGAAGAGGAGGAGGGAGAAGAGAATGAGGAGGTGGAGGAGGAAGAAGAGAAGGAGGAGGAGGAGTGTGGTGGGATGGCAGGGGTGGGGGAGGGACGCTTGTGTCCTTACAGCCTGAACTTCTTTTCATTGTTCCAGAAGTCGGCAGCAGGCCCGGCCAACAGCTGTGCACTGCGTATATCAGTAACAGCTGCCTTCTCCTGGGGTGAAATTAAAAGATTAGGGGGTGTGGGGCACGTGCTGGCCCCAGGAGCCCAAACAATGCTTGATTTAGGGTGAAACTCGTCTGGGAGGCTGACAAAGGAGAAGGCTCTGCCTTGGCTAGGGGTCAGGATGGGGGTGGGGGGCTGGCTTTGACAGAGACAAAAGGAGGGGAGCGGGAGGGGCGAGGTTGGGGGAGACAGGGCCCAGTGAAAAGAGGCCTGGAGCAGCTGCTCCTGCTCCAGAAATTTGAGACGGGTCTTTTCACAAACACAAACCCCGTAGAAGAATGAGGAGGCAGGCTTAGCTGAAATGGCCCCTTTTAGAAATGAAAAGGAGATTGAGAGCCCTGTCCGTTTTCCAAGTTTTCACCTAAGAGGGTGGAACATGATTAGTGCAGAAAGAGCGTGCGGAGGAGCAGATGGGCGAGCCACCCCGGAGCTGGGCTCTGTGTTTACATAACAATCATGGCCACGCTGGGGTGCAGGAGCCAAGCTCCCTGCCACACTCCGTAGAGGTGGTTGCCCCTGACTTCCAAGAGGGCAGTTCCAGCATGGCCCCAGTGTGGCTATTAACTGCTGCCCTGGGCTGAAGCAAATATATTTCATTACCGTGAAGAGACCAGGTGCCTGCCGGCAGGAGGCAGCCAGCCTTGAAGCATCCTGCAGTTTCACCTGGACAGAGCAGTCTGTCTGAACGGCCTAGCATCTCAGACTCCCCCCACCCACACCCCCGTGACCCCCAAACCCCGGCCACTGTGGAGAGCTGAGATTGACCTGTTGGAGGGGTCAGTCCTGATAGACCTCATTGGAGTCTGAGGTCAAGGGTTTTTCTCCACTGATTGTGCCTGGTCTTTCCTCGGAGTCACGACTCCCCAACCTAAGCAGAAGTGCCTGCCAGCGTCCTGCAGCGGGAGCTTGGGTTTGCACATGTGCCCTGAACCTCATTCACTTCTGAGAGTTTCCCTGTCTAGCGGCATGGGCCAGCACTGACCTTCAGAACACGGATACCAAACTTACTCAGCCTGTGTTGCCCAAGATGCCAGGATCCTTGAAGACAGAAGGGCTAGGGATGTACTAGATGGAGAGAGACACCCTAACAGCTCTGCTCACAAAATCCTGCTCCTGTGACAGTGCAATCAGAGAAAGACACCTAGGCTGGAGGCCGGGTGGCACTATGTTAGCCTTCAGGTCTCTGTGACTGTGGGTGTCTCAGTAGAAGAGAAGGCTCCTGATGTCTCACTAAACACTTGCAAGAACTTAGGAGAAAGGTATATCATGAGGGCCTCTAATTGCTTCTCAACTCAAGGGAGAGAGAGAGAGACAGAGAGAGACAGAGATACAGAGAGACACACAGAGAGAAATCTCACTCTCAGGCCATCCCCCTCAGTATCTTTCATAGATCATTCCAGGGTCCTCTCCCATACCCACGTTCACCTCTATATAAATGATATCTGCATACCCCTGTGTGTACCTTGTCATATTTAGTTTAACCAATTAATTAAATAATTAATTGGTTAATTAGTTTTTCTGTGGTGCTGGGGTAGTAACTCAGGGCCTTGTAATGCTAGGCAGGAGTTCCCCTTACTAATGCCCTCATCCCTAGGTAATGCACAGTACCTAACTCAGTGCAAACACTATGGAAATTAGTGTACAGAATTGCTTAGGTGTAATGCCAAATGGAAATTGTATGAGTTCAGTACACTGTGCCCCATCCCACATTTAAAATGCTTATCTTGTTTTGTTTAATTATGTGTGTGTGTGTGTGTGTGTGTGTCTGTGTTTGGGAATGTATGTGCAGATACCTCTTGAAGGTAGACGACAGGATTAGATCCCCTGGAGCTAGAGTCATCGGTGATTGTGAGCCACCAGATGCAGGTGCTGGGAACTGAACTCTGGTCCTTGGCCCTCAGCAAGGGCTTTTAACTGCTGAGCCATCTCTCCAGTCCCTGTCCTCCCTTCTATTTTAAATGTGAGACTGGGGTAGAGGAAGAGAGAGAAGGCCAAAGGGGTGAGATGTTAGCACTTGAGAAATCTGGGTGAAGGGCAGACAATAATTCTGTGCTGTTCTTGCAATCTTTTTCTAAGACTGAAATGGTGTTAAAAACACACATGACAAAACGGGTAAGACCCACCGAGATGCATGCCATTCTGGACCCCCTGAGTGACATCATGGATCCTGTAGGCAGGCCCAGGTAGCTCTGCTAGCCGGATGGTCTCACCAGTTCCCAGTTCACTTGTCATTAGCTGTGTTCCTAAAGAGGACTATGTGTTTGTGGGGGGAAGCAGTCATGTTTCTGGGGCACCCAGACAGGCATCTTCGTGGAAATCCCCAAGTGTTACCATTTTCGCAGTTCAAGGGGGACCAGAGTCCACAGCTGACCTGGTGGTAGACTATATGTTTGGGTGCCACTTCTGACAATAACCAGAGTGGGGTGTGTGTGTGTGTGTGTGTGTGTGTGTGTGTGTAGGCGCCCCTCCCCCCAGTGCCATTTCTTAGGAGCCACCGACATTGTTTTTGAGCTAACGTATCTTACTAGCTTGACAAATAGGCCAGGTTGATTGGCCAGCGAGCCCCAGGATTCACCTGTCTGCCTCCCCAGTGCTGGGATCACAAACGCACGTCCATTTAATGTGAGTTCTGGGGGTCAAATTCAGCTCCTCGTGCTGCATGGCAAACATTGCTGACTGAGACAGTGGCCCGGCCCCTCAGTCTTACAGGATTGTAGTAAGCAGCTGCCTGTCCCCAGACGTCTCCTACTTCTACCTGTATGTCACTTGCCACTTGGGTTTAAGGTATGCACAGGTCCCACCAAAACACTTATACCTGAATCCCTGGTGGTGGGGATCCAGGGAGGCCCTGGACATTACCACTGTGTACAAAGTCCATAGACGTTGGAATGTGCACTGGGACTTAGAAGGGCTACCTAGGAGTTTGTACTCAGGGATCTTTTTACGTTTTTAAGAGGGTCGTGAGCTTGGCTACCTGCTAAGCTCCTTGAGGCCAGGCTGCCTTGAGGACCAGAGTCAAGTGTAATTCTGGACACAGAGGCCCGGCTTCAGGACACCACGTGGCTACCCTGAGGTCAGAAGGCTGGAATTATTTTCAGGTCCAAGCTTTGCAGCTGGCATAGGCAAAGGGATGACGGCATGCAAACTCTTTTGCCTGTATCTAGAGAGCGGCTGTAATGGACACATTGGCATCAGATGTCACAGGTAAGAAGCCTGTGTCTTCCTACAGCAAGGACTGTGCGATAGTGTAGGACATCATCTTCATTTTCCAGGGCCCCAGGACTGGTGTGTGCAGGGGCCCAGAAGACTGCAACCGTGCTCCAGGGCCTGACTGTGAGCTATGTCTCCTTGGAGAGTCACATTGTAGCTTTTTCCTTTCCTTAGGATTTTAGAGGGATGCCTGTGCCATTTGCTTGCTGTGCAGGTTGCTGTGGGCTTCATAAAACCTAACCACCATCTGTATGGTTTTTCCCCAAGGTCAAATACAGGAGGCTGACCTCCAGAACAGAGTGTGGGTGGAGCTGGCTTGGTGAGGACAGGACCTTTCAGTGGTTTAAGTGCACAAGCCTGGCTCTGTGCAGAGTGGAGGGGAAACCAGGGCAAACGGGGTGAGCCACAGCCACTGCTTTGCAGCAAGTCACTTACTTAGAAATGAGCACCTCTGCCACTCTGTTAGGGGAGCCGCCAGCCTGTCTCTGGTGTGCTAATGACTGGAAGTTTGCTCTCTGTATCTGAGTGTGATGGAGACCCAGCTCTGAGAAACTTCTTGCGGGGTGTGTGTGTGTGTGTGTGTGTGTGTGTGTGTGTGTGTGTGTGTGTGTGTTCCTTTTGGATTTTATGTCTGTGAAGAGTATTGTGGACCCCAGGAAACCTCAAGAAGCCTGTCCTTTCTGCCTGGTAGCATGTCCTGCTGACCCACCCCACTTGACTGCAGAGGGTAAAATGTACATGCTTTAGGGAGAAGGGGCATGCAGCAGAAAGTCTGGGTCTCTCTACCTAGTTCCAGCTGTCCTGGAACTCACTATAGAGACCAGGCTGGCCTTGAACTCCTGCCTCTGCCTCCCCAGTGCTGGGATTAAAGTTGTGTGCCACCATGCAGTTGGGACTTCCTTGCTATCTTGTTTTTAAAAATGAGGAAAATCTGGCCTTTGACAATGTGGCTGAGTCTGGAAGCCGCTAAATGAGATAAGCCAGGCTCAGAAGGACCCACTCATGGGTAAGTGTAGAACAAGTGAACAGACAGAGTCCTTGACAGCGCCCAGAAGATGGCAAATGAAGGAGATGTTGGTTAATGGTGTGAAACCTGGTTAGACCACAGCAGTAAACTCAAGAGCTCTGTGGCTGATTTTGTGCCTGTAATTACTGACAATACATTGAATATTTGGAAATTGCTCAGAGAGTAGGAGAGAAAATTGCTCAGAGAGTATTAAATGTTTGTTTGGTTGATTGATTGACTGTATGATTGTGTGTGTGTTGTGTGTGTGTGTGTGTGTGTGGGTGTAGCTCATGCTGTGAAAGGCCAGAGATTGACTCTGGGTGTTTTTCTCTCTATTCCTTTCTACCTATTTGTTGAGACAGGGTCTCTCACTGAACCCGGCTCTTCTGACACAGCTAATGTAGCTGGCCAGCAAGCCACAGGGTTCTCCTAACTCCACTGGGATTACAGGCATGTGCCGCCTCGTCTGGCTCTTTATACAGATCCTGGGAATCTGAATTCAGGTCCTCAGTCTGGGGTAGTGAGCACGTTATGGGTTAGGCCACTGCCTTACCCCTGATTTTAAGTTCCTACATCAGAAATAAGTTTAAGGAGCAGGGAAGCTTGTTGAGGCCAACCCAGAATGCCATGGGGTGCATTGTAGATAAAGAGCTTTTATTATCAGCTCATATCAATACTCTTAAATTTTGATTAACACCTATTCACTTATCTGTTTATGTATTTGGTGTGCATGTGCTGACGGAGTTAGAGGACAAGTTGTTGGGGGGTGAGGGGGTGAGGGGATGGGGGTGGGGGGGTCAAATCTCTCTTCTAGCCATGTAGATTCTGGGGGTTAAGCACAGGTTGTCAGGCTTGGTAACAAGTTCCTTTTCCTGCTGAGCCACCTCGTCAGTCTCAATAGATTAATGTTTTTCTTTTTAATTGAATATATATTCATATATAAATTTTAATTGAATATATTCATATATATTAATAAATATATCCATATACAATTGATTATGAACAACATATTCATATATAATTTATTAATATACACTCATATTTTTCATTTTTTATACACTCATATATTAACAAATATATTAATATACAATTGATTATTAATAATTTATTCATATATAATTGATTCATATATAATTGATTAATAATATGAATATATAAATGTGATTATTAATATATAATAAATATATTATATATTTATATATAATTTAAAATTGAATATACATTATATATATAACATATATTTTTTATATACACACAATAATGTTTTTTTTTGTTTGTTTGTTTTTTGGTTTTTTTTTTTTGAGACAGGGTTTCTCTGTGTAGTCCTGGTTGTCCTAGAACTCACTTTGTAGACCAGGCTGGCCTCGAACTCAGAAATCCGCCTGCCTCTGCCTCCCAAGTGCTGGGATTACAGGCGTGCGACACCACCGCCCGGCCACAATAATGTTTTAAAAAGGGAAAGACCTAGAGAGAGATGGCAGAGATGATGGCTTCCGCCATGAGATTTGGTGGCTTCTGTGACCAGGGACACAGCAGTGTGTAGCGTGGTGGTGCTCCTGGTCACTCAGCCCCTGCTTCTGCCTCATGGGCTGGAGAGAGGGGCAGGGTGTCAGGGGTTTTTGTGGATCACAGGACATTGCTGGCCTCTGCACAAAGGCCCAGCTGCTGGGGATGACGGAGGCAGGAGCCTGTCTGTGAGGCTCTGGCCTCTGGCCTCTTGGGAGGCAGGTGAGACAGCTGACCTCGAGGTTTGCCCACCCCCCCAGCCAATGCAAGCAGCTCCAGTCACGTGAGCCTGGGTGGGAGGGAGCACCTGCTACCAGTCGATGGGGCCTCCAGGGAGGACGCCCTCCTCACCTCCAATGCTGCTACTAATTCTGACGCACAGGGGTGTTCCGTGGGGGAGTTTGCCCTTTTCCCCCACCCTCTGAATCCCAGTTGCTCTGCCCTGTAAAATATTGGGGCAGCTTGATCCTGAGCAGGTGGTAAGAGACCTGGAATTTCTCAATATAAAAGTAAAAACTGAGTCATTATCAGTGGCATCTCTAAGGCTGGGACAAGATCACACAGAGCCCAGGAGTCCAGGACCAGCCTGGGCAACACGGCATCGAGAACTCCTTTCTAAAGACAGAAGCCAAGTAATCAGGGCTTGTGATCTAGGCTTGGAATCCCAGCTACCCGGGGAGCTGGAGCGCAGGTCTGCACGGTCCTGGCCAGTCTGAGCTGCAGAGTGAGTCCAAGGTCATCCCAAGCACTTTACAGAGAGCCTGGCTTAAAACAAAAGATAAAAGACTAGTTCAGGGGTCGGGGATGTTGATTACCAGTAGAGCAGTTGTCTAGTGTGTACCAATGTCCCTGCAGCAAAGAAAATGTAGAGCAAACACAACCCATAGGGTAGACTTAAAAAAAAAAGGTTCTCCATTACAGTCAGATGGGGCCAGGGAAATGGGGCCATCAGCGTTCTGAAGTCGCTTAGCCTCTGAGCGCCAGTTCTCTGGTCTGAAGTTGGGGAACAGGGAGAGCCTCACTTCCTGTTTAAACACAAACCTGCTACCTAGAACCATCTATGGCCCCCAATAGCACTAATGCTTGTCCTTGAGAAGAATCAGGGTTCTGCTAGCAATCAACAAGACTGTCTTCCATCAATTTTCAGTGTGTATGGTTTGATGTACGTGAGCACCCACGTTGAGGAAAGAAACAGCACTTAAGGCAGATTGAAAGAAACAAAATACTCGCTCTTCATGCTGTCTCTGACTCCATGCTCGCCTGAAGGTGCTCATAACTCACCTGGGTCCTCAGCCTCTAATTTTGATCTAACCTGGAAGGGTTGATCGCGCACAGGTTCGGGAAAGGCGCCGTGCGCAGGTCAGCTCTGTGGTAGCATTGCTGTGGTATAACATCTTTCGTTCCGTGGAGATTCTGAGCTGCAAATGCTGGGGTTCTACTACAGGCTCTTGTGTTGGGTGGGGCAGGGCAGTCGAGGGTTTCCTCTGCATGGAAAGAGTGGCTTTTCACAGTGCACAGGGGAGAGAGAGCGTGGGGATGCCTGCCACTGTGACCAGCAGGACACGGAGCAGGATGGAGACTAGGGTGGCTGCGGCTGCCACAGAGACCTTGATGGATGACGCCACACAGCACAGGGCTCTCGGCAGCTGGCCAGCTCCCCCCTCCCCCCAGGCTGTCTTCCCAAGAGCCTCACACACTGTCCAAATCCACTCACTCACCCTTGTCCTCCAAGAAACACGGCGATCCTTGAAACCCAGGCAGCACCCAAAGGGTCACAGCCATATTAATACAAAGAACGGGCTCAGCAGGAACTCAGCTTCCATACTCCAAAACTTGTTTTCAGTTTTCCAAACAGAGAAGCACATAGTATGTCCCCTCAGTCTCCCAGCCAGAGGCTAACGAGACTGTAGTATCCCCACTGTTCTCAGGAGAGCAGGACCCAATGTGCTCCTGGCAGGCGAGGGCATCCAGGACACCCGTCAAGCCCCTTTCTCGGGGGGCCAGAGTGTCTCTAGCCAGCAGCCTGGAATATGCTTGGCTGGATGGATCAGGACTGGCAACGATTGGGAGGACCTGTGTGGCACAATCCTCATGAGACAGTGTTCCCACAGAGAGGGACACTTCTGCTCCTGGGCTGCCTTTCCATGCAGGAAAGGCTCTGCTGCCCTGAACCATGGCAGGCGAGCCTGGTCCACGATGTGCATCTTTCTCTTGCAGTTATGGCTGCAGCATGCTGACTTGGTGCAGCAGTTTTAAAACCCCCACCTTCCATGATCTTTGGCACCCCTCCCTCTGGGTTGGGAAAGCTATCTCCTCCCCTTCCCCCCACCCCCCTGCCAGAATGTGGGGCCACTTTCAGGTCTGATAGGTACATGGTATCTCACAGAAGGGAAGGCTCCTGCCTCCTGCAGGATCTTCATTGGCAGCTGGCTAGTATTTTACTGGACTTCCAAACAGCCCCTGGCTGCCATATTGTGAGGGCACACAAGCGAGCCTACGGTGGCTGCCCTATAGTGAGAAGTGAAAACTTGACCAGAGAGACAAAAACAGCATGCTGGGACTGAGGCTGTGAGAGGCGACACCTTCCTAGTCCCTCCGCAGCTCCAGCTGCCATCAGATCACACTGCACAGAGCCCTGGATCAACCGCTATCCAGCTGAGCCTCCGGGGGAAAAAGGGGGTTAAGGACAAAATGAATGGGGTTGTTTGAAGAGTTAGGTTTTGGGGTGACTTATCCCACTGGGACTAGTATCGACACACCTGACACGCTGAGCTATCATTCTTCCTCCTCAGAGAAGTTTCGTGCTCTGTCTGGCCCCGTGGACACAGTTGGCCGGTTTCTTGGTCCTCGTGCAGACAGTTCTAGCTCCCAGATTGGCCTCTTCAGATTGCCAGCTGCAAATGCCAAGCTCCGGGCCTGCCTATCTACCAGCGTCTCCTTGCGCTGTTTTATTTTTTATTTATTTATTTTACACTTCCTCCCCCTTATTTTTCCAAAAGGCTTGCAGGTGCCTTGGCACACTCTTACAAGACGTTAAAATGAAGCCGGGGACATTGGCAGACCAGTAGGGAAAACCAGCAGTGTGCACCAGGAAGCTGGTGGGGAGCCGCCCTGCCCTGCCTCTCAGAAGAGCATCAGCTCTTAATGTGCGAAAGAAAGCAGCGCCAGTCCTCAGGCTAGGCAAGTTGATTTTCTGGCATTTGTTGGTGGGGAAGGTGATGTCCCTGAGTGCCTGTTGCCCGTGGGATTGGAAACACACACACACACACACACACACACACACACACACACAGCCTTCAGTATTTCGAGTAGTTTGCTTCTGAAAAGGAAAGCTATGTGCTTTATCTTATTTTACTTTCAGCTTGACAACTTTCAATGTCATTGCGTAGTGGGAACTTGGGGCAACATGTTTAGTTCTCCTCCGGGCACAGTCTATCTCTTGGCAGCTGGACAGAGCCCAAGAAAGCTGGGAGACAGAATCCGCCTGGGCAGTCTGTCTCCGGTGGACCTCGGCAGCCCTGGCCATGCTTTGGCAGGAACAGGGTGGTGTTCCGAGAGTGCCAGAGGCAGATCTTCTGTGCTTGTTGATGGAGACCAGATCCACAGGCCCCGGGGCCTCCGCACAGGCAAAATGCTGACATTCTGTTCTGCACACTCCATCTGAACTTTAGGTTAGGCAGAGCAGTGAGCACCTGCTTCTCCCTCAGGGCTGGGGGCTGGAAGAGTTGGCTGGTACCAAATAGGCTTCTCCAGGAGCTGATCTAGGCTCAGTGGGTGGCTCTGTGAATCCACAGCTGCGGGCTGGGGAGGGCGGGGAAGGGTGGCTGAGAGTCTGGTGGCCCTGCTTTCTGAGTACTGGCTACATGTTCTTGTTGGTCATGGGAATAAAGCTTTTTTTTTTTTTTTTAACATACTAGATACAGTTACCATGGTGTATATATGCACTCTTCTTCTGCGTACCTGAAGCCTCATTGTCTGATCTGACTTCCCAGGGCAGGACCTTGCCGTCTGTGGGAGGTTACACTCTGAGGTTCTGAACCATCTGCCCCTTTTCCTCTTTCCTCCAACCTGTGCTTGCTCATGGAGAGATTCTGCATGGGGAAACATGGGAATTTCCTCTGAGTCCCCATGTCTGCAAGGTATATACTGGGCCACTCAGCCCTGCCTCCTTTGGGGTTATCCTACAGGTCAGCCTTGTACCAAGTCCTGGAAGCAGAAGGAACAGACTCTGGGCAGTGAGAAGGGGGAACTTCCCATCTGTGCGGTACAGTGATTCAGCTCTTGATTTACAGGGAAACAAGACAAAGTTTATGTTCTCCAAGATGCACGCTAGCCACAGGAGTGCTTTTTCTCCTTCCCACGGTGACCTGGTGTTGTCTCCCACGCCCATCTCTGACCATCTCTATCCAGGGTTGGCTCAGCATCCTCATCTGAAACCCCAATGGGGGTCACCTCCCAGGATCCACATCCCAGGGATGGTGACAAGGTCAACACAGACAGACAGAGCATGGCACAGAGACATGTGAGGGATATGTTAGAATTGGTAGATTACATGCTTAGGACCCCTCCCAAGCTCTTCCACCCACAATACCATATCCACCTCCCCTGCAATTTCTCCTCCGCTCATGGAAATGGATGGAAAACACCTTTCCTCTGGGTAATTTTTATTATGGACACGTGCAAGGGTCCTTGGTAAATTATTCAGATGTAGGATGTTCAGAATGCATCTGGTCAATGATGGCTACTTTGCCTGTGAAGGTGACATGTGCTTTCTAAGAGTCATGTTAGGCTAGACCCTCAAGCCTCCTTTTAAGAAGGACCCACAAGCCAGTTGCAGGGGATGCTCAGTAGATGCCTTTCTGTTACTCCTTTCTGGAGCTAATGGCATGCCTTCCTTGGGACACACCTGGTACTGATGAAGCCAAGGGTACAGGGTTTTTCCTTACAGGGGTGTAGTGGCTATTCCTGGTTGTCAATTTGACTTGATCGGGAATGAACTTCAATCCAGAATTGGAAGGCTCACCTGTGATCCTAATCCGGAGGCTGGGAGATACAAGTTTCTGACCTGGATCTTGGCATGGAGATCTTAAGGCATAGTGGCTAAGAATCCCAGAAGATGAAGTCAGGGAGATCTCTGAGCTCAAGGTCATCGGGGACAAAGCAAGTTTCAAATCTAGGTGTGGTGGCACACACCTTTAATCTGGGACACACCTTCTGCTGGAGACCTACGTAAGGACATTGGAAGAAGGAAGATTCTCTCTTCTTTGCCTGCTTGCCTTGTGGGACTGGGTAACTAGTAGATCCTTGAACTTCCATTCACAGCTGCCACTGACCATTTTTGGGGAGTCGGACTACAGGACTTTCCAGCCTCAGAGCTCCTGGGAGGCTAATCCAGTTAGTGTAGAAATTACATTCTGTTGCTTACTGTAGTTCTGCAAGCCTGCTTGCCAGGCACTCCTTAATTCAGCCCTGTGAGTTAGAGCTTGTTTTCCCCAAGAGTCTGTCTCTGCTTCATTGTTGCAAGGCCGAGAAAGCTGTATGAACAGGTAGCTGCATTCTCATAATATCCCAGGACATCAGTCCTTGGCTCGTTGGAGGGATTCAGTGGAGAAGATGATAGGTATCACGGCTGACTCAAGGTCCAGCGCGCTTCTGGGAGTTCAGTCAAGGCTACCAATACAGACAGTCATGGGGTACCCAATGTCATTCTGCTTAGCGACAGGCCATCTATTGATGGAGGCTTTGTGAGGTTGTCATGGAAACTCTCATTGCCTGGGCATTTTTAGGTAATCTGTGATTTTTTTTTAGATACATAAAACCATTGTGGTATGGTCATATTCAGTGGCTCATCCACTGTCATTTGTACCAGGGACACATCTGCAGAGTAGGTCCTTATCATTAAGTGACCCACAACTGCTCTTCCTCCTGCCAGGACAGACTGTACCTCCAGATTATGAATGACTATAACTTGGAGTTCTTAAGTCGTCTTTGTTCCAGCAAAGAGGAAAGTAGCTAGCACATCAGTTGAGTACACTCTAAAGGATGCTGGATGATGGGAAGGAGGGCTAAGAAGGAGAGAGACTGTGACTTGAGTCTGGAGTGATAGCGCTGAGGCCAGAGTCAAGGCACAGGTCATGAGCGGAGTGGGAAGAAGTCAATCTTGAAGTAGGGCAAACCAGTCAGACCCCAGGCAGAAGGAAGTGAGCTGGGGAGCCCCAGAATGAAGAAGAGAGGATGATTTGATCCAACACCCACAAGGTCACTTCTCGTCTGCAGCGCGTGGCACTCATCTGTCTGGAAGCCTTTTCTGAAGAGCTCACAATGACACACAAGTCCCTGGCTTGGCCCTGTTAGGGAGAACTGTGCCCGATTCATCACTAACGCAGCAAGGCAGATGACACAGGTGCGGAGTGTTGAGGGAACGCAGCTTCACTAGTGCGATCTTGTCAAGCAGTGGCTCTCAGCCTGTGGGTCACGGCCCTTCTGACCACCCTCTGCCTCCAAAAAACGTTTACACTGATTCACGACAGTAGCAGGATTACAGTTATGAAGCGGCAACAGAATAATTTTATGGTTGGGCGTCGTCACAACGTGAGGGACGGTTATTAAAGGGTCGCAGTGTTGGGAAGGGTGGGAGCCAACCGCTGCTGTAAAGACTGACACCAAGAATTGCTTTAGAAGCTGGAGAGAAAAGAGAAAAGAAAGAGAAATCACGTACGGTATGTGCACATGAGCACATTTGCGCATGTGCGAGTGTATGTGGAAAGCCAGGCTGTGTCTTCCTCTATTGCTCTGTGTGGCTATCTTAGCCAGGGTTTCTATTCCTGCACAAAACATCAGGACCAAGAAGCAAGCTGGGGAGGAAAGGGTTTATTCAGCTTACACTTCCACACTGCTGTTCATCACCAAAGGAGGTCAGGACTGGAACTCAAGCAGGTCAGGAAGCAGGAGCTGATGTAGAGGCCATGGAGGGATATTACCTACTGGCTTGCTTCCTCTGGCTTGCTCAGCTTGCTTTCCTATACAATACAGGACTACCAGCCCAGAGATGGCACCACCCACAATGGGCCCTCCCACCCTTGATCACTAATTGAGAAGATGCCTTACAGCTGGATCTCATGGAGGCATTTCCTCAAGGGAGGCTCCTTTCTCTGTGATAACTCCAGTTTGTGTCAAGTTGACACACAAAACCAGCCAGTACCATGGCTATTTGCCGTGTGTGTGTGTGTGTGTGTGTGTGTGTATGAATGTATGTATTTTATTTTATTTATTTTTGAGAGGGGACCTCTCACTGAGCCCAGAGTCCAATGCCCGCCTCCAGCGGGGAGGAGAGTGCTAAGTCAGGGAAACCTTTGCTTTCCAATGTGGAAGCCGTGGGTGTCACAACCCTCAGGCTTGTGAGCCGAGATGTGAGAATCACACTGGTAGGAAGCCCTGGGTTCCAGGAATCGCAGAAGTTTCTTCTGAGAGGAGGAGATGACAGGTGGGGGATGCCTTCCTTCTCCTCCATAGCTCCTTTGTTTTATTGGTTTTTGGATAAGAGAAATAAGAAATTAAGGAAACATTGGTAAGAATATTTGGGAGGCAAAGAATAATGGAATTGTCACCGTAGTTTCCGGCTTGGAAGACCGTGACTCGCAGAAATTACCTTTGAGATTAACAGTTATTCTCACTGCTGTCATGGTCCATCATGCAGATTTTTCTCCATTTCCAACTTACATATTACATATGCACGTACATACATGCATATATGTTAAGGTCTCTTTGCTCTCTCTCTCTCTCTCTCTCTCTCTCTCTCTCTCTCTCTCTCTCTCTCTCTCTCTCTCGTGACCGCAGCACTGTTCTGACCCCAGATGGGGCTTCTCTTCCTCCAGTTTCATCTGGACAGGCTTCCTCTTCTCCCCACCCTGCTGCAGGCGCTGGTGCCCGGTGGCTCTCCCCGCCCCCGCTCCGTTCGTGCACACAGCTGCCCGCTTCAGCAGAGCATGGGGCTCTCTGCTTTCTACCTCACTGTGTAGACAGGACAGGTCTTGAACTCAGAGATCTACCTCTGGTGCTGGGACTAAAGGTGTGCGCCACCATGTCCAGCCAGAGACTACTGCATCTTAGGACAAGAAGCCCTGGTCAGGTTCAGGAGCTCTTGACAACCTACTCCACTTGTTATTCCAGGAGACCAGTACTCCTTTCTAGTATACACTTCCGTGGGCTTAGAGTGACTCGCCAGAGCCCTGCTGTCTCCCCACTTCCTAACACAGCTGCCCCGTGGGAACCAGGTTTCCAAAACAGACCCCACGGAATCTGGAGGTCTCATTATCGGCACTAAAGGTATCAGAGCTGAATATTCCACAGCCCGCTGGCCTGGAATCTGGAGAATGAGTTGGTCCTTCGATAACCTTCAGTTGAATTTCCAGGGTGCTCCAAACTCTGTCTCTCCACCCACCACTGTCTGCCTTATGCGCATGCGCAGGGTGTGAAGGCCCACTGAGCTAGCCGAGCTGCTTGTTGCCTCCAGGCTTTCTGTCTGAGGTTGGCAGAGCCGGCTCAAGCTGCGGTGGGGGTGGAAGAGTGTGTGGTGCTAGGAAGACAGGAAGTGGGGGGCATCCCGCGGAGCATCGTGGGGGCGTGGCGGGAACGCGAAGCCATTTAGATAAAAAGGTGGTACCCTGGGACAGCGCTGTAATTTCCCCTGTCAGGTCGGCTGAGTCTTTCTTAGAAAAACTTGCCTGAGTTTGCCTGAGCCTGGGGGAGCCCGGGGTGGGGGAGGGGCTGTGTGGAGCTGGCAGGCCGGAGGGACACCGGGCCCTACAGGTCCTCACGGGATGGCAGCTGCCCAGGTGTCTGATGTGTATTTAGCCCTGGTAGCGATGCCCTGTGGTAGAGGCCACCCATCTGGACTAGCCCCCCCGCGGAGATCCATCTGGGCCCCCGTCAGGAAGACTCAGAGGACAGCAGTGAGAATGGTTCTGTGTGAGCCTCAACTGGTCTCCTTTCTGGCTGCCGCCCTGGCTTGATTCTGCTGCTTGCTGCAGGGTGATTCCCACTAGACCCAGTGGATGTCTGGGAAACAGTGACATGTGTGTGGTCTGTGCGACTGTGTCACAGGTACCCGATGCTGTGTGGTACTTCCTGGAAGACCAAGTGAGTATGCCCAGGTTTCTTGGACCTGCTTACTGGGGGCCTCACAGTAAGGAGGGTACGTTACAGTCATGACTGCCTGTGGTACCCAGTGGGAGGGGAAGTGAGATTTGAGCCACCCACAGTGTTGACTTGGGCAGTTCCCACAACCTTTGATGAGTACCTCAGAGAGGATGGTGATAGCTCTTGGTGGAGAAATTTCTCAGTTGTGAGGTAGGTAGTCAGTGTGTGGAAGGGACTTTTAGGCTCAGGTGTGACTCCTGTCAGGAAGTTCCCTCTGTCACTGGTAACTTGACCTAGAAGTGTTTCAGAGGCATTGATACTGTACCTAGGCCACGGCCTTTATTAGAAGGCAGTGTCTGAGGGTAGGGGTGGATCAGTTGCTTGCCTCATGCCGTGTAAGCATGAGGAAGAGTTCAGATCCCTGCCACCAACACAGAAGCCAGGTGTGGGGCTGGAGGGCTGCTGCGGTGCGAAGGAATGCTTGCCGCTCTTACGGATGACCGAAGTTTCACTCCTAGCAGGGGTCAGGTGGCTAATTGCTGACTGTGACTCCATCTCCAGGGATTTTGAAGATGCCTTCGGCCTTTGTAGGCACCTGCCCTCATGTGCACACAGACCCTGCCCCCAGACATGTGACCAGAAACTAAACACATTTGAAAAAAAAAATATAAGAGTCAGGTGTGTGTCTGTACCCTGGCCTGGTGTCTGGGGACAGAGATTGTTAGGTCCAGGGAATTCTACCAGAAACAACAAGTCATTTAGACAATAAAACAATTAGAAATAAGAACTCCAGGCTCAATGACAAAACTGAGATTCTGTCTCACAAACAGTGCACAGACATTGATCTTTGACCTCCACATGTGCGCACACGGGCAAGCTCACCCACTCATGTATGGACAAACATACCTGAGCAAACCCGTCTATACAAAACACACCACACACACACACACACACACACACACACACACACACACATACACACTCTGTTGTACAACAGAGAGAAATTACTTTAATAAGTGGTGTTATCTAATTAGATATCCATAGGGGGAAATCATGTATTTTTTTTATGCCTATCTTCCTTTAAATTCAGGGTGAAGTACTAAAGAATAATGACTCAAACTTCAAAAGACAGAACTAATAAAGCTTGAGAGAGAGCAGGTCTGCAGTACCTCGGCGAACACATTCATTCCCTCGCCAGGATGTAAAAGAGGTGCCCAGGGGAAAGGTTAGTCAGGGGGACTCTGCGGAGAAAGGCATTCCTGTGGCCCTGATGGCATCAGGAGTATGAAGGGGCAGCTGTGGAGCAGGAGGTATCTGAAAGATGACACTCTGACAGAGGGACTTTTTTTTTTTTTTTCCAGAACACACAATGAGCACGGAGAGACAAAACTGTCCCAGGAAAATAGGAACTGCTCAGAAAAGGACCCGTGTCCTCGAGCCAGCAGGAAGCCACAGAGGGGTGTACTCCTATGTCTTGATTTATGTGGGGCAGAGCTGACAGGAGCCAGTCTGGGGGAGTATGGAGCAGCTAAGCCCATTTGCTGCTGCTTGGGGTTCTCACAGATGCAGCTGGTCTTAGAGGGCTGAGGGTCTCCCGGGGGCAGGCTTCTCTGGGGTCCCTGTTAGATGGCTGGGAGTGTCTAGAAGAAAGTAAGAAAGCTATGCAGTGGATTTGCTGCATGCCTGCCTCAATGGACCATATACATGCACACGATGCAGGAAACGGTTTAACGGATGTCCTAAAAGGTTAAACTACAAGGGAGTTTAAAATGGTGCACTTAGCTAGAGTTATGACTCAGCAGCGGAATACCTGCCCGGCTTGCAAGAGTCCTTGAGTTTGATTTCCCTGTGCCGTGAATAAGCCGAGGCATGAAACATTCTAAGGCCTGAGAAGGGCACCTTGGCATTTTCTACCCAAACAATTGCAATCCTATCTCTATTACCACACAGAGACCTGGGCGAGATGGGTTTTCTCATGCCTAAAGCATAGCGTTGGAGATGTCAGTGTCTACGGCTCGGTGGCTGCCTATCTGGGCTTGGCGCTCTCCGTAAGGGGTTGGCTCACTGATGAACAACTCAGTCAGGATGTTCGCGGCCTGTGGGGGCAGGTGGTCTCCATGGCAGTAGGAAAAAACTCTGCCATAGTCCATATGCCTCCTGTGTTTTTGTTGGGATCATAAGAACGGATCACCTGTCGGATGTGAACCTACATGTCGGATAAGAAGCACAAATCATCATCATAAACTAATAAGATTCTGTGTTGCTTTGTAGCTTGCAGTGTTCTATGTGTGTTTGCCAAGGTCTTGTCTCCATGCTTTCTTCAAATTATGACATCTTAGAGCTGTGTGTGTGTGTGTGTGTGTGTGTGTGTGTGTACGTACATGTGTGGTATATGTGCTCATGTGGTCATGTGCATGTGCATCCATGTGTTTCAGCTTATGGAGGGTAGAGGTTGATACTATTGAGTGTCTTTTTTTTTTTTTTTTTTTTGGTTTTTCGAGACAGGGTTTCTCTGTGTAGCTCCGGCTGTCCTGGAACTCACTCTGTAGACCAGGCTGGCCTCAAACTCAGACATCCGCCTGCCTCTGCCTCCCAAGTGCTGGGATTACAGGTGCGTGCCACCACAGCCCGGCTTGAGTGTCTTTCTTAATCACCTTCACTATAATTTTTGAAAGGGGGGTGTCTCTGCATGAACCCAGAACTCACCAATTTGGTTTCACAGGCTGGTCCTGGTCAGTGAGCTCCAGGCATCTTTCTGCCTCTACCTTCCAGTGTTGAGATTAAAACGTGCACTCCCATGCCTGGCTTTTCACATGGGCTCTGTAGATGTGAAACCGGGCCCTCATGCTGAGCCATCCATCCAGGCCCACTGTACAGTCCTGTGTCATTAAGCTACTGCGCTCTCATTAACCCCTGGTCGTCTTGATGACTTTCACCCTCTGGTTTCTTTTGTGGGGACTGCCATCTTGGTAATGGACTCCAGGGTCATCCCTGTCCCTTCAAGCTGGCAGACCAAAGCTCCACAGCCTAGGGACTGATGAGCAATCGAACTATTGTCTCCTGGCTCTGAAGCCTGGAAGCCTGAGGCCAAGGCACTGCTTGAGTTCTGGTGAAGGCCCTCACGCAGGCCGTAGACAGCTGCTATCTCCTTGAGGCCTTGCCTAGCAGAAAGCAAACCTGCCCTATGGGGGGCTCTCAGAGCACTCACCCCACTCTCAAGGCTCTACCGTTGAGACCTAGTTATCTCTCAAAAGTCTCATATTCCCTCTCCATCCTTTTGAGGGTAGTGGTGGTGACAATTTCTATCTATGAACTTTGGAGAGATACAGATCCTCAGGCCAAGCAGGCTTTGCTTCTGAGCTTGCAGGGGTTACCCTGGGCTCTCATCTTAGCCGTCTTGGTTACCAAGGCCTAAAGCAACAAAGGATGCGCTTGTCTGCAATGATTGAGCAGACTCAGCTAGACTCCCGGAGCCCTTGCTTTCAGACCAGGAAGGTTGAGGAGCAGCAAGGCAGCCGCTGTGCAGATGAGGCTGGTGCAGATCTTCACACACGCCCAGGCACACATCTCCCTGGATACACAGAGTATCCAGGAGAACATTTGGACCCGAGGCATACATGAGGACTCGGAGTGCAAGTTCCCAGCTTGAGTAGCCAGTGCAGGGAGAATGTGGCAATAGGGTCATGCACAGGGACAGTCTGGTCCCTCTTTCCACAGGCTCGGGGCAATGTGGTCACTTGATGGTTTGCACGAGCTTCTGTTCTCCTCTCAGTAGATGTTGTGTTGCAAGAGGGCAATCCCACAGTGCTCCGGGAGCCTCCTCGAGGATGCTCCATGGACCCACATCCCTAATCCCCCCTCCACTTCCCACCTGCATCAGGTACCATTTGTCCATGTTGTTTCTGCTCCAGGGAAATGGAGGACCCATCCCACAGTTCTTTGTTTTGAAACGGGGTCTTATATTGCTCAACCTGGTCTTGGGCTCCCTAAATAGTTGAGATTGACCTTGATCTCATGATCTTCCTGTCTCTTCCTCTCCAGTTCTACCAGTACAGGTGTGCACCACCATACCAGGCTCTTACCATTCTTTATTTGGCGCCTCTGTGGTAGAAGAACCGGGCTGGAGCTCACATTTATGACTGGCTCCCTCCCTCCTCCCTTCCTCCCTTTCTTCATGGTCGGCTGTGGATTGGAAGTCCAAGGATCTAGTAGTTGTTCAGTCCCACGAGGCTAGTTGTTTGTGCTGGTCTTCTGTAGAAGTAGGTTCCAACAGATGTGCTGGCAAGTCAGTGCAAGTAGGCAAAGAAGAGCGAGTCTTCCTTCTTCCAATGTCCTTGTGTAGGTCTCTAGAAGAAGGTGTGGCCCAGATTAAAGGTGTGTATCACCACACCTGGATCTTGGACTTGCTTTGTCCCAGGCTGACCTTGAACTCAGAGATCTCCTTGCCTCAGTCTCCTGGGATTACAGGAGAGTACTGTCTTGCCTGGGCCTAAGCTTTTCATGGCCACTGTGCCTCAAGATCTCCATGCCAAGGTCCAGGTCAGAAACTTGTGTCTTCCAGCCTCAAGATCTGGATTACAGGTGAGTCCTGCAATTCTGGATTGTAATTCAGTTGACAACGGAAAATAGCTATTACACCACCTGTCTCTATAGCCTTCCTCCAGCAGCAGGATTTATAGCGTGTTCCACCATATCCAACGTTTTACATAGATGCTAGAGACCAAATTCAGGTCTTTGTGCCTGTGTGGCCAGCTCTTTACTGACTATCTATGCAGTTCCCCCAAAGGTCAGTTTTCTAGATGAAAATATGTAAGCTGAGTAATTGGCAAAGGAGTGTTCATATGTGTGTGTGTGTGTGTGTGTGTGTGTGTGTGTGTATGTTTGAGAGAGAGAGAGGAGAGAGGAGCTTCTTTAAAGGGATTTCTTTCAGACAACAGCACTCTTGAATGTTTTGGTTGCAGGCACTTGCATTGCTTTTAATTATTACTGGCGTTGATTGCTGCAGAAGAGTATCTGGATAGCATCCATCTGACTCATAGCTGCTGTCTACTCCCCAAGGCAGATCTTTGGGAAGGCCCTGTCTTTAACCTTGGTGCAGTCAGTGGTGTGGACACAGTTGACCAGAGTTTCTACATTGGGACAGTATCTTCTGCATCCCATAATTTGCATCTGTATGATGTTGGGTGAAATGCTTATTTTCACATGTCAAAGTTCCTGTTACAGGCAGGCTGAATCAAGAAGGGCAGTAGTGGGGGAGCTGGGGGAATGGCTCAGGCTCTGAAGAGCCTGCCACACAGGCACAAGGACCTGAGTTTGCATCCCCAAAATCTATATAAAAATATAGCATGGTGAAGCATGGCTACAACTTCATCACTGACATACACCATGGATGGAGACAGCAGATTCCCGAAGCTCACTGGCCAGGCAGCCCTAGATAAATCAATGACCTTCAGGTTGAGCAAGAGATACTGTCTCAAAAGCATAGATTGCAGGGCTGATGAGGCAGTGTGGTAAGTAAAGTCCCTGCTAAGCAAGGTCGAGGAGCCGAGTCCTGTCCCTGAAACCCATATGAACGTGCAAAGAGAAAAACCAACTCCTTAGAGTTTGTCCTCTGACCTCTACACATGTATACACATCGCATGTATGCAATAACAAACTAAAAAATGAGATAAAATTATAAGTGGAGGATGATCAATGATAAGTGCCTGATACCAACCTCTGGCCTCTACGTGCATGCATGCACACACATGTACAAACACCCATGCATGCACACACATGCACAAACACCCATGCATGCACACGCATGCACAAACACCCATGCATGCACATGCATGCACAAGCACCCAATACTCATTTGTACAAACCTACGCTCACAAGTACATACATTACACACAGACACACCACACCACACCACACAAAGATGAACATTGTTGGGAAGACTGACTAGCCTGGGGACAAGGTAGCTCAGGCCCTAAATGGCGCAAGCTCAGGAGGTGGAGTTGGTCTCAGTATTCTCTTCTTTGGGTTGGACTACAATAGTTACTGAACTTCAGGACAGACTTCTTGATCTCCTTAACTCTCTCCAGTGTGGAAGAGAGAGTATATTCTTGTTTCCCTAGCTGGGCTAGCAGGTCAATACCCAGCCTTGAGATTGCCAGGCCAAACCCAACCAGGTCTGAAGTGCCATGTCTCCTGGAGGTTGGACTCTTTCATCTCCATCTCCACAACAGGCCTTTAAACCTCTGGTTGAGAATAAGAATGGTCTGGCTCTGGCTTCTGAGTGTTGTGTACTGTGTTTACCACAGGAGCAATGGGTCAGAGAAAAGGCATGACCTGCCTGTTGTAAGTTCCACATTGTGCAACTGCTGAGTCCTGGTAACATGGCCTGCTTGGCTGTTTGTGAGAGGTATGCTTCTTCCAGAGGTCAGAGAGGAGTGGGAAGTCCTTCCAGGCACTTCCTTTAAGAAGACAAACTTGGAGAAGCAAGATATAAGACACCTCCTCAAGGAACTGGGAAGCAGAAGCCGGTGACAGAGACGCTTCGTGGTCACCTGAGTAGAGGACAGCATGGCCACCCAGTCTGCACCTCTTCTCCACAGTGTCCCTAGTGGGTGCTTTGATTTGAAGCCAGAGCATTGTGGCTTTATGCCCTAGGTGGGAGGCCATTTCTGTTTCTCTTCCTAGGGAAGTGCCTGCCACAGGGCCCAGTGAAAGGTGTCTCGAGCTCAGCTCTTCAGTGTAAGATGTCCCCTACAAGCCATGGAGGATTCTCCTCCCCCAATCCCTTCCTCTTAGTGCTCCCCATGAGACTTGAGCTCCTGAGCAGCTTATATATCCTGACCATGGAATATGGTGACTGAGGAGAAGGAGGACCTTAATCCCCACCTGTCCCCATGCACCCGTGTGGAATTCCCTCCTCCACCCCTACCTGGTCCTCGGGACAGGGCCCCTTTAAAAGGCCACAGAGAGGACAAGATGTCAGGCCATGACATTTTCTGTTTGTAACTTTTGGCAGACTCATCACTGTGCTTAGAATGCCTGACCCATTTGTGTGGTCAGCTTTGTGTGACCTCTTTTGTCTCTCAGGTTCCCCTCACCCACCCTCCCTGTCTGGCTCCCATGCCCAGGGCATACCCTACAAACTCCTCACTACAGTATTCTGTCCCAGACTCTGGGTATGTGGCTTCTCAGCCTCCTGCCTCTTGATCTACTTGCTATCCAGTTAGAGACACAGCCTCTTCTGCCACACCCACTGATGCCTTTTAACACTGATCTGGCTATATGTTGTGGCATACAGAAGCACCCTAAAGCTTAGAGGTCTAAAGCAACAATGCTGGGCTGTGATATCTCAGCAGGCTGAGAGTGCTTTTTCTACAAGAATGAGGACCTAAGGTCAAGACCCCAATATCTCTGTAAAACACCAGACTGTGGCCCTAGCATTAAGAGGCAGAGATAAGCTGATCCTGAGAGTTTGCTGACTAATCAGCCTCTCTAAACAGCAAACTTTCAATTCTGTGGGAAAATGGGTCTCAAGGAAAACTACAGTGGGGAGTAATAGAGGCAGATACCCCATGTCCTGCTCTGACCTCCACATGTATGTACATGGGCACACATCCACACATGCATGCACCCACACATGCAGGCGTTCTACATAAAATATGACCAGCAACCCTTAAAACGTAATGATCCTTAATTCTCTCCCATGTGCTCTCTGCCTGGTGGTCCACACTTGGGGTTCCTCCATGATACCCCTCAAACTGGAATCATCTGAAGGCTTGGAAATTGCATCAAGCATACATACAGCCATGGCTGCTGGCTTTCAGATTTCAGAAGTCTGAAGGTCAAGGGTACAGGGTCCCCACCTCTTATAAACATGGCCATAGCAGAGCCAGAACAGCCATCTCTAGGGCAAACCACTTAAGCTGACCCAATTTCAGGAGGTGCGGGGTGTATGGCTGTGTCTAAACCACTTCACCTTCCCTCTGATGCTGTTTCCACCTCTGCGCCTTCCCACCCCACCCGGCAGCAAAGTCATGCCGACAAAGACCTCATCTGACATACGTATTAGCAGCCCTGTACCTGGAACCCCCACACTAAAGTGGAAAAAGCAAACGATCCATCTCTGTTGCATTTGACACAAGAAAAGTTTCTATTAGATTGGCAGCAAAGCAATAACATTTTAAACTTATTGGATTTCATATCTAGGAGTTTTGCCTGCATGTCTGTCTGTATACCATGTGTGTGCTTACTGCCTTCGGAGGTCAGAAGACGGTCTCAGACTCTCTGGAGCTGGAGTCAGTCACGGATGGTTGTTAGTCACCATGTGGGTGCTGGGCATAGAAGCCAGGTCCTCGGGAGGAGCAGCCAGCGCTCTTAACCACCTACCCGCCTCTCTGGCCCTAGCAGTAACATCTTAGCAGAGAGACAAGAACAAGTAGCCAAGGTGAAGTTAGTCACCCGGAGCCAGGCTGCCCCTCCTCCTCATTCGCTTTCCTCACCTAATGAGTTTTAAAGCACATTCCTGGCTCACGCTGGAAACAGGATGAGGGGCGAGGATTTCACAAACCCCTGCGCCACCTTCACTGCCTTTGTTGGGGAATTTCCACACGGCCTTTGGGGGCAATGACATTTATCCCTGATTGGATAGACTCTCAATGTCATGTTATACCTGCTGTGTATGGACCTTGGCTCATTGAATCCTGTGTGTGTGTGTGTGTGTGTGTGTGTGTGTGAATAGTGAATGTGATGTGTGTGGTAGATGTATGTATATGTCTGTGTGTGTCTGTGTGTAGTGGATGTGTGTGTATGTAGAGGATGTGTATGTGTATGTAGTATGTGTGTGTAGTGTGTGTGTGCATGCATGTGTGGTATTTGTGGTGTGTGTGTGTGTGTGTGTGTAGTGGATGTACGTGTGTGCATGCATGTGTGGTGTTTGTGGTGTGTGTGCATGTCTGTGTGTGTAGTGGGTGTGTGTGTAGTCGATGTGTATGCGTAGTGTGCGTATATGTGTGTGTGTGTATGTATGCATGTATGGTGTTTGTATATCTGTGTTTGTAGTGTGTGTGTGCACACATGCATATATGTGTGGTATTTGTGTATGTGGTGTGTGTGTGTGTGTGCATGTGTGTGCGTACATGTGTGCTTACGATCAGGAGCCCAGAGGACAATCTTGGCTGCTGTTTCTCAGACTCCATCTACCCTGATCTTTTTGAGACAGAGTCTTTCACTGGCCTGGAACTCCCAAGCAGCCTGGAATCGCTTCCCACTGAGCTCCAGGGGCCCCTGCCCTTTGTCTCTGCCTTCCCAGTGTTGGGATCACAAGAGCAAACAGGCACACTACGTGACTGTATCTGACTTTACACCTTTTAGTGTGTGTGTACGTGTGTGTGTATGTGTGTATGAACGTGTTCTCTGGAGCTGGGGTTATAGGTGTTGCTTGCTGTGGGATATGGGTGCTAGAGAATCCAAACTCGGATTCTCTGCGAGAGCAGGGCATACTTGTAACCGCCAAGGCATCTGTCCACCTCCACGTCTGGTCTTCTTTACACAGACTGTGGAGATGATACTCAGGTCTAAGGCAAGTACTCTTCTGAGTATCTTCCCAGCCCAGCTTCTTACATTCAGACGACCTTACCTAGTTGACTGTCAGCATTCCCACTCAAAAAAGCACAGATCCAAGTTCAGATGAAGTGCCAGGCCTGTGCTTCACCCCAGCTCATGCTCTCCACTTCCCAGCAAGCTGCCACCAGGTCATGGTAACTCTTTGGCTGGTGCCTCTCAATGGTCCTGGGACCCCGGTCTCTCCTGCCATTCCCAATGTGGACTCACATCAGGCAGGACTGAGAGGAAGGAAGGTATGAAGCCACAGAGTCTAGTCTGCTGGACGGCCTGTGGGCGGGTGGGCGGGTCCACCATGAGCAGTCAGTCAGTCAGTCAGTCAAGAGAAAAGTGTGAAAATAAACTCTGGCCTATGACCGGGAAGCCAGCGAAGGCTAATGGGAGCTCTATGTGAAAAGTCAATGTGGACAAAGCCAAGTTTATTTGCACTTGGCTAGCGATCCACTTCCTGTTTCTAAGAAAAGAGGCCCCTCCCTGGTGGTCATAAAGCATTTCTTACAAAATAGCTTCTTGCTGATCCCAGGCCAGCCACTCAGCAGCATGGCACGTGGCCTGTACTTCCTACAGTATGAACATGTTCTGGGCGAGCAGTCGGGACTGAGAGTGGTGGCTGGAAAGCTTTGGGCCGTGGTCCTCTGGGTGTGAGAGCAGGGGTGGCTTGTGGGGGTGGGGGTGGGGGTGGGGTGGAGGAGGTTGGAGGTCCTTTCCCTCTGTACTCGGGTGTCAGCGCAGGTCAGGTGTGTGTTCAGGCATTGTGTGCACGAGCGCACAGGCATGTGGAATTGCAGGTGCATTTAGAGCTCAGAGAGCAAGGGTAGGTGTGCGTGTTTTGGAGACAGGGTCTCCCTCTGCCCTGGGACTGACCAGTTAGGCAGTGGCTGACCATTAAGGCCCAGTAGTTCCACCTCCCCAGCAGTGATTTTTACCAGTGCTTACAGCTACGCTTGGCATTTTATGTGGGTTTTGGGCCTTGAACTCGGGTCCTTAGGCTTGCATGACAAATACCTCCCTGGCTGAGCCATCTCTCCAGCCCAGAGTGTGTTTTGTTTTTGTTTTTGTTTTGTTTTTAATAAGGACAATTGTCACATCTGGCTAGCAGACTTTCTGAAGTCCTTATTCTAAGCTGACCATGTGCAAAGACCTTCCTTCCAAAGACGGTCCCAACCACAGGTTCTGACTTTAGCAATTTAGTTTTAACAGAGGAGATTTTGAAAGTCTTCTTTCTAGTCTGTGTCGTTACAAACCTCTCATGCCCGGCTAATGAACTC
Source organism: Apodemus agrarius (assembly GCA_964023405.1). Taxonomy (NCBI): domain Eukaryota; kingdom Metazoa; phylum Chordata; class Mammalia; order Rodentia; family Muridae; genus Apodemus; species Apodemus agrarius. The sequence continues at coordinate 12,293,024 of OZ030019.1, read as the reverse complement.
CCTGCACAGAGGAGGCAGGGTGTGGGCGAAGTGACAAAGGTGTCCATCCCACCTTCCCACAGTCGCAGCAGGAGGAGATCAGCTGCTCTCTCTGTCCCACGGACACACCCTGGAACTCAATGTGCTGGGCCTTCTCCTGTCACCTGTAAACAAGTCCTCCTGAACAGAAGGCAGCATCCGTGTGCCCTGAAACGGCTCCCAGGACACAACATACTGGGTCCCCTTTGAGCCCCGCTTGGAGCCGTCACAGGCATAAGCCTTTGCTGGTAGGAGAAGACACGGATGCTCTTAGTACGCTTCAGGTAAAAACACCGCGCGGAAAGGGTTCTTGACAGCTGCTTGTTTTCTGCTGTTGTGACTGTCCCTGAGAGCGGGACATGTGGATAAGCTGATCGGGGTATACACTCTGAAGGTTGAGCTTTCTTCAAGGGACACCTCAGGGCACCGCAGTGGTCTGGCTGAGGCCAGGAGACTATGTCTCCTTCTCCCTTCCCTGGAAGTGCTTGCTGCCTTGGAGCAGAAGGCTGCCTGTTGGAGTAGCCAGAATCCACTTCGGTTCTGCCTCTGGGACCCTGCCTCACTGGCACCAGCACAGGGCAGGCATAGAGCAGGTTCTGAGGACATGCCTGAGTGGATGGGAAGGAGGGAAAGTCACCTTTCTGGGGCCTCTTTGGCCTCTGTCAGCTGCCATGCAGGCCCATCACCGCCTGAGCTTGCAGATTCCCTCTCCCTCTACAGCAGGTTAATTGTGGGTCCTAGGAACAGGAACACGGAGTCAAAGATAGTGGCGACCCAGGGATCCCAGTTGTGGCTGGGTCACTGCCAAGTGTCACACGGAGCTGTATCATACCAAAGCTTGCATGGTGGTCCCCAAGGCCTGTGGGAGGGCTGCTCTTCTGTGAGTGGAGGGCCCTGTGTGTGGAGAGCTCAGCGTTCAGCACATCCATAGCCAGTGGCTGTTGGCTTCTGATGATCATCAGTGCCTGAGGGGCACACTAAAAGAAAGTCATGTGTGTACATGCTCTTACACACATGTGTGCACCCAAACCACACCCACATGCACACTGACACCAACCTGCACTCTCACACGTGATTCCATATCCACACACACATGTGAACATCCATGTAACACACAGGCACACACGCACACCCAAAACACATGAACGCACACAAGAATACACACTCAAACTGCCCTGTTGTAGTTTGAACAAGCCCACGGGCTTATGCACACATGTATGCAACACACCTAAACTACATGTACATGTCGCATACACACCCAGACCCACGTGAACGCATAAGCAAACCACACCCAATGCATATGTATATGCATCCGTTCACATGCAACCCATATGTACCTGCATACAAATACATGCATACTCAAATACACACACACACACACACACACACACACACACACACACATGGCACTCACATAGGCCCAAGCTGCTCTGGCTAGAGGAAGTGCTGATTTTAAAAAGAAAGCTCACACCCTTACACAGAGTTTCACAACCCCCTGGTGTTCTGCTCCCTCCCCTGTCAGCACAGTAGAAACACACTTATAGCAGAAGCCACTGTGCTTAGCTCTGGTCTCCAAAGCAAATGGTCCAGCCCCGGGCACAGTGCCAGGGACCCCCGGATGGCCCTGTTTGGGGGCTCCTCCATCTGTATCCTTCACCTGCAGCTACCTGCTCTTCGGCTGACTCTTCCAGCATTGAGGAAGGACAGACCCCTCTGGAGGTGTCCCTGCACCTCCACAGCTGAGATGCAGTGTCAGAAGCAGCAGCGCTGCCGGGTGAAGCAGAGGCTGTGCCTGTGGCTGCCACTGCTCTGTCCCAATAGGTTCCAAGAGACCCATACACGTATTTTCCACAGCATGCTTGCTTGCTCCATCCAGGCATTTCAGGTGGGTTGGAGGCGTGGTCTATGTCAGGAAGTCAAGTGTAGGCTTTTTCAATCAAGAGCCCTGTGAAGACCCTTGTATGCTCCTGCTTTGGGAGCCTCATATAGGCAGGATGGCTCTCTTTGCCAGTAGACACATGGATGAGGCTTTTAGAGACCAGACCGGCAGTGTCAGTGGTCTAGAGGTCATCAGATTAAAGGTGTCATGTACCGTGGAGTCCCATAAGGAGTCGGAGGTCTCCACTTGTCACCTTTTGACCCTGCCCTGTAATTCCGACTGGGAAAGTGCTGAACTCAGCCTTTGAGCTGTTTTATTTCACGTTCTTTATTTTCATCATTGCCGCTGTGTGAGACAGGCTTTCATCTTTCCCAGACTGGCACTGAACTGATTATGTAGCCAAGAATGACTCTGAACTTCTCTGATCCTTCTGCATCTACCTCCCGAGTGCCGGGAAGCCAGGCCTGCCCCGGCATGCTTGTTTTTAAAGCCTCATTTTAAATAAGCATGCTTAGTGATGCTGGCTCCTGAGGACCGCAGGTGACCCTGGACCGGGAGCATTCCTGACTCTCAGAAAACTGTTCCTTTGGGGAGGGAATTATTTTCACCTCCCATGGCTGCTTAACCACTCTAATCCCAGGGGACTAGAAATAGAAACACTCAGCACCACTAAGTCCCTGTGGTCAGGAGTCTGGGCACACACACGTGTACGGTTCAGCTGGATCTCTGCCTAGGGTCCTTGGAGGTGCTGGGTGGGGTCGCACGCAGTCCTTTTAAGGCTCGGCAGGACTTAACTTTAGCACTGCTCTGACCAATATGCAATACAAAGGAGGAAAGACTTATTTAGTTCACAGTCTTAGACGGTTCTGCCCACAGTTGCTTGGCCCATGCACCCCTGCAAGACATCATGAGAGCAGCAGACAGGAAGTAGAGACAAGGGGCATATAGATAGAAGCCCACACAGGATACAGCTCCCAGGGACATACTCTTCCGATGACTTCCACCAACCAGACCCCATATCCTGCCTTTCACAGTCTCCCACTAATGCCAGGATATAATGACTCCATCAAGGGATTAAGCCATTCCTGGAGCCGGAGCCTTCCCCGGGCTGATCACGGTGGCCAGACAGAAGTGGACCTCCCTGGTCTCTAAGGCATTCCTCCAGCCAGTCAGCCAGAGAAGCAGAGCGGGCCCTGCAGGTGTCCCGTCTCTGTGCAGGCTGCTCAAGCGGCGGGCATTAAGTCCTAACAGTCTTGGAGACTGAACGTTCAAGAGCGAGGTACTGGCAGACTTGGTGTCTGTGGAGAACCCACTTCTCGGTTCATAGATCCTCGTGCGGCAGCAAAGGTGAGAGACGTCTCGAGGCCTCCTCAGTGAAAACACCGTCTCCTCCGGACTTGACTGGTTTCTAAGTCTCCAACTCTGGGGACCCTTACACAGAGGCTAGGGGGTCACTATGAAATTTAGGGGCGTGAGTATTCAGTCTGTTGAACTCTGACTCCCTCATGACTGATACAGTCCCTTCCCGGCTGTTGGGGGTCTTGGCCTCTTCTTAAAAACGTGTGTGTGTGTGTGTGTGTGTGTGTGTGTGTGTGTGTATGTGTATGTGTGTGTGTACTAGTGTGTAACTGTGTAACTGTGGAGGTCAGAGGATAGCTCTAAGGAGTCATTTATCTCCTGTTACCTCGTGGGATCCAGACTTTGGACTCAGGCCGCGGTACTGCACAGGTTCCCCCGCCTGCTCAGTTGTCTTGCCCATTCTAAGTCTCCTTAGAATGGTGAGAAAGCCTTACTTAGAGCTGCTCTCAGTACTCAGACCTGGGCATGGGAAGACAAGCTCCCAGATAGGAATGGGGCTCAGGTAGGGGAGTGCTTGTGGGAGGGAGGGAGGGAGGGAGGGAGGGAGGGAGGGAGGGAGAGTGAATGAAAGAGAGGGAGACTGTGAGAGAGCAAAGCCCCTAACTTTGACTTGCTCCAGACCCAGCCGAGAGGCAGGCGTGGCCTGAGTGGGGAGATGGGAGCTCAGAGGACCCTGACTCTGTGGGTTTGAGGTTAAGTTGGAGGGAGTTTTGCTGATACAATTTCCTTAAACACTTTGCGGGTTTTCTGTGAAGCTCAGTGAGACCTGCTCCATTAGAAAAATGCAGTAACCACAGATCTCTTTGATATGCGTTCTTCTCTACCTTGGGCTTTCGCTGTGATAGTCAATACCCACGGGCTTCCTAAAGGCTCATCATCGGTGTCATCCGTGGTGACAGCTGAGCTTTCACGAACTGGGGGGCAGGCACAAGCTGGATCTCGCAAAGATGTCTGGGCTCCACAGAGTGAATTAGATGCCTTGGTCATCCCAGGGTCTGTACAGGTTGGATAGTCATTTATAAACACACATGCACCCCTCCACACATGCATATGCACACACATGTGTGCACAGACACACACTTACACATGATTATCTGAAGCTATGTAGAATTCTGAACCCAGTGAAGAGTCATTTTCAGGTCTGGGACAGAGACAGCTTCATTACCTGTTCTGTTTGCCCCGCCTCAGAGACCTGCCACCCTCCCGGCTTCAGCACACTGTCATAGACAACTGTCTTTGGGGGCTCCAGGACATGGGAATGAAGCTCAGAATGCCATCAGAATGACCTTTGCCTCCTTTATATCCAAAGATGCCCGGTAGCATGTCCCATTGCGGGGAGGAGTCTTGAGACCATCCCTAAAGCAGCGTGACTTCAAATCGTGTACCGATCTAGGTGTTGAGGGTTGTCAACGGTCTTAACCTGTATGGAGCGACCCGCTCTGGCTTCAGTTCTGGAAGGGGGGCGGGGTACACAGATTCTACAGGGGCTGAAACCATGCTGAGCCGACCTAAAGAAAATCTCTTCCGTTGTCAGTGATGGGACATGTGGCTTATAAGACCAGAATGGGGGCAGAAGTGCAGGTCCGAGCCCGACTGAAGTGTGACACAGGCTACTACTGTGGTGATTTCAATCTGTCTTTGGGTCGAAGACTGTGCCCTACTGCCTGGCCCTCCCAACATTCTGTGGCCACTGGGTCTTTGGCTGGTGAGCAAATGACTAACAGAATAGGCTAAGTTGCAAATCATGGGTGCCAGAGAGCTTTGCACTGGTTCCTTCTCCAGGGCTGCCCATAAAAAACAAACAAACAAACAAACAAAAAAAAAAACAAAAAAACAAAAAAACAAACAAGCAAGCAAAAAAACCGAAAGCAAGTGGCTGATCACCCCTCCCCCATTCTGCCTGTAACTCCTGCGGGTCTGCTCTCCCGGCAATGCCTAGATGGCAGAGACTGCAACCCACGCTGTTAGAGGTAACTTACAGGCACCTCAGCATGCCACAGGCTGTTAAAATGGATGCGTGGTTTCACTCATCAGCTCTTTCCAATATCTTATGAGCATTTTGGGGGGGGGGAGCAGAATGAACCCCCAGGAGTCCTGATTGCAGCCCCTTCCTTCCCAAGCAACAGCCTCGGCTGTTGTGCTTAGAGCTTGTGACAGGACAGAGCCTAGTTCATCTCTGGCCACGTCTCCTGGAGCAGTCATCCGAAAAGCCTGGGACAGACACTCTAAAATAGCAGCTGCGGGTGTTGGGGTTGCTGCATTCTACACTGTCAGCACCTAATTACGAAGGCTAGCATGCCATTGGCAGCCTGACAGGACAGGTAGGCCTGAGGCCTCTGCTCTCTCCTGACAGATGTGCAGTGTAGCCTGGGTAGGAACTGGCTCGGGCAGCTGTCAGGGTTTCCCCACATGAAAGGGGCCCAGGTACTACCAGACATGGTTCATGAATTACGCCTAACTTGCTTCCTGACAGCCACAGTGGCAGGCCAACCTGCTGCCCAGAAAGGAGTCTCAAGTTTCCTTGGTCAGCTCTAGTCTTAGGGTCGTGTGGAGCCTGGTGTCCTAGGCCTTTGTTAGATTATCTGCTAAGTCTGCAGCCATGGCCCCAGCTGGTGGAAGAAATTCTACAGAGAATGTCAAAGAACACTTAATGGAGCCATCTTTCCTGCAGACGGGTCGGCAGCTCCTTAGACTCCTGGTCTGGCTGGCTGCCTAGCCTGGGGAGGCAAGAAGAGCTCGTAAAATTTGATGGGCTGATGGGGCTTGTCAGACAGATGGGCTGGGCGGGATGGACTGGTGAAGGTGAGGGGATGGGCCCCAAAGGTCATGACCTGAGCGGCTTTCAGACTTGTCCTGCGATCTGGGAATTAGACATGCGATAGCCACCCAGGAACCCTTTCCAGAGGAGTCTCAGAGACAAGCTGACTGCAGTGGCCCCCACGGTGACAGTGAACTGGTAGGGAGCCAGCCATAAACACTGTGTTTTAGGAGATTGGGGGATGCCAAGGCTGGTGTGGAGGGGCAGGGTTGATTGCACCACCTAGGATACAAAGTATCCTTTTAGCTCCCAAGCAGCCTTGAATTGTGTGTTTGTAGCACACTTTGACTAGCAGAGTTTTGACAGTGGCCTGGGAATGGGCCCTGGCTCCAACCAGCTCTAAACCACCTGGAGACAGCGTTGATCCTGTCTGGGTCAGAGGGGAATGCAGGAGTGGCGGCGGCCGCTGATGGCTGCACCCAGCCGTCTGGATGAGATGAAGTCGGTGTATGTGGGCCACTCCCTTGGCTACCTTTGCTCCTCCAGTGACCATCTCTCTGTTCTTGGTCTGCTCTGTGCCAACCCAGTGTCTTTTGTACCAGAGTGGCTACAAGTTGCTGTCCAGGTTTTGGGCTCCAAATTGGCTCTGGGTAGGCCTTTGAGTTGGGCGTCCAAAGCTCCAGCAGACCAGACCACCCTGGGGATAGTAAGAGCCCTTTCTTTTGGGTCCCTGATACCTCTTCGTTAAGAACTGGTTTCCGTTTAGACTGCTTGCATAGACGCTGGAAGCCGAGAGGGGCTGCAGTCCTGGAGGCTTAGCCACCCCTGCAAAGGTTGGCGTATACAAGATCCAAAGTGACTGTTGGACAACAGAGGGGATAAGAGTCAAAGTTGATGTTTTTGTAGAAGTGTTGAAGGGCAGAGCTGCACTTTTGAGTCCACCACAGAGCTTGGAGCAACTCTCGGGAGACTTTTGCCTATGTCCGGTAAAGGAAGGGTTAAGTGAAAAACTATTATCAGGAAACACATAGGAGTGAAAAGATATAAGCCAAGTGCTTCATCCCTGAACCCAGGGAGAAGGCAAAAGCCACAAAAGGCAAAGAGAAAGGGGGGAGGCAAAGCAGAGGATCAGCCAGGGACTAGGAAATCTAGGCCCAAGACGTGCCTTCCCTGGGCCCACAGAAGGCGCCCATCACATATACTGAGAACTTGTCAGAGGGAGGGAGAGGCCAGGCATTAGAGATGGCAGGTGTTGGTATCAGGACTCTGAAACCTGTGACATCACATAGGTGACAGTGCGACCTATACTCCTGTTGCCAAGGCAACAGCCACCATATTCCCAGAATCCACTGGGCTCACCTTTACCTTCGACCGCGTCACCAGCTATGTGTGTGTGTGTGTGTGTGTGTGTGTGTGTGTGTGTAACAGAAGCACCCATTCTCTTTCTCTCTTCCCCTCTTCTCTTTCCACCATCACCTTTACCCTTTCCCTTCTCAATAAACCTCATGTGGAACTGTTTGGCCTGGTGTGGTCTTTCTGGAGCTGCCGCTGCCACCTGCTGACCCCAACAGCAGGGTTTCAGTGACAAGATCCATCCGTTTCCTACCCATCCTTTCGGAAATACAGACAGAAGTGATTAGTTTTCCCCCTCGGGGGTGGGGGTGGGGAGTAAAAACCAGACATGGAGAATGAGGGGAAGCAGATTCATAGCCACAGGAAACAGAGGCTCAGAGCAGAGCTGCTCTCCCTGGTCTTGGGTTGTTTTCCCGAAGACCTAAAGAAAAAGGTTTTGTGCATAACCCTACGAAGGCAGGTACAGGTTGGAGAGAGGGCAGGAGAGTTGTCACTGGGGAAAAGGGATGGGAAGATCAGACGTTCAAGGTCACCCTTGACTAGGTAGTGAACTCGGGGGTGGGGGCGGGCAGCCTGGGTTACAGAAGACTCTGTTTAAAAACAGAACAGGAAACAAAAAAAGAGATAACTGCCGGCGGAGAGGAACTGCAAGTTAGAACCGTGCTGGTCACCGCATCGTTGAAACCTTGTACTGTCTTACAGTAATGTTAAAGGACATTGTAGCTCTTGTGCCCCTGGAACAGACGTGCCTGTCAGTACCTCCAGATGAGTAGTTAGGACGAGGCCCCACTGGAGTGGGTGGAGCCCTAAGCTAGCATGGCTGGTAACCTCATAAAAAGGAGGAATTTGGGGACAGTCATCAGACAAGGGAGAATGTCGTATGAAGACAGAGGCAGGGACTGGACAAGGCGTCTCCAAGCTAAGGACAATAAAGATGGGACAAACCCCAAGAGGCTTGTAGACTCTTCCTTCTAGACTCAAAAGGAATCCACCTTGCCCATACCTTGACCCTGGAATCTGGTCTTCGGGATGGCAAAATGATGGATTTCTGTGACGTAGGCCATTTGCTTTTCTTTCTCCAAGCACTTTTTGTAAACAAATGCACCTACATTTAGGGCACAAAACATGTTTACTGAGAGGCCAGATTGATGGCTCTACTAAGTAATGGGCTCTTCTTGCAATATGGCATGCCTGAGTTCAAATCCCCGAACGCACCTAAATCCAGATGCTGGAAGCCTGTCTCAGTGAACCCAGGACTCTTACAAAATTGAAGACATGTACTATTTTTACATGTGTTTTGTCTATGTGTATGCCTGTGCGCCACATGTGAGCCTGGCGCTCTTGGAGGCCAGAGGTTGTCAGATACCCTGGAACTGGAGTTATGGGTGGTTATGAGCTGTTACATGGGTGCTAGAAACTGAACTCTGCTCCTCCAGAGGAACCCACAGGGCTCTTAATCAGTGAGCTGCATCTTCAGTGCCAACCCAGCGCTTTTTCAGAAAGATGGGAGGTAGAGACAGGGCAATCTTCTGAAGTTTGCAGGCCAGATGGCCTGGTGTGGGCAGACAGCAGCAAACAGGAGACCTTGGCTCAAACAAGGTGGAAGGCAAGGAGTGACAGTTGAGGTTGGTTGGGGTTAGGGTTAGGGGTAGGGTTAGGATTAGGGTTAGGGTTAGGGTTAGGGTTAGGGTTAGGGGTAGGGTTAGGGGTAGGGTTAGGGGTAGGGTTAGGATTAGGGTTAGGGTCTATATGATGTCTACATGGATGTCCAAACTTACAAACACATGTGACCCTCCCCTACTATACAGATAAAGGTTAAAACAAAACAAAACAAAACAAAACAAAACAAAACAAAACTGGAGTGTGTATGTGTGTGGGATATAATGTCATCTGGGGTAGAACGTTTGAAACTGTTAGGGCAGCACTGTCCCTAATTCAGTATATAAAGTCACCAAGGCAGGCAAGTGGCCACCTTCACATACATCTCTACAGAGGGCTTCCATTCCAATGATGCTCTGCTAGCGCTGACTAGCAGTTTCCCAGTCAGGATGCTGGCATTGGGAAAGCATCTATTGGTCAAGAGATTTTCCAGAAACATGGTCTGTTCTGGGAAAAGAGTCTAGGGGAAAATAGATATATGTGAATGTGAAGATAGGGAGATAAATGGGGATTTATGTGCAGCCCAGAATAATCCAAGTCCTTGCTTAAAGTCGTGTGTGTATGTGTGTGTGTGTGTGTGTGTGTGTGTATTTATCACTGCTTGGGAATTTGATACAGCATAAGAATTTCAGTACTCTATGAGGGTTGCCAGGCATACAGAGACTCCTATCTATCAGGTCCTGTGTCCCTCTTAAGACAGGAAGCTGTCCACTCTTCACACCCAAAGTCCCCTCAAGTGTCAGGAAATTCTAATAGGAGCTCTGCCTAGGGCTTTGCCCTTTGGGGATGGGATCTGGCTTCTGGCTGTTTGCATCTGTCCTGGTCGGGCTTGGTGTGGAGACTTGGGTAAAGGGTTGATGCTGGGTGATATTTGTAAATTTTAAAACTGCCTGTGTATTGTGTGTGTAGATGATGTATTTGCATGTGTTTTCCTGTGTGTGGGCACCGGTGAGAGCATGCCACCCTGTGTCTGCCTGTGTGTGTGTGTGTGTGTGTGTGTGTGTGAGTGTGTGTGTATGTGTATGTATGTATGTATGAGAAGACACCCTGTAGGCATTGGTCTTTGCTTTCTAGCTTCTCTAAGCACTGCCTATTTGTCTTTGTGTACGCCAAGCTAGATGGCCTGTGGGATTCTGGGTTATTTTGATCCCCTCCATTTTATCACAGGATCCTGCGGATTATAGATATGCACTGCCACGTCTGGGTTTGCATAGGTTCTGGGGTCTGAATTCGGGTCCTCATGCCAATCACTTTACCATTTCCGTAGTCTGCTTGCCTGGCTTCTGGCTCTGACATTGTCCATGTGGCTTCTGCAGAAGCCCTTTATCCTCCTTAAAAATCTCATCTTCCAGCCAGGGCCAGAAGAGCCTCTGCTGCTCTTTGACTATCAAAACCTGGAGGTTTGGGAGCCAGCATAGGTTCTGCCATCCTCCCAAGGTTGACCTGAGGCCAGGCACACAGCCTGGGGCTCTCTCTCCACCTCCAGCTGGGGAGCCAGCTTTCCTTTCTCCCCTTGTCTATGGTATGACTTTGACTTCCCATCTTCCAGAACACCAGGACTCACTTATACATCGTTTTTTAATCATTTGCTTATTCCTTTTGGGGGACTGTAAGCAGAGAATGCTGGAACCTTTCTCTTGTCACAAGTCTTATTCTTTAGTTGCGCCATGAGTCACTTTCGTCCTGGTGGTTCTCTGACTGAAGCATGAGTCACACACTCAGTCACTTTGGCATGCATCTCAAGGCAGGTATGGTATGGTGCCATGTGCTTGCAATGCCAGTACTACAGAGGCTGAGGCGGATGACGAGTTCCAAGCCAGCCTGGGCTACATAACTAGATTCTGCTTCAAAAGTGCAGATTTTCAAAACCCAAACTAGAAGCAAATGACAACAAAGGCCACCAATATCCAAAAACAAAACAACACACAAAAAAAAGCTCTATTTGGTAATTTGTACATTTGAAGTAGAAACAGATTTGAAAGGGTTTACACCGCAGAGAGGAGACTCAATCAGGAAGGACGGAAGTAGGGGGTTAGGAGGGGTTTCTTTTTGGTGTGTCTGTGCTGGGATTGGACCCAGGTTCTGCACATGCAAAGCACATATTCTGCTACTGAGCTACACTGCCAGCCCACAAGAGCTCCCTTTTATTCTTTGAACCTCAGCCTGATTTTTTTCCCCCATAAACAAGCATTACTTTCATAGTTTAAAATCTCAATTAAATTTGTGGGTTTCTGAGCCCTCGTTTCCCCAGTGATTTTTAGTTCAATAAACAGTGTTTGCTCAACAGCTATCAAGCTCAACACACTAGACTAGGTGCCAGAAGCACAGCACATGCTATGTAGAATCAGACAAAGCCTGGCCTTTGTGTTGATTATACTGTATACACAGACAGTATTTCTACTCATATTTTCAAGGGAGAAGCCAGACGCACTGTCTCTGTCTTACTTTTTATATGTCTATATGTACATGCATATTTGTTTACTATGTGTATGTGTGTGTATGTGTGTATGCATGTTTGTGTATGTGTGTATATGTGTGTATGTATGTGTATGTTTGTGTCTGTGTGTGTCTGTGTGTGTCTGTGTATGCATGTTTGTGTATGTTTGTGTCTGTGTGTGTCTTTGTATGTGTGTATGTGTGTATGCATGTTTGTGTATGTGTATATATGTTTGTGTATGTTTGTGTATGTGTATACGTGTGTCTCTCTGTGTGTGTATGTGTGTATATGTGTGTTATTTGTGTGTATGTGTGTGTACGTGTATGTATGTGTATATGTGTGTGTGTGTTCCTGAACATGGAGGCCAGAGGCCAAACTTGGCCATCATTCCCCAGTTGCTGCCCAGCTTGTTTTGATGACAGGGTTTCTCATTGGCCCGGAGCTCCCCAAGTCGTAGCCTGGCTGCTCAGTGAGCCCCAGGCCTCTGCTTATTTCCATCTCCCCAGCGCTGGAATTATAAATCGTCTAGCCTTTTAATATGTGGACTCTGGGGGTTAGAACTCAGGCCCTCAAGCTTGCAAGGCAAATGCTCTGCCAGTAGAACCTTTGTCTTCTCAGCCTCCACTGTCTGTCTCTTAAAGCAGCCTACAGAAAGCTGTAAAGGATCGCTAGACTATGATATTTAATGACACCTGGCTAAGCGGCATGGGGTCTCGAAGCTCACCGTTTCATGGCGGGAAGGCATGGTAGTACTCTTGACGGTAAAGTGCCTGGCCCTCCGTGGTCTGAGATGGCTTGCTCACACCTCAGAGGACAACAACTAGGAAGCAGAGGTCTTGGGCTAGAAGCAGAGCGGGCCAAACCTTCTGCCTTCATCCCTATAAACCGTGTATCCACCAGATAGGCCCTGTGTCCAAAATGTTCTCAGATCTCCTAGTACTATCTGCTGTGATGAAGTGTGTGTGTGTGTGTGTGTGTGTGTGTGTGTGTGTGTGTGATTTCCATTCAAACCATAAATCATGGGTACTTTAAATCTTACAATGAGGTGATTTGCATTTAGAGTGAAGCCAAAAAATTCTACTTAGAGAGCTATGGAAAGACGATGCAATTTTTGGATTCCTTCAAATTCAGACCCCTCCCCCCCCCAATTTCATCCATAGACTCCTTGGTAAACCTCTCAGAAAGTGTGTGGAGGCCAGGGTCATGGTGGGCGGGAGGCATGGCTCTGTGGGCTGCTACAGGAGCTCAGAGACCTCAGTTTGAATCCCTAGCACCCACATGGAAGCTGGCCATGTCTGTGCATTCCTGCAATGCCAATGCTGTCGTGGTGGGGGTGGAGACAGGAGGATCACTGGGCTGGTTTCCAACCCAGGCAAAAAATGGTGAATGCCAGGCTCAGTGAGAGACACAGTCTGGAGGGAAGAAGGTTTGGTGTGGTAGAACAAGACACATGCCATCTGCTTCTGGTCTCACGCTTGCACACAAAGGGGACAGCTACACATGCACACCTCTTCCCCAGACACACAAATTAATTTGAAACAAAACAACACTGTTTATATGCCATTGACAGCAAAGTATACAACCATAGATGGAGTCAGATAGGAAAGTAGCTCCTGGGGTAGGTTTGACAACTTGAAAATCAAGGTGAGTAGAAGAGACACTGTTTAAGAAAAGCCACCATCATAGAGGCTGCTCAAGGCTATCTATGTATGCAATGGCCAATGCCCTCTCATCTGGGAGCTTAGCCCAAGGGTACAGTGCTTGCCAGGCATGCACGGGGCCTGCCTGCCACCCCGAACATTGACGAGTAAGTAAATAAAAATAAAGAAACTGTCCAAAGCGCTTACAAGGTTCGCCCTGGGCAGTCTGCAGAGCCTCCTCTGAGAGTGAGAGAAGGTACCAGACCTTTCTGACTCATGTGGCTCCATTGTCCCTGCTCCCACTCCTGCTTCTGGCTGTCAGATGGGACAACCATGCCCTTCTGTCTGAGAGGTGCTTGAGAAGCAGGCCTTTGGAGCGGTCCACAGAGGGCCCTTGCTTGGGAGCGTTTGGATGACATCACCACATTATCAGATCTTGCTTGGACACTGAGGTCTTCCGTTCCCAGTCGAAGGGAAAGAGGTCACACATAGCCAGACGGGGCTGCTGGAGCAATTCTGAGGCTCCATTGACATCAGGGAAGCCTTCTAAACTCAGGACAGAGACCTCACCCAGGAGTAAGGTCTGGCACCCTCGGCCGAGGGACATTTTTCCTTCTCCTGCATGGTCAAGATTAGTTCTCTGTTTCTCCAATGTTCTTCCAATGGCTGCAGACTGGGAAACTGTCTCATGAGGATGTCTGACTGGGGCACTGCACACAACTACGAGCAGCTGTCACTGTCTAAAGGTCCCTGACCCAAATCAAGGGGTATGGAGGTCTGAGGTCTGACTGTTTTAAAAGACAGCAGTCTCTCAAGCTTCAGGGCTAGGGCTGACACAAGAGTCTGTCACTACAGCTCCAGATTAAGGGGTAGAGGGATGTGGTGTGGCATAGTCTATGTTGGGTGTGCCAATATAGTGTGTGTGTGTGTGTGTGTGTGTGTGTGTGCGCACACGCGCGTGCGTGTATGTATAAGTGTACTATGTGAGCGCATGTTGTTGTGTATGTCTGTAGAGTATATCTCTCTGAAGTGTGGGGTGTGTGTTGTATGTGTGTAGTATGTGTGAATTGTGTTTGCATACAGTGTGTCTGGGTAGTGTGGGATAGGTGTTGTGCGTGTGTGTAGTATATGAGTATATGTTGTGTGTGTAGTATATGAATATATGTTTTATGTTTGCAGAGTGTATGTAGTGTAGGTTTTGTGTACAAATGCGTAGTGTGTATATTCTGTGTTGTGGCCTGTGGGGTGGGTGCGTGGAGGAGGCAGGATCTGGTGGTCAGTGTGGTAGAGATCCCCATGGCCCTCAGGCCAGAGTCAGGGCAACAGGCCCACGGTTTGTTTACCGGGTGTGAGCCAAAGAGAAGGGAGAGGCAGAGCCGGCTTTTTGGAAACTCCAAAGCCTCACGGTGAGTAGGCCGTAAGATTTAGGAAACTTCAGCCGCCTGCTTCCTGTGATTCTGGGAGAGTCCAGGGTGGCCCTGGCAGCTGGAGTCTGTTTACCCAGTGAGCAGGGGTGATCAGTTTCAGTTTGGTCCCACAGCAGGGTGGTGGTGACACCCCTTTAGGTCAGGGGCCTCGTGGGTGTCGCCGGCGTTTGCCCTCAGTTAGCTCTTTGGTCAACATGGAACATTTGTGTTTGGCGGCCCCCTGGGAGCTGCCTTGGCAAAGGGCAGCAGGGCGGGCCCGTGATCCCCACCTCTCCTTGCTGGGCAGCTGCTCAAGGCTGTGCTCCTGTCTGGTAGAATCAGTGACGGTGCTGCGTGATGAGTGACCCTCCCTAGCCACTGACAGTCACCTGTGCTGTTGGCTTCCTTCAAGCAGTTGAGGTGTTTGATGGCATCTTAGTCTAAGAAGATTTCAGTGTGGGCCTTTGAAGGCTTACGTGGGCCTCTGGAGCTCGGTGCATGGGAGCTGAGAGTTTCCTCCCCTTATGCCCTATGGGTGCAGGGGGTGCTCCTGCTCTGGTTCAAGGACTTGTGTGAGAGATTATTACACACAAATCCCCCAGACACGTGCTGTCACATCACTGTTAGCAGCCTGGACTGAGTTCTCTCTGCTCTTCATCCCGTGAAGATGCCTCCACGCCAGGCGCTCAAGGCTCTCAACTGCTCCTCGCTCCGGATGATTAATGTCCACAGCTGCTGAACGCTGTGGCTCTCTCACTGGTTCTTGCCTGACCCCCGGCTCACCTCTCCTCACACCACTGCTCTGGCTTTCTGGTGCCGATCAACACACTTGCAGCCGCCCCAAGAAAGCTGTTGTCTCCTCTTTCCCTCCTCTTCTTTGGCCAAGTGTCATGTCTTCCATGGCCACCTTTCTGAATCTTCCTTTGTCTTCCCACAAGTCCCTTCAGGGCCATCCCTGTCTGAAATGACCTCTTAGCTTTTTTCGTTTTCTTTTTATTCTTTAATCATTTTTTTTTTACAGTCCAGACTTCACCCCCCTGACCACTCCCCATGCCATACCCCCCCCCCCCCGTTTCTAAGAGGTGCCCCCCAATCCCCACTCCACCAGACTTCCCCACTCCCTGGGGCCTCAAGTCTCTGGAGGATTAGGTGCCTCTTCTCCCACTGAGGCCAGACCATGCAGTCCTCTGCTGTATATATGCCGGGGGCCTCGTATCAGCTGGTGTATGCTACCTGGTTGGTGGCTCAGTGTCTGAGAGATCTTGGGGGTGCAGATCAGTTGAGACTGCTGGTCTTCCCATGGGGTCGTCCTCCTCCTCAGTTCCTTCCAGCTTTTCCCCAATTCAACCACTGGGGTCCCCAGCTTCCGCCCACTGGTTGGGTGCTAGCACCTGACTTTTTCAGCTGCTTGTTGGGCCTCTCAGAGGGCAGCCATGCCAGGCTCCTGTCTGCAAGCACACCACAGCATCGGTAACTCCCCTGGGCTTGTCACTGGACCTCCTTTCCCTCAGGGTCTTTTCCACTTTTGTCCCCGCGGTTCCTTCAGATAGGAACAATTCTGGGAGAGAGCTTCTGATGCCGATCTCATAGCCATTCATTCCTCCAGCAGGCCGGTCACACAGCAGCCACTCAGTGCCTTGTCTCAAGCTTTGTGAGTAATCGTAGCCATACAGGGTCACAGAGAGGATGGCAACCCATTCCCAAGAGCTCCCAGAGTAGAGTTCCTTTCTCTTCTAGGCCTGTTTGTGGCCTAGGAAGTCAGTGGAAGGTGCTGATCTGAGCATAGGGTAACCTGGTCTCTCTACTCTCACTAGAATTTGGTGTTTGGCTTGCCTCAGCCCCCCAGCCTTCTCTTCCCCCACAGCTGCTCTGAGCGGCTCTGAGGAAATCCCAGAGTTTCGAGGAAATAGATTGTGGAGTATGAGAACTTTCTCTCTAACGATGTGGGGCTGAAGGGTTCCCCTTCTCGGTGAGGGCTCAGGAAGCCATGTTGGGATAGGATTTCAGCTGCAGGAGAAGTTCCCCCAGCCACAATGTCTTTCAGGCTTTTTCTTTCATCTTTCTTCTCCATGCTCAGCGAAAGCCGACGAGGAAGAACTAGTTTTTCAGTCTTCATTTTTAAGGCTAGCACGCTCAGCAACGGTCCTTCCTGCAGCGCCCGTGTGGTGTGTGCAGGTGGAGGAAGGACTAGGGGTGGCACAGGAAACAGGCAAGGGTACAGACAAAGCCTGCAGGGCCTGCAGAGAATTATGAAGAATGCCTCTTCCGGCGTGACTCAGCGGGCCTGGGGACCAGCCCACTCGAACAATCGGAGCTGCACAAATCCCACTTTGGTCCTGGAAGCATTGTAAAGGCGGCTTCATTTGGGGGAAGAGGGTGGGCTTTCTTTGAGGGTTGGAACAAACCTCAGCACAGCCTGTCTGAAGCACTCCTGTGTCAGTTCCTGCTGTGTAGACAGGGAGCCAACATCCTCCCTGCGTGCCCCCCGCAGGCACCAGGGCCACACAGGGTAGCGGTGCCTGGCTTTCAGGGACTAGCTATTCTGTGCACAGCCTGGCTTGCTCACGAGCAGATGTGCTCCACAGCAGGCGCAATGAGCCTCTCTGCTGGAAACATCTCTTCCCTATGGAGAAAGGGCAGGTCCCGTGGCTGTCACATAGACCTGCTCAGATGGTTTAGGTAGAAGTCAGCCTCACGAACATGCTTCTTCCCTGCTGAATCATTTCATGGGAATTTGTTTTCCAGATCATTCTACTGTCTTGGGGGTACTTCGAACAAAGGGGATGATTTAGTGGCTTCCAAAGGCTGTTTCTCCTTCCCTGGCTGTGGGCCACATTCTGTCTGCCTTCGCTGAGTTTGGCATCATGTAGGGGGATGTTGGGAGGTGGCCTCCGCTGGGACTTTTGGCAGGGACATTTTGCTGACCCTGGGTAGTGATGGACTGGGGAAAGGATACCGGGTTACAGTGGGCGGGGTCTTTGTCAGTGAACCTCTGAGGGCCTGGTGAGACCCCAGTAGTCTGTGCCACCACAGGGTGACACCTATGAACTTGGAATCTGTCTGTGTTTGAAGGTCACAGGAAGTGTAGTTAGTGTCCCTTTCTGTCTCTTCTTATGGTTTTGTTTACTTGTTTGTCATTCTGAGGATGAAAACAGACAGTGCAAATGTTCAGCAAGCACTCTGCCGGAGGGAGAGCCCAAGCCCTGTCCCCTGTTCATGAAAAGAAGAGACATGTTCAGTAGTTTCATTGTTCATCAATAGCTCTGCCTCTTTCTTCCAAAAGTGGCTTGGGAACTGGGAATATAGGATGTCAGCTTGACAGGAACACAGATGACCAGGGGGTTCACAAACATCCGTGAAGGGAAGACGGCTTATTATTATTAAATTATCAATTTTAACATTTTAATTTTTTTATATTTTTGTTTCCCGAGTCAGGGTCTTATGTTGCCCATGCTGGCCCTAAATTCACTAGCCGAGGCTAGCTTTTGCCTTCCGTGTGCTAGGTTTGTAGAAGTACACCACCATGCCCACTTTATGAGGTGTTGGGGATTGAACCCAGGGCCTCATGCATGTTAGGCGAACACTTTGCTAACTCATCACCTCGTGTTCTTTTGTGATAACCCCATCGACTGATTTGGACCAACTAAGCTGTGGCCATAGCCTTCGGGCAGAGCACTTGGCTGGAGTGGGTGAAGCTCTGGTTCAAGCTCCCCCCCCCCAGTAATAAAAATAAATAGAGGGCAACTGAGGCTGTCCATTGTAGTCCCATCTGTCTGCCGGAAGCAAGCCCCAGGTTCAGTGGCCCTTAGGGAAAGAGGCTGCACGATGTGGATCCCAGAAGGCAAAGCTTGTTCAAGATCTTGCCTACCACCCATCCCACAGAGGTCCCGGGTTAAGTTGTTCTCAAGATAAGTTTATGCAAAGTTGAGGTGGCCTAGAGGCTGCAGTAGAGCCAGGCATCTGTCTATCAGCGTCCCAAGGCCCAAGACCCTGGCTTAAGAACATTCATTGTGAAACACACCAGATCTTTTTGTGCGTCACTGGTGCCATCAAAGATGGAGGCACCAGGGTCTGGATGTAGGCTCCTGTCTGCCTCCTGGGGCCCTATTCTTGCTAACGGCTGAATAATGAGTGATATTGGGGCCTATACTCTTCCTGAGTCTGTTTTTCCTCTCTCTGTCTCTCCTTCTGTGTGTTGTGAGCTGTATCGGTATATACATGTCCATGTGTGCATAGACATATGTGTAGAGAGAGGTACATATATGCATGTGTTTTTTATGTTGAGGCCAGAGGTCAACGTTAGCTGTCATCTCCAGTCTCTTCCTGTCTTATGTTTTGAAACAAGGTTTCTCACCTACCCTGCAGCTCCTTGCTTCAGTTCGTTGGTTTGGTCAGCGAGCCTCAGGGATCCACATGTTTCCCCCCCAGTGCTAGAATTACAGGCATGTGCTTCTGTTTGCATGGGTGTTTACATGGGTGATGGGAAGAGGGACTCAGGCCCTTGCATTTTCACACCAAGCACCATCCCTCCAACCTGTTCTGGGTCCTCTTGGTGTAAAATGAAGTCACAGATACAGGGGGCAGTTGGAACCAAAGCAGGACTTTGCCAGGCCTGGGCTTGCACATGTGGTTCTGGGGGCTTTTCTAGTCCCCCTTGTTCCCAAATAATGACACAGAGACCTGTAGCTAGACAGAATGAACTACTCTAACCTGACTATGCTGGCCTGGACTACTTCCCAGCCATGTGGCTCTTTACCTGCCTCCTGTGTCCTCATGGTCACTCCCTTCTCTGCCTCTCATGGTGAATCCTCCTGGTTCGCCCCCGCCCCCAGCCCCTCACTCTCTGCTGCCCTATTCTCTTCTCCTGCCCGGCTATTGGCTGATCAGCACTTTATTAACCAATCCGAGCTTTACACCTCCCTGAGACAGAGATGCTTCAATGATCATGACCATGCCGGCATCCATACTGCAGCCAGATCTCGGGGCCCAGGAACGAGCATCTGAAGTACACAGTGCACAAAACCGTTCTCTAACATCGGCCTAACGCCCGTTTTGGCTACTCACCGTGGTGATAGTGTGGCCTCCGCATCTCCAGGCACAGCTCACCTCCTTTCTTGTTTGTTGAGAAGGTTCCACGTAGCTCAGGCTGGCCTCCGACTTCCTATGCAGCAGCGAATGTCCGTGAATTTCCAGCCCTCCTGCCTATAACCCTAAGGGCCGGGTACATACACGTACCACCACATCCACCTTCTGTGGCGCTCGGGGCTGGATCTCGGCATCTTGTGTGTGAGGAAAGCACCTCACCCACGGGGCTCCATTCCCAGCCTCCCTCAGTTTACTTATCTAGGAACATGGAGTTCGGGTTGCGAGGGTGGCATCAAAAGCCCTGGCCGGGCTGCTATGCAGTGGCTCTATCAACAGGCTCAGCTGTCCCAGGCTGCTTGTCCCGGGAGAGGCCATTGGAAGCAGATACTAATTTCCGGGGTACTTCACGGGGGGTGGTGGGGTGGGCTGGTGGTGGTGGTGGAGAAGCCAGGGAGCTGAAGAGAACCCCAGAGGATGGATGGGCGCTGGGCAACGCTAAGCTTTTGGATACAGGCATTCAGCGGTTGGCAGAAGATGCAGGTTTGTGGAGCAAGTAACAGAGAATCACGAAGCCTGAAAGCAAACCAAAGAGCTGGTTCCAGCTAAGGCTTCAAGGTGGGGGAGGGGTGGACCCTTGACATAGACCAGGTTTTCCTCATCCACAGTCATTCATTTATTTATAATCAAGGACAGCTAATCCTGCGCTTACGCAACTGTCCCATCCCAAAAGGTCTTTCTCAACTTGAACTTTACAGGAGGAAAGGAAGAAAAAAAGGAACAACACTCCTCCGTGTATTCTTCCCCAACGGTGCTTCAGGTTTAAAGGGACAGGGCCTTCCCATACGCACACCCTTTATGTCTGCAGGTGAGTTCTAAGCACCTGGGTGCAGAGCCAAGCTGAGAACTCGGGGTGGGGGAGAGAGGAAGGCCTAGCTGTGCGTGTTCAGACTTCAATCTGCTCATGCCTTCAATGTCCCTACCTATGTGTTGGTGCACCAACATGAGTGTGCACGCGTGGGATGTGCACACACGTCTGGGAGCTCAAGTGGAGGCCGGAGGACAATCTCTGCTGTCATTCTTCATCCTGGGTTTTGAGACAAGCTTTCTCACTGGGACTTGAGACTTAGCAATTAGGCCAGCGCCTGGGATTCGACTGTCTCCCCTTCCCTAGAGCAGACATTAAGAGTGCCTGCCGCCACACCAAGCCTTTCCACTTGGGTCATCTGTCAAATTCTGGTCTTTATGCTTACCCATGGCCATTTTACTGACACCATCTCCCCGGCTCTGTGTTTACTACTTGCTGCTGAGCGGGTTCTGCCTTTTTCAGCCAGGCCTCCCCCAGGCGTGTTCAGCATACAGTGCTGTGACTATTCCTCCAGGCACGCCCAGCATGCAGCCCTGTGACTACGGGTTTGTGAGCAGCGAGGACAGGCCTGGGGTCACCTCTTCATACCTAGAAAGGTCCAGTCCTTGGTCTCATTCCTGGGGTGCTTCTGCGAGTCCCCTCGCCTCTGGGACTTTGCTGAGCACTGAGCTGTTGTCACCTGTCCAGATCACACTGGCCCTGAAGGTTGTTGTGCGTGGATTCCTCCAGCCTGCTTTCTCCTCTCTCCTCCTCTGAGGATTCAACCCCTAGGGAGCACCAGCCAGACACAGGGTATTGGGAGTGTGGTGTCTGGTCTGAAAAGTGGCCTCTATCGACTGTCAGGCACCCTCTCTGGATGTCTCATTAGGATCTAGGTAAGGTGGACCTCCACGTTTTAATCCCAGGCAGTCTGTGGAGAGCGGCCCGTCTCCCCATCTTCTGTGACTTTTCTGTAGCCTGCCTGCACCTTGCAGCAATCCCTGGTTGACCCACAGCCGCTGGGTCGAGGACCCCTTTGTGTAAGGTCTTCCCACTTAGGCAAGACAAGTGCAGACCCACCTGTATGAAATCCAAGCACCACTGGACAGACAGAACTACGTTCCCGCTTCTGGTTCTCGCCTGCTCTCCTCTCTATGTAGGATTCTCGCCACTCGGCTTCTTGCCACCCTAGATGTCCCGCTTCCCCTCCCTGCCTCTGACTCCCTCTTCCTCATACCTGCTGTTTACTTCCACAGGGTCCCCACCCCCCGCTTTGTTGGTCTAGGAGTCTGTTCAAGACAAGCTGACGGTATCCAAGAGTCTGCCACATTTAAACCTCTCTGCACCGACCCAGGAGCTCCTCACCGAGACCTCTGGGGTGGGTCCTGTGTGAGCAGCCAGCCCATGCGGGTGGGGTGCTGTCCTCTGGTAGGTGCTGCCCCAACATGCATAGGTGCATGGTGTGTGTGTGTGTATGTGTGTGTGTGTGTGTGTGTGTGTGTGTGTAGCTGTGGGTGGCAGGCACTAGAAGAGAGACAACAGAGTGAAGAACAGGGCAAGGTGAGAGCAGTGGGGGCCCGCAGCAGAGCCAGGGCCTTTTGGCCCAGGGCCAGGTCGGGGTGCGGCTTTCCTGGCAGGGCACTGCTGCTTACTTTTTTCCCCCCTTTCTCCTCTACCATCTCCAAAGTGGCCTCACATCCTTTCCTCTTCTCAGAGCCACGTGGGAGGTTCCCATGAGTCATGCCTCAGGCTGACTGAGGTGCAGAGGGAGGAGGGCGAGCGAGCTTCCTGCTGACCTCCACCTTCCAGTAGTGCTAGGCGGGCCACAGCTGTGTGTCAGTGGGCCAGCAATGACTCACCCGCGGCTTCCCTCTCCAGTCCTTGGAGATGCTTATCACCTGCGTCGGTACGTGTGCGGCTCTTTTCCCTCCAATAATCCGCGATGGACTGTAACGCAAAGTCTAAAATACCGGGTTCTAGCAGAGCCGGGGGTGTCCTTTTCTTGGAAGAACTGTGGCTTGCTCCCGGCCTTGCTCCCCTGACTTCTGATGATGCAGCAATGCTGCTGGCTTCAAGGGTCTGGGGAAGGAAGAGGACCGAGACAGGCCTGGGAGAAGGCGGCTGCAACCTGGGAGTCGGGGGAGGGGCAGGGGTGTGTGTGAGCTGGGGGTTGTGGAGAGAGGGGTGGGACCCCGAGGGGCTTGTGAATTATCTTATGTGTTGGCAGAGGGCGCTGAGGGCCCCTGCTTACAGGGGGTGGTGGTGGTGTGTTGTCCCTTCTCATGAAGCTAGACTGGGATTGTTTGCTGCTGTAGGGAGCAGACGTCCAGGTGCTGCTATTGACCTAGAAACAGACTTTGTGACTGCTCTTGTCAGGGATGCTGGAAGAAAAGGTGCTGCGGGTGAATCCACTTCACGGTTCAGCCTTTGGGATGGAGGTAGAGGGATTTTCCCGTCTTGTTTTGTGTTGGTTTTAGTGTGGTTTTGTTGTTTGTTTTTTTTGACAGTTTCTCTTTGTAGCCCTGACCATCATGGAACTCCATCTGTAGACCAGGTTGTCCTTGGGCATGGAGATCCACCTACCTCTGCCTACTGAGCGCTGGGATTAAAGGCCTGTGCTTCCACTGTCCAGCTATTTTCCTGATTTCTTAAAACAAACAAACAAACAAACAAACAGCCCCAAACCTTTCCAAAGTGAAGGCTGGGGCAGCAGAGGACAAAGTGCTCCAGGACCTGTGTGCAGTCCCCAAAACCCTTTCATAAAAAAGCCAGGTGTGCGGGTGTGCACCTGCTATCCCAGTGCTGGGGAGACAGGGACAGGTGGGAGGCTCCCGGGACTTTTCGGGTCAGCCAGGCTGGCCTGTTTGGTCAGTTCTGAGCCAGTGAGAGACCTTGTCTCCAGGAAGAGGCGATGAGGACATTAGAGGGCCCCTTCAGGCCACTTGTGCATTCGCACAAACACGCACCCACCCTTTTTCTCATATAAATACAAACATCTAGAAATAGGAAGGCTCCCCGGAACTGGAGCCGATGCCTGCCTGCTCCCACTGGCAGCAGCTTTGACTGCAGCAGCTAAAAGGCAGATACAGACTGAGCGCATATCAAGGGATGGCTATGCACTCGTGGATGGGTAAGAAAACTTCCGTGCACACGTGTGTGCCCAACCACATTTCCCGTCTTCTGAGACTTTGCGCCGTGAGGCCTCCCTGACTCTGCAGAGACACAGAGCTAATTCCCAGGAAAGGGCTTCTTGTCCGTCAACCAATCCCTCCTCCCCTCCAGTGAGTGTACCAGGCTTCCCCACAGTGAGCCACTGTAGAGATACTCTCTCCTCCTGTGGGTCCAGGTAGCAGACAACAGGGACATCTCTGCCCAAGAGCCCGCTCACCCTGTCTGACTGGTTCTTCCCAAGGAGGCCACACTTTTCCCTCCACAAGCATCCTGCCCTCCCCACCTCAGGCCTCTCTGTATGGGAGCGAATGTATCCTGGATACTTCAGACACATGCACTAGAATAATATCCATCCACAAAAAAGAAAGGGAGCTTTGGCACACAGCCGACAGGGAAGGAACCTTGAGAATGCAGGTGAGGCACGGGATGGAGAGAGAACAGGGTGGATCTCGCGCAAGAACAAGGGGTGCTTTCTGAGCAGTGGTGTGAAGATCCAGCTACCGACAGACCAGTGACTCGAAGGAGCAGTCAGTCTCAAAGACTACACCGTTCAAAGTGCAGCCAGCTGTCCTCAGGCCACTAAATGCATCGAATGGAGAACACACAGAGAGTTAGGAACTGTAGTTTTTACCTCACCCCCTGGATATGCTGAGAACACTTCCGTCAGCCCCGTGTCCAGCCAAGCCACGGCAAACAAAGCCTGTTCACAGCGAAGTGGCAACTATCTCACATACCTTGGGGAATGTAGGGGTGCTGTGGGGTACCTTACCTGTTCCCGGGCAGCGATGGAACAGTTTGGAAGATACTGTCTACACCCCAGCCCAGCATATCACCCCCACATCACAGGGCATGCGGCTAATGAGAGAAAAGACCCAAATTCAAAATGCTCAAGTGCAGTTTCCACCGAATTACATTGTGGTCATAAAGCAGGAAAATCTCAGCAGTGAGCCGAGGTAGGGCAGAGGCAGGCATTCTCAGAAGAGTGAGTCGGAGGGTGGAAGTGTCGCATTGAGTATGTGAAGGCGTAGCTCTGGGGAGTTATCTGGGGGGCTGGGCATGAAATCTCTCTACGGACTTACCGTGGCAGGACTTCGCTCTATTTTACAATAGACTTTACAACGCAAAGAGCTGGAGTTATTGCTTTCACTGTATATTAATGGAGAAAAATAAAATAGCTGCACCTATTTGACGGGACTGTTTTTTTTTTTTTTTTTTTTTTTTTTTTTTTTTTAAAGGACCTTTCTCCTGAGAAAAGAGCAGAAGGGAATTAATTCCACCTGACTCCATTCCACAAAGTTTTAAAAGTAGCTAAAGTCATAGACAGAAAGGGGCATGGTTTGCAGGGCATGTGGGGGAGGGGAGCCAGTGTTTAATAGGGCCTTGGCTTCAGTTTGGGAAACAGAGCATTCTAGGGATGGCTGGCACAGCAATGGCCATGGATGTGCTTAGAGCCATTAGTCTGTGCGCTTAGAAATGGTTAGGAGGTGGGGGTGGGGCGCAGACAGGGCTTCCTTGGTAAGCTGCTTGCCTCATGAGCTTAAAGATCCGAGTTCAGATCCTAGCATGCTCCTAAAACAGAGGGCACAGTGGTACATCTACACTCGAAGCACTGGGGAGGCAGGAACAGGGGGCTGTCTGGAGTGTACCGGTCAGCTCCTTCTGTTGAACTGGTGAACTTCCTGTTGGGAGTGGGAGATTGTGTCTCCAAAAATATTAAGGTCTCTACCCACATGTGCCACATGTACACACCCACATGGACATGTACATACACAATCCATAACATAGTATATAAAATAGTGTCTATGCATACACAAACCATAACATTAGTCTATGCCATGTATATTTTACCTCAGTATAAAGACTCAGCAAGGCTGCTGGCCAAGGTGGCCGTCAGCTCAGTGTGTGGGAGGTCCTCTCTTATGTGGCCCACACCCAGCAGGTGCCTGAGCTAAGTTGTTCTGAATGGGGACACAGCGTTCTTGGTCAGGTATGAACACGGGTCACCCGGGTCCTCATGGTTCCCGGGGCAGTCACAGGCTGCAGGAAGCTGGCCTAGCCGTGCCACTGCCAGAAGGTCTCCTTCTGACCCATCACCCACATGCAGCGTTGGCAAACAGCCCTGAGTAGGAGCTGGTCTCTTGAGTACTGTCGGGTCCCTGAGGGAGTTTCCCAGCTGTTTCAGGCCTAGGGGGCCCGGGTACTCCTCCTCTGGGTTCGTAGGTTATTCTGTTCTTTCTGCAACTACGTGTGTGCCCACTTGGAGGATGGTCAGTCTGTGTGTTGGTCTACACTGCAGCTGCTCGTTTCTTCTGTGTCCCCCGTTTGCACCCATCTGGTGGCATTGCTACCTTACCTGCTAGCCCAGAGGCACCACCCATGAGGCGAGTTCCCAGGCAGACAGGACTCTTGGTTGGAGAAGGTTCAGGTAGCCTGCAACCAGCCTGAGCTTTGATGCAGAACAGGAGAAGCTGTGCTTTGGTTTCTATAAGTAGGCTCCCGACTGGATCCCAATGCAACCACAGCCCGATCCCCAAACAGGGTTCTCAGTGCACTACGAAGCTAGCTGCCAGCCCAGGCCAGGCCTGGGGATGTCGCAGACACATGTTGGCTCTCTGTCATGGCTTATGGTGGTCTTCTTCCCTCCCTGGTCTTGCTAGGTTTTATTTGAAAGGCCTAAGTCCCAGCTTTCAACTCCTTCCTCAGCTCTCTGATAAAAAGCAAACAGAATCAGCTCTTACAGCTTCGCCCGGAGCTGAGGCCTGCGCCGCCCACAAAGGCAGGCAGGCAGTCAGTCAGGCCAGCCATCAAAGAGCCTGAGCTCAGGTGTGTGGCCTGAACCCTCGGTGCAGGTGGGACGGAGATTGTGTGTCCCAGCACCAGCTTTGGCATCCCCCAGGGCCCATTTCCTTCAGCCATGGCCCCTTACGCCAGGCCTGTGGCCACTGCCTGGCTGTGCCTGGCCTGCTGGCAGACCCGCCTTGAGTCCCGGCAAACCCTGCAGACAGCCTGATACCTGCAGACAACATCTTAATTGCCCTGTAAGACAGTTTGGCTGCTGAGCCCCTTCTGTGGGCAAGCAGAGTTTGAACTTCAAAGAGTTTTGTAATGTTTACAGCAGCCCTAGGAGCGACAGGATAATTTTGGTGTCGTTGGAGAGGAGGCTTGGCAGGGCTCCTAACTCTGCTCTGGTCTACAAGCCCCAGGGGCACCATGGTCTGTGGGACTCACCCAATGAAGCCCTCTTCCCAACCCGGGAAGGCCGCCAACTCTGCTTCGATGGCGCCTGACTCCAGTTCTACCACAAGGCTGGGCCAGGGCGTGGGCTGGAGACCCAGCTGAGTTCCCTGATCCCCAGAGACCTTGGAGGAGGCAAGCCACACACAGGTATGTCTGGAGAGGCGTAGGCTGATTTTTTGGGCTCACCCCAGGAAGAAAAACGGCTTGTGCGTTTTATGTTTTCACCTTCCAAAGCAGTCCTTTGAGATGTCAGAAGATAACTCACTCACAAGCCAGGAACTGGTAATCCTGGAGTCAGACCCTGCTGGGCTTTGGGTTAGGGTAGCGCAGCATAAGCATCCTCAGATCCAGTTTCCCTACCTCAGCAGCGGGGCTGGCATCGCTCTCTGGGAGGAGGCATGCCCGTGACATGCCTGCCCCTGACCCTTGTGGGACCAGGAAGCACTGAGCGCCCTCTGCCTGGTGGGCTTGCAGCTCCTGCAAACAGAGGCTCCTGACTGACGTTTGTGGAGTGCAGGGAGGCCTGGGCGGAGCTACTGCAGTCCAGGGGAGCCCTGGGGAGCAGCTGCCACAAAGCAGACCAGGGCTGGACCTTCCTCAGCTATGGCAGGAATGTCAGCGTGTACTCTTTGGGGCAGGAAGGCTGAGGCAGCCATTTTTAGCAGCTGTGTGGCCCAGCCCTTCCTTTGCCAATACGAAGATGGGCTGGGTGGCTCCAGGCCACAGCTCTGGAATGTGACAGGTCACACTGTGCTCCGTGGTGGTGGCAGGGGACAAAGTATGAAGAAGCCAGGAGGCAGAGGGAGAGCATGCACCCAGGGGACCCGCCCTGCCCTGGTAATGCTCTTATCAGCACCCTCCAGCTGTGCAGAAGCTTGCCCTTCCCCCCATCCCCCATGGACACAGCCCCTCATGCCTGCCCTGCACGATTCTTGCCTTCAAGAACTCTCAGAACCGGTTGAAAAGCACCCAGGGTGGGGCCGGCACACAAGGCACAGGCCTTAAAGTATCCTGAGGAATACTTGCTGTCCCCATGGTCCCTCTGCTGTCCAGCTGCCAGCCTCCTTAAGGGTCCTTTAGACTAAACCAGGCTTTAGAGACAAACAGGCTGAGATATAGTCTGAGTTCACCGCCAACACGAATAGGATTTTCCTGCTTTGCTGGTGGTTGTTTGAGGAGGTATGGAGACAGTGGCCCTGGAGAGGGTGGGTCTCTGGACCGGGCAGGCCTTCAGCAGTGAGATGCAGAAGTTCCCAGCAAAGGAATAAAGTAAGAGTGGGGGTTCCAGGTGGCAGGGTTAAATATTGGAGCCATGGGCTGCCTTAGGCCTCAGCAGAGAGCTGACACCCAGAAGGTAACAGCAGGGCCTGCTCCTGCTGCTGGAGGGGACAGAGGGCCGGCTGACAACTTGCTCAGAGCCTGCAGGCGCCTCCTTCTCCTTCCTTGCTGTTCCTACCTGGGTCAAAGCAGCTTTTCTAGGTCACTTTCCCAACTGCCTTCCTTGTAGCTTGCCCCAGAATGAGGAGGAAGGCTGCCCGCTGGAGCAGCTGCAGCCAGGGCGCTGCACACCCTGGTGGTAGGACAAATCCACATCGAGATTAGCATACAAAGGAAGCTCTTCCCCCACCTGGCGTCAAACAAATGGAACACATTCCGACAGTTTGCAGAAAAAGAATGGAAATCCTTTCTCACCAGGGCATCACCCACAAAGGAGGCATGGGCAAGAGGCTGGGTAATGTCCTAGAAAGGGTCTGGTGCCCTGTGGCCCAGGGTTTACCTTTGGTTCACTGGCTCACTCTTACCCTACTCTTAGGGGTACTTTCCCTTTCTTAGCAAGCTATCTCTCTACTTCTTATTTTATGTTTAAAATGATGTGTGTCTGTGGTTATGAACATGAGTGTAGATACCATGGAGGCCAGAAGAGGGCGACAGATTCCCTGAAGCTGGAGTCATCTGATGGGGGTGCTGGAAGTCAGACTCTGGTTCTCTGTAGAGACCGAAAGTACTCTTAACGGCTGAGCCATCCCTAGTCACTCTTAGCCACCGAGTCATCTCTGTGTCCTTGGTCTAATTTATCGTCTGCAGTCACAGACACAGGAACCTAATATATTGATAGGTGTGCTGGGACCTTCCTTCCTCCAGTGGGTGCTCTGAGACTCTGAGCCTCATATACAATACCCACACATCCACTGTGGGTCTTGTCCATCTGGTGTGTGTGTGTGTGTGTGTGTGTGTGTGTGTGTGTGTGTTGTGTATGTGTATGGTGTGGTGTGTGTATGGACAGGCAAACAGATAACCAAACAAGAAGGGTAGGGAATTATGGGAAGTAGAGACTTGGAGAGTCAATGTCTGGTGTAGGGATGGTGAGTATCTTACTGAAGGCCTAAGAACCGGGACACTAAAGTCCAAAGACAGAAGTGGGGGCTCAGGTCAAGGACAGCACCCCTCCCCTAGTCCTTCTCCTCCACAGGGGGGGGGGTCAGCTCCTGCAGTGTTGAGCACAGGTCTTTCCTGGCCTATTGATTCCAGCACCCATCTCTCCAGCAATGTCTTCCCACATGTCCCTCACGTCAGGGCATCTGTCAGCTCAGACAAGCTGAGGGAACACCAACCTTCTCCCTCACTCGTTCCTCTGGAGCCCCAGGGGTTACCAGCTGGCCTACTTCTTGTCTGGTTTCTCCTTTATCAGCGGTTCTCAAACAGCCTAATGCCGTGACACTATAATACAGCTCTGCGTGGTGACCCCCTAGCCATAATTATTTTCATTGGCTACTTTATAACTGTAATTTTGCTACTGTTATGAATTGTAATATAAATATCTGCTATGTAGGATATCTGGTATGTGACCCACAGAGGAGTTGCGACCCACGGGTTAAGGACTGCTTATCTCTGTAGACGAGAACAGGCAGCTTCTCCAGGCCCCTTGTTCCACGATGCTACCTGTCACCAAGACTTCCCTACCGACAAGGGTCTGTATCCCTTTAAATCGTGAGCCAAACCAGAACCACTTTTCTGCTAAGTTGACTTTTACAGACATTTGATCGTGGCCATGAGAAAACCAGTTAAAACGCGAGTCCACAGAAAGGGAAGCCCGGGAGTCAGGATTAAGCAGGGATTTTATAGCAAGAGGTCACTGAAGCAAGGGTCAAGTTCATGACCATTTGAGTTTATCCTCAAATTGCATTGCAGGAGTCATGGACTGTCATGGGATCATTAGAATGTCCACAGACACCCTCTGCTTCATTACCGAGTGCTTGAGGAACTAGTGTCCTACCATGGCTCCCATACCTCTACAGGAGTCCAGCTGGGAGACACGCTGTGTCTCTGGTATTCTGTGTACACGTTGCAGGCCTCTGCCCTGCCTCTTCTTTTATGTACTGTTCTGCACCATGCTGGGTCCTCTGGGGCCAGGGCTGTGACCTGCAGGAACCACCCCTTAAAGCACCCCGTAGTAAAAACATTTCGAGGTCCATCACTATATGCTGAACTGTCCTGGACTCAGCAGGGCGTGGTGTTCCTGGATCGTTTCCAGGGTGGCTTCCCGGGAATGTCTTCTTGCTCTCCTGGTGTGTTCTAGGAGCTGACGCAGCCACCTTGTTCCTGGGGCTAACTTAGCATTCAGAGTCTGTGCTAGGACAGAAGTCCAAAGGCCTTCAGGAAAGGTCTGGGAGATTAATGCTGGGTGGCTGGGTGGAAGAAGGGAAGAGGGTGGGGGAGGCTCTATCAGCTTTGTTTGGGACTCGAGGCTTCCAGTGGTCATGTGGAAATGTAAAAGACAGACAGTGAGATTATCGGCCAAAGCAAACAGCGTTGAAGAGTGGGTGGAGCCTTCTCCAAGGTGTGTGTGTGTATGTGTGTATTTGTGTGTGTGTGTGTGTGTGTGTGTGTGTGTGTGTGTGCTTAGTAGAGCCCACAGGGTGTTTGTGTCTGTGTCCAAGGACTCTGTCCCAGGAAGAGGCATGTGAACATGCACATATAAATACATCTTGTATGCATTCACACACATCCTGTAAATAGCACATGCAACACACCCACACCCACACACACCCCTATGGGCACATACACATACCCTGTTGGCATGCATGCATGTACACACACACACACACACACACACACACACCCTGTGGGCACGCACTTCCTGTTTTTTATTTAGCCTTGGTGGAAGTCTGTCCAAGTCATTCCTTGACTCTTAACAACAGTATGGCTGAGCAGCATCCTGTATACAAGTAGACAGAACCTCACACAGTTGCCTCGTTGGAGGCCACATGGGGTTCAAGACTGGGTGGTCAGGTTTTAAGCCCGTAACCTCCCATCACCTAGCCCGTGTCCCTGGTGCCCCATCGGCTGAGTGACTCCAGAGCCCACGGAATGCTGAGCCACAGGCCAGCTCTCCTCTGGCTGTCTGAGGGAGGAGCCTGAATGGCACCTGTCATTTGGCCATCTGTGTGGCGAAGGTGGTGGAGCCCAGCTGTCAAGCAGCTGTTGAGGGAGGTCTCTTGTAAGAGGGTGGGCACCAGATGTGGCTTATGGAGTCAGGAGAGATTGGTCCTCCACAGCAGCTCCATTATTTCCTTTGGTTGACTGCAGCTGCTTCCCCCACAGCTGGGCTGCTGGCACGGAGGGGAGGGCTGCGGGACCCCTGGCGTAATGTACTTTGTACTGAAAAATCATCCGGAGCTGTTTGAACTCATTGAAAGGCTGGCTAGGAGAGCCAGGTCACCTCCCACCCTCGTCTCAGACCCAAGCATTTTTGTCTCGGTGTGTCCTCCAAGACTTCCTATCTGGGAGTGCGATGCCCCTCCAGCTCTGTGGCAGGGAAGAGAGAGCAGCGAAGCCACCCACGGGTAGAATCCTAGGTCTTTAAACCCAGTTGAAAGGTAAACCATTTCCAACAGAGGCTACTACTGTAACTGTGTGATACAAAAGTGCCTTCAGTCGGAAGGAAACTGGAGGTTAGCCGTGGGAAGCTCAGCCACGGAGAGAAAGCAAGCTCAATGAGGCACGCTAGCTGACTGCCTCAACTTCCCCATGCTTGGAATACCTGGTTGAATGATGTCATCTCTATTTGTTGCTATTTGTTCTTTTGTTTGGAAGATTCATCTTGGGGGACACTCCACTCTGACTGGCACTCTTTCTACTGGGAACCCCAGCAAACTGCCTAAGCTGGCCTTCCCTGGTTGATTTCTGCTGGATGCTCTGAGCATGTGATTTGATGATGTTCAATCTGCATCATCTGTCTGTCCATCCATTCTATCTATCTATCTATCTATCTATCTATCTATCTATCTATCTATCTATCTAATATAGCTTCCCTTCCATCTCTCTCTATTCTCTTTCCTTCTATCTATCTGTCTATCTATCTATCTATCTATCTATCTATCTATCTATCTATCTATCTATCTATCTTTCCATCCATCCATCCATCCATCCATCCATCCATCCATCCATCCATCCATCTATCTATCTATCTATCTATCTATCTATCTATCTATCTAATCTATCTTTTCTTCCATCTATCTATCTATCTATCTATCTATCTATCTATCTATCATCTGCTACCTATTATTTCGCTTTGGTTTGCTAAATATTCAATAAACTTGCATTTAAAACCCAATCTCCAGACCCTCCAGAAAATATACAAGCCTTTTTTTTTGTTTTTCCTTTTTTTTATTCGATATATTCTTTATTTACATTTCAAATGATTTCCCCTTTCCAGGATCCCCCCTCCCTAAAAGTCCCATAAACCCTCTTCCCGCCCCCTGTTCCCCAATCAACCCCTTCCCACTTCCCTGTCCTGGTATTCCCCTACACTGTTGCACTGAGCGTTTCTAGGACCAGAAGAAGGTCTCTCCTTCCTTCTTCTTGGGCATCATTTGATATGTGAATTGTTTCTTGGGTATTCCAAGCTTCTGGGATAATATCCGCTTATCAGTGAGTGCATACCATGTGTTCTTAGGCAAGTGGGTAGAACTGGAGAATGTCATCCTGAGTGAGGTGACCCAATCACAAAAGAACACACATGGTATATACAAGCCTTTGAAATCAAAGGCAGCAGATCTTTAAGAGACCCTGGGCAGGCTCTGAGCTGGAGGGGCCCTCTGTGCTAGAAAGCCAGGCAGGATCCAACCAATTTGTCTTAGTCAGGGTTTCTATTGCTGCACAACCTCATGACCAAGAAGCAAGTAGGGGAGGAAAGGGTTTATTTAGCTCACACTTCCACATTGCTGTTCATCACTAAAGGAAGTCAGGACTGGAACTCAAGCAGGTCAGAAAGCAGGAGCTGATGCAGAGGCCATGGAGGGGTTTTCCTTACAGGCTTGCTTCCCCTGGCTTGCTCAGCCTGCTCTCTTATAGAACCCAAGAATACCAGCCCAGAGATGGTACCACCCACAATGGGCCCTCCCCACTTGATCACTAATTGAGAAAATGCCCCACAGGTGGCTCTCATGGAGGCACTTCCCCAACTGAAGCTCTTTTCTCTGTGATAACTCCAGCCTGGGTCAAGTTGACACATAAAACCAGCCAGTGCAATTGACCCCTTGTCAACTTGACACACAAACACATCACTATTAAGCCTCAACCCTTACTTTCTTATTCTTCCCCAAGATCTAAATAACGTTAAAAGTCCCACAGTCTTTATATATTAAAAGTTAGATCCCTTTAAAATATCCAATATCTTTTAAAATTCAAAGTCTTTTAAAAATTCAAAGTCTCTTAACTGTGGGCTCCACTAAAATGCCTTCTTCCTTCAAGAGGGAAAAATATCAGGGCACAGTCACAATCGAAAGCAATATCAAACTCCAACCATCCAGTGTCTGGGATCCACTCTTCTAGGCTCCTCCAAGAGCTTGGATCACCTCTCCAGCATTGCCCTTTGTAGCACACACCTTGTCTTCTAGGCTCCAGCTGCCTGTACTCCACTGCTGCTGCTGTTCTTGGTGGTCATCTCATGGCACTGGCATCTCCAAAACACTGCTGTCTTCCACTGTAACTAGGCTTCACCAACAGCCTCTCATAGGCTTTCTTCATGGTGCTAAGCCTCAGTTCCTTTACATGTTCTAGGGAACTGGGGACAGTACTCTGACTAGCAGACCCCTGGGCTTCTTATTTTCTGTTTACTCGAATGGTGAATACTTAGCTCCTTGGGTATAACACATTGGCTTGTATTGCTAATGCCTGGTTCAAGTCTGAATTTCCTCACAAATATCCACAAGGTTGCTGCATGACCAAAGCAGGGAGAACCGACACCCAAGGCCTATTGTTACCGGAAAAACGTCTCACCGAGCCT
This sequence comes from Apodemus agrarius, assembly GCA_964023405.1. Classification (NCBI taxonomy): domain Eukaryota; kingdom Metazoa; phylum Chordata; class Mammalia; order Rodentia; family Muridae; genus Apodemus; species Apodemus agrarius. The sequence continues at coordinate 12,258,890 of OZ030019.1, read as the reverse complement.
AAGGATGCTGTGCCCCTGCTTGTAGACATGAACTACTGGTAATTTAAGGCGTCAGTGAGCTTCCTGGACACCTAGTATGAGACACAAATAAGTACCCAGGTTCTTTGGACCAGAAACTTCGATACTACACAGCAGAGCAGCTCCTCTTTGGTCTTCTGTATCTGGGTCCTGGGTTGGGGTGTCTGAGTTCTCAGTCACTAGTCATTCTGACAGGTCAGTGGGCTGTGGCTGGGAGTTTAGTCCCTTCCCACACCTGTGACTTGGGTTTCCTCACAACTTGGAAACAGCTGGGTTTCCTGGGGCTCCTCAAACAAGTTACTAGGTGGCGACCCCACGGCCACCCCTTGAGCATACTGTCTAGATTCAAGGTTGGGGGGCAGATGGTCTCTTAGTGGGTCAAATGTCAGTTACACTGTAAGGCCATGCGTGCACAGGATGTACATCCATGTAGAGAAACGGCTTGAAAAATAAGTGGGCCCCAGCGTGAGGTGAAGATCCTCATAAGGAGACCAGAGCAGGGAGAGGAAGCCCAGTCAGAGGAGGCAGTATGACAGATATCACGTGATTCTTGGAGGCTGCAGACTTGGCTACCTCTGCTGAGACCTGTGTTCCAAGGGGTTCCTGCCAGGCCCTGGGTTTTCTGTACATGTGGGGTCAAAAGATAGAAAGGTTAAGCAACTTCTTAGCCATGGCCAAGGCTAATTTGAGACTATCGGCTGAAGAAAATATTCGTGTTGCGTGTAGAATCTAAAGCTGTGATTATTTCATTGTTAAAATCTCAACAGAAATGAAAATCTCCCCCTGACCCTGTGTGTGTGTGTGTGTGTTTCTGTTAAAGGCATGGCTGCAGCAGGACATCCTTCACAGAGAGTAAGAAAGGTGTGGGTGGAAGTGTCCCCGGAAATTATGACGGCTTATCCACCGTAGTCCAGGACATTTGTAAAGACGGTTCCTGTTGGTTTCACGGCTCTCTGGCATTTCCTTATCCAGAGAGATTCAATAGCCAGAGCAGCAACTGTGCCTCCCCCTTGTTACACTGGATCAGCGAGTGCGTGCATGCATGCGTGCGTGCGTACATTCATGCACGTGTGTGACTTCAGACAAATCTCTGATATAAAAGTCAGGAGGGCTGGGCTGGGGTGAGGAGAGGACGGTGAGTGTTGCTGGTCGGTCGGTGGAAGCTTGCCAATGACAACAAGCTTAGTTCCTTCCACACCTTCCCTGAGCTGGGTTCCATGGGGACAGAGGCTTGGGACAGGCCCAGGCAGAGAGACAGGTGATCCCTGGACCTGTCTGTGTCTCAGGGTGAAGAGACACCCGCCTTGTCTCACAGGGTGAAGTGAGTGCAGATCCGGACCAGTCTTTTCAAATTCCTAAGCACTGCTGGATGCCAAGACTTTCTCTTATCTGGAGATCAATGGAGGTGAGTATTCCTGAACTGAACCTGGTTCTTTGGCCACTGGATAAACTGCAAGGATTGGCCATGTGATTTGAAGGTCTCCAATGATGTGCACACCTGTAGCATAAAACTATTCCATTTCCAGTCCCCTCCCCCTCAGGAAATCTTCATTTGTTTTGTTTTGTTTTGTTTTGTTTTGTTTTGTTTTCTTCTTTCCCTGGTGCCTTGACCAATCAACTCAGAGTTTGAGGGAGCATCAAAGGTGTAAATCAGAGTCACTGGAGTCCTGTGGCGCCACCCGTGGAACGCTGCGATCTGCGGTCTGCTCTGTACAAGGCTGGCTGCGTTGGAGTGGGGCTGCTGTTGTTCCCCAGGGTCACGAAAACCACCTACACTCCACTTCTCTGAGCATTCACACGGCCCCATCCGACTGTTAAGGATGCTGGGAGGTATTCTCTTGTGCTACGTCAAGGGTTTGAAGGACAGATGTCATTGTGTGGAGCAGACACGGGAGGCGTTTTATTCGAGTAGTTTTGGAGTAGAACTCACCTGGTCTAGTTGAGGACAATGAGCCAGACCCACCCAGGAGCGTCACCTCACCCAGACCCCCCAGCGTGCTCTTCATGCAACGACTCCAAGTTCCCTATGCTCTTTCTATTTTTTTTAATAGGTTCTGGGGTGGAACTCAGGTCCCCATGTTTGTAAGGCGGGACACTTTACCAGCTGAGCCGTCTTGCCAACTTGACCCTGGTTGAAGCACCGAAGTTGGTTGCTGCTCATGGAGACCAGGGAGTTTGCCCAAAAAGGTAAATAAGGAAAAATAAAAATAAAAAGAAGCATAAAGGATGAAGACTGTGCTGGCTAGACTCTATGTTGGTTTGACACAGGCTAGAGTCTTTTCAGAAACGAGAACATCAATGGAGAAAATGCCCTAACAGCTCGTCCCCGATTAGTGATTTCTTAATTAGCAATTGCTGTGGCTGGGCCAACACCACTGTGGGTGGTGCCATTCCTGGGCTGGCGGTCCTGGGTGTGTCAGGAAGCAGGCTGATCAAGGCATGAAGAGCAAGCCAGCAAGCAGTCCCCCTCCATGGCTGCAACTCCAGTTCCTGCATCCAGGTTCCTACCCTGTCCTCCCTCAGTGCTAAGCTTTCCTTCCTGTGTTGCTTTTGGTCATGGTGTTTTATCGCAGCGATAGAAACCCTAGGTAAGACAGAGCAAAGGCAACAGTTCTCAGAGCAAAAGGCCAACAACTGAGTCAAGTGTCAGTGGGAACAGACTTGCAGGAGGATCCCAGACACAGCCCTGCCCGTCCTCCAGCTCCGGTCTGAAGGAGCTCGATTCACTTGGACCACCCTCCTGCCAGCTACAGGAGAGCCCAGAGGCTCCTTTAGGGTGCTTTGGGCCTTAAGGTTCTTTCTGGAACTTATTTACCGTGCAGCATGTCCTGAGCTCAGGTGTGCTCTTGAAAGATTCTGGACAACTCCCATTTGGGGCTAATGTCTGTTCTCAGCCAGAATCCAAATCCTTGGGCCAAGGAGAAGGGACTTGCCTTGCCAGCACCTCCCTTGGGTGCTGAGGGTCCATGTGAAAACAAGAAACCTCAGTATGGTAGTGGGTACCTGTAATCCCTGCGGTGGGGAGAGAGACAGGCCAGCCGGGAGAGAGAGCTATAGGCCAATGAGAAACCCTGTCTCAGAGGAGATGGACGGCATCCCTCCGGCTAGCTGTAAGGCTCACCTCTGGCTTCTCCATGCGTGTGCGCGTGCACACCTCGCTACACATGGCCTTCACCGCCTCTCTGGGTGACATGTCCCCTAGCGAAGCATCATACCTTGGTCGTGCTAATAGTCACCACGTGTCCTGCCTGTCTTTCCTTCACTCAGTGTCCCAGTAGCCAAAGACGGCTCAGTAATGAGAGCAAATCACGGGCCAAATTAGACAAAACACCACACCCTGTTTGTACAGCAGCAACTCAGTTACTGTTTACCCTTTCTGCAGTGAAGGTTATCATGATGCTCAAAGAGGGGCGGAGAGCTGCCTGCTTTCCCCCACTTCAGCAGGAGCCAGCCTCTGACCAGACAGCACTGGACGGTTACCATAAATGCTCTCTCTCCCTGGAACTCCTCGGTGAGCAAAATCATATCATTTCCTCAGAGTGGGAGGTAGTATATGACCACAATCCTCCTGAAAACACATGGGCAGGCCCCGACACACTCTCTGGTAATGATTTCTGTCTTCAGAGTTTATATTGCTCTGATAAAACACTCCGACCAAAAGCAACATAGGGAGGAAAGGGTTTATTTAGCTTATAGTCCTAGGTAACAGCCCATCCATCATTAAGGGATCTCAGGGGCAGGAACTCAAGCATGCCAGGAACTTGGAGGCAGGAACTGAGGCGGAGACCGTGGAGGAATGATGCTTAGTGATTTGTTTCCCATGACTTGCTCAGCCGATCGCACCCAGGACCACCAGCCGGAGGATTGGCATACCTACATTGAGCTGGGCCCTTTCATATCAACCATAAGAAAATGCACCATAGGCTAGCCCATGGATCATTCTGGTGGGGCCATATTCTCAATTGAGATACCCCCCCTCTAAATGACTCGAGCTATGTCAAGTTGATATAAGAACTGACCAGTGCATACACTGAGTCGAAAGAGCTAGCCTGTTTCCGGAGAAATGGGCTGTTGGTTTGAGATGGCATTTTGGGCCACTATGTCTGAGGTGTGCGAGCTATCTGGGGGTTGCTCGTGGGTTCAAAAGCAAGAGGACATGGCTGAGTGACTGGAGGGCTGTGTGAAGGAGTGGGTGCTGGGGACAGACTGTTGACAGCCACTCTCTCACAGCTATCAGAAAGACAGTAGCCACCAGGCCCCGAGGCTGACGGCTGATGGAGAGTTGAGTAATCTTGTGGTATGTATTGATTTTTGGATCATGCCAGACCCAGATTAATGAGTGTTTAGTTTCTTTCTAACCCAGTTTTCTGAGCGCTTCCAAAACAAAAACAGTCGTCTGCAGGGACAAGTACGGGAGAGGTCACAATGCCACCAGTCCCAGAACTGTAAGGGCCACACTGTGCATCATTTTGTTCTCCAATGAAGATCTCTGAAGTGTCCTTTGCTAGTGGCTTTGGTGTCTGTGTGCGGGCTTGTGTCTGGATTTTCTTCCATGAGTCCCATATCTCTATTCATCAGTAACTCCATCTGAGGCTCCCCATAGATCCCGGCCCCTGCCTCTGGCCAGCGTCTCAAGCAGTAAATGTTCAGGGGCTGGGGTCCCCTCTGCTGGTGCAGGTCTGGTTGGCACAGATGTTTATGTGTGTGTGTGTGTGTGTGTGTGTGTGTGTGTGTGTGTGTATCATGACATGCATTTCAGGTTTCTCTTACTCCATGGGTTCTGGAGACTGAACTCAGGTCATTAGCTTTTAACCTACTGAGTCAGCCACCTTGCTGTCTCTACACATGTGTTCTGAGACAGGGTCTCTCAGTGTACCTGGCACCCATGGATTCTGCCTTACCAGAGGTCCCCGACTCAGTTCCCCCAAGCACTGGGATCCCAGGCATCTGTGCTGCCGCACCTGCTCATGTGTGGGTTCGAGGGACATCAATTCCAGTCTTCACGCTTGCCCAGCAAATGTTTTACTGACTGAGCCACCTCCCTAGACCCTCAATGCCTCTCTCTCTCTCTCTCTCTAAAAAAAAAAAAAAAAAAAAAATCAAACGTGTCTCCTTGGTGACACTGGCTGCAGGGCTCACAGGAATGTTTAGACAGCTTGTCCCATCTGAGTCCTCACTTAACCTCTCTCTACGGAGCTGGAGAGCCATCACCCTCATCCGATGCTCTTCCCCCCAGCTCTCTGCCAACAGGCAGCAGACCAAACAAGACGTGCGAGGGCATTTGTCCCCGGGTCCTCTGCCTGCTGAGCTGAAACTCCCAGCTTGGGGAAGCTGTTATGAATGTCTGCCCAAGTCTTCCTGCAACATGCCTTACACACCCGACTGGTTTTATCACCACAGAACTGTACAAGCGAGTTTTTTGTTCTCGTTCTAAGTGGTGCCCCCCCCACCCCCCGGTGGCTGAGAATACAGTGGTGTGGAGGAACCCCAGCCTCAGAGCACATGGCTTGGCCTTGGCAAACAGCTGGTTGCATGCAGTCCCCAGACCTTTGTTTCTTTTAAGTTTTACCGAATGTCCTCAAGTGGCTCTGTGAATGGAAGTCTTATGTAAGAAAAACATTTGTTTTGTGGGACAGACAGCTTCTAGAAGAGCACGTTTTTCTTCTTCTTCTTCTTCTTCTTCTTCTTCTTCTTCTTCTTCTTCTTCTTCTTCTTCTTCTCCTCCTCCTCCTCCTCCTCCTCCTCCTCCTCCTCCTCCTCCTCCTCCTCCTCCTTCTTCTTCTTCTTTTTTGACTAGGGCTTTGATATATGGACATTTGCCATCTCCAGTGACTAAGGTGTGAGCTTGGATTTGGGGTCAGCCTTTTGGAACATCATCTAAGACCCTCAAGATCTGTGGATTTTGACAATGCAGGAAGCAGGTGCTGGCCTTCCTGCCCCTCCCCCCACCCTCCTCCCCACCCCCGCCTTGACATTCTAGATGTGTACTGTGGCAACTATTTCTACGAACACTTGAACAAATGTTTATTCACCCCAGATAAGGCAGGCCAAAGGGACGACGTGCACTCCCAGGTTGTTGAACTGCTGGACTTGCTTAGCTCTCTCATAGGTGCACGGGTGAGGGGTTATTTACAGGAATACGGAGACCTCCAAACATTTCTTCATCCAGAAGTTCCACCCTGGCACGGATGGTGGCTGCCTCATAGCTACTTAGCTGGAGCCCCTCCTTCAGTTAAGCCTGCATCCCCCACCCCCCTCCAGGCTCTTGTACCTTCCCAACCCATGTGCAGCTGGGTTACACACAGTTGGAATTACACGCAGCTGGAAGGAGGCTGCAGGGATGTTACTGAAATCTCAGCTTCCAATCTAATCACCTTCTCCATGGCCCTGATGTTAGGGACTAGCAACGGGTCTGATCTCATGAGGGTCTCCTGTGGGTACTGAGAGGGTCTCCTGTGTGTTCTGATAACAGCCATGCCGTGCCCACGGGACAGCATTCCACAACACTGTGGAAGTGAGGCTGTTAGGGAACTTACCTGTGAGGGCCATTTTCCTCCGCAGCTTGCTCCCAGGAGCTGATGTTCCAAACTTCTGTTCCTTAGTCTTAGACAACTCTCCTCAGCTGCGAGGGTCAGCGACCAGACTATTATTACCCCCATGTGTGAAAAATCCATTTGTAACCAGAAGGCCTATTTTCCTATTTTTAAATTACCATCAACATCCATCCATAAGCTCTCAGGCCTCATTTACCCAGTGACTTCTGAGCAGCCCCTGAATGCTCAGGCACAAACACTGGGCGTATGGCGGTCACTTTATAAACAGGCAGCCGTGATGTGGGCTTCAGAGTTTCTAGATAGAATATGTGTAGAAATTATAAGACCAGGAAAGAAGCACGACCTAAGAATTGAGATATAAAGGGTACAAGGGTTAGATCATCCCAAGGACAAAAAAGGTGGGGCTGAGTTGAGGGTGGTGGATCTGCAGGGCTGCTCTGAGAAGAGGCTGCAGAGATGGCATACCATGGACCGAAGTCTAAGCACAAAGATTATTCTGGGACGGTGTCTGTGAGGACCTGTTATGTACCTAACTTCTATCCTGGGAGGAAGAGGGAGGCTTCTAAGATTCCTTTCTAAAGGAAACTTAGAAGGCACAGGAAGCTCCTGAAAGTTATAAGGTTCACGAAGCTCCTGCCATGATCTCATAAGCAGTAAAGAGAGTCTCCAGTCAGACAAGCTGCCCGCAAGTGTGCAGGATGTCTTTCCTGAGTCATTACTCATGCTGGGGTGGACTGCTCAGGGATGCAGCTGCTTCTGAGTCACTCAAGCTCCTCTAAGCAACCCCGAACAACTCACTGGATCACCAGCTTAGACTCTGGCAGAATTGGTTCTTTGGGATATTGTTGTTGTCCTATCAACAAGTTGACATTCGTTTGTCTATCGACAGGAAAAGCCACACAGTAAGACCAAGGAATGGGGCGCTAGAGTAGGCAGTGGGGGTGAGAAGCCTGTCTAACACACGGGTGCTCACAAAGCCAAGATAAGAAGCATGTGCTGTGTTTAAGACAAAGAAGCAGGAGCTGGAAAGACACTCAGTGTAAAGTGCTTGGCGTACAGGTACACAAACCTGAGTCTGAGCCTCAGCTCCCACATAAAAAGCTGGACTCAGTGGCACATACCCATAACCCCAGCATTGGGGGCGGGGGAGCCTGAGAGAGCTCCATGAGTTGTTGAATTGGTGAGTTCAGGGTTCAGTGAGAGATCTTGTCTCCAAACAGAGACATAAAAGAAGGCATTTGACATAGACCTTTGGCCACACATGCATGTGCACATACATGCTTTCATACCAGTATACATACACATGCACACACATGAAAGTGTGCACACACATAACACATATGAACACACACACACACACTTGCACACACGCAAACTCACAGAGCATTCATTTATCTTTCCTCTGATCCATGTTTTGGTGGAGCAATGCTGGGGAAGGGGAGGGGAAGAGAGGACAAGAGCAAACGAAGGGGTGACAAGGCCGTGACACGTACAGAGTGGCATCTTTGAGGGACTGCAGGTGGACAGGCATGTTGGGGCTGAGCACCGGAGAAACCAGGCAGAAGCTGGGCCTTTGGGGGTCTGCCCGTAGGCAGCACTGAGGGATCTCAGAGAAGACTGGAGCATCCTACAGCACCAGAGGCACCAGTGGGAAGGAGCGAAGTCCAGGGAGCCGGATTTAAAACCCGGCAAGGATCAAGGGTGGGCCTCTGGAGGGAATCGGTGAGACTACTCAGACTGCGTGCAAGGCAGAAGGAGAGGTGGGGGAGAAGAGGGAGAGTGGAGGAGAAGGATGATGAGGGGGGAGGGAGGAGCAGGAGGGGGAGGGAGGGGAGGGACCTAATGAGGCTACAGCACAGATAATTTGAGGGAGAAACTTATACAGGAAGTTTATCCACACCTGAGGGGTGTGGGTAAAGACAGGGATGCTAGGCTGTGTGGCAAATGAGGCCAGCGTGGGCCACATTAGATTCTGTACACACACGCACACGCACACGCACACGCACACGCACACGCACACGCACACGCACACATGCACACACACGGGCTTTCTCTTTCTCTCTTTGGTCAGCACCTCAATGGACAGGTTAGAAGCTAAGAGTTGTCTTCCTGCCTACTTTCCTTTCTTCCATCTGAGAGAGACTTGCACTGTGTAGTCACCATTGCTTTGAGACTCTGATTCTCCTGCCTTCCCCTCCTGTGTGCTGGGATTATAGGTGGGTGCAGTCCTGCTAGGCTTCGTTTATGCTTTTACAAAAGATCCTTCCAGTATAGTGACTTTCACTCCCTTCATGAGCTCTGTGATACAGAAGGGCTTCTCCTTTTAGGGCGTGTGGGGAGTGTGTGGAGGCAGATGGTTCTCAGGAGCACCTCCTATCAGCACCCCACCCCCACCCCTGTTCACATCACTGATGTCGGCACTGGTCTGTAGTCACCAGTCACTGAGGCACAGCGGTAGCTTTCTGCAAACCCAGCCTAACTTCATGACCCTGTTAGAGAACACAGCTGGCCAGCCAGCTTTCCTTCACTATGATGAATACCCAAGATGATCGATCACCTTATAAAGAAAAAAGGTTGATTTTGGCTCATGGCTTCCAGGTCAGTCTGTGATTGACTGCCACTGTTGCTTTGGGCCAGTGGCAAGATACAACATTATGGTGGAAGTGTGGGGTTAGGCAGAATGACTCATTTCCTGGCCAGGAAGCAAAAACAGGAAGAGCTCACAGTCGCATCATCATCTTCAAAAGCGGTCCCTAAGGATCCCACGGCTTCTCACCAAGTCCCGTCTCTTAACGATGGTCATGCTTGTCAGCACATCTGATCAAGCTGTTCACATGCCGGCCTGCCTCTCCCAAGCAGCAGGAATCCCTGGTGACCTTTGGCTTGGAGTGGCTCACGGCATTTGGGCCTCTGTCTTCTGGCTGCTCAGAAAGCAGGTGGGAGCAGAGGAGACAGGGCACCAGTGCAGAGCTGCTGTGTTCTAATCCAGAGACAGCATGACATCCCCAGAGTCTGCCTCTGTCCATGAATATTTCATCACGTCCCTGAAAATCTGCCTCTCTGGATCCAACCGGCCATGAGTCAAAACTATCAGGAAACCATTGCTCCTGCCCCTGTGCCCTAAACAACAATTGACAGCTGTTTCTGCAGCAGCCACACTGTTGTGGGTATTACACATGATGCAGTGGGTGTTTAACGTCTATGTTGTGTGTGTGTGTGTGTGTGTGTGTGTGTGTGTAGGCTCTAAGTAGATCCTAGAGCTTTTTATATGAGGAAAGCGAGTGTGGACTTTTATACTCGCAGGTCCTGGCACCAATTTATGCCCCGTGTTTTAGATGCTTTCCTGTTGCTGTGATAAACAACCCAAGAAAAGCAACTTAAGGGACAAAGGACTTCTTTCGGCTCACAGTTAAGGTTCCAGGCCATCATGGCGGAAGAGCCCCAGTGGCAGGACCTTCAAGAAGCCATTGACGTTGCATCTGCAGTCAGGAATCTGACGTGTGAATTCACAGCAGTGCTCAGCTCACTTTCCCTTAATTTCTATCCAGCCTAGGGAATGGTGCCACCCACTGTGGGCAGGTCTTCCCAATCTCAATTAACCTGATAATCTTTCACAGACATGTCCAGTGCCCGTCTCTCAGGTGACTCTCCTGCCCTCGCTGTGGGGCTGCAGGACCATTTTGTCTTCTAACTCAAAGCAGAACCCTTTGAGTTACTGCTTCTCCCCCACCCTGGACTCCTCCACCCACTTTTGTTTGAGCTTGGCTGTTATGCATAAGTTGTATTAATAGAGTCATACAGCATGTCTGTGTGTAGGTGTGGTGTGCAATCTGTGTGTGTGTGTGTGTGTGTGTGTGTGTGTGTGTGTATGGTCTGAGTGGTTTTGTGTGGTATATGTACATGGTGTGTGTGGCATGTGCCTGGTGTATGTGGTGTGGTGTGGTGTGTGAAGTATGTATATGGTATGCTGTGTTGTGATGTGTGTATGGGGGTGGGGTTTGTATGTGGTGTGGTGTGGCTCTGTGTGTTTGCATGCAGCATGTGGTATGTATGTGATGTTGTATGTAGTGTGGTTTGTGCAGTGTGTGTGATATGGTGTGCTGTATTGTGGTCTGTTATATGCACTGGATGCGGTAAGGCATGGCGTGTACAGTGTGTGTGTGTGTTTGTGCAGCACTGAGGGTGTGTATAGTATGGTACCTGCAGAAGAGCATCAGAAGGAAGGAGTCACTCCCAAGCATCAGTGTGAACAAATATTCTCCAAAGCCCCCGGGACAGAAGGAGAAACGGAAGCAGAAGGAGGCAGGTCCAGCCGATGGCCCAAAGCCCAAGGGGCTTCCATGAGCCTGCCGAGAGTCCCTAAGCTCCAGAGAGGGTGAAGGTGGCTGGTGGTGGCTGCAGGATGCCGGCTGTCACTCGCCGGGTCCTGATTGACTGGCAGCACCTCAGGTAGCTCTGGCGATGGGATAACTCGGTGGGAGGGGCAATGGGATGACCCGGAGGGAGGACCGATGGGATGACTCCAGGAGGAGCCAGGCTGCTCTTGTGTATGTGCTACAGTCAGTCAGTGATTTCTAGATTCTCTCTTGAGTGAATAAATCCCATCAAGACGGTAAAAGCCAAGAGGCTTTGCATCCAGCCAAAATGGCTGGTCGGCTGTGACTCACACCTGGTGCGAGCTGCTGGGTACACCTGTCATGCCACCTTCTTTCTTTACGCTCCTCCGCCTACCACTTCGTTCTCGATGTTCCCTTAACCAAGCTCTGCCGCAGTTTCTGCCCGTGATGTCGCATCAGCCTTATAGTTGTTGACTATTTCCTCTTAGTCCAGGTTCTTCAGAGCCCGCCTCACCTCGTTTGTGCCTGTCAGAGATGGCTCTCGCGGTGCCGTGTGAGGCAGTCTCCTGTACTCTGGCTCCACTTGGCAGCCATGTTGGCGCTTGCCGCCCGGTTCTCCCCATCCCCCAGAGTCTCCTGACCCAGTGACCTTAGCATAGACCTTACTGAGAAGCTATCTTGACCCAGAAAGGCTTGGAAGCCCTCCTGGTGGAACCTTGGCACCTGGACTTCTTATTCATAGGCTTAGGGGTCGCACTCCCAGGATTCTGAGCCAGGTGGAGCGGAGCATGCTGGGTCTGCACTCTGGGATGCCTGGTATCCAGGGCCGTCTGAGAAGAGGGAGAATGCAGCTTTATCAGCCATTGGTCACAGGGAAGGGTCTTCTTCCTGGGGGAGTTTCTGGAAATGCCAACCAAGAGGATCCAGGAGCCTTTGGGAGACTTGGGGAACAGAGATCATCTCAAACACCAAGAGGAAGACTCTGGACACCCTGCCTGAATCTACCCTGCTTCTGGTTTCTGAGTGAAACCCCAGTGCTTCCTAGTCTGTCTGGCTTTTCGATTGGAATGTATCTATGGCTCTTCTCTAGCAACTTGCCAGGCCTTTGAGTGAGGTCAGGGTTGCTGTCAAGTCCCTGGGATGAAGGCATGAGCTGTCCACAGAGCTTACTGACCAAGTGCCTCTGGATCACTGTGAATTTACATGTTTACAGTACATGCTTCTAAGAAAATAATGGAGTGGCCTATACTTGAGAGTCACCTAGGAAATCTGGGTCTTACCAGGGTTCCTGGGTGTCCTGAGGAGGGGAATCGGGATAATTTTATCCTTTAGTTCTCATGCATACATAGGCATGTTTGAGTGCGTGGAGTGTATATGTATGTGTATATGTGTGTGTTTGTGTGTGTATGAATACTACATCTATGCACATACCCACACTTCATTCTCTGGCAGCTTGGGCCCCAGTCACTGCCAAAAATCTCCCATAAAGGAACTCTGACCAGAACAAGTTAAATCTGTATGAAACCTAGGAAGACACTAAGATAACAGGAGTGTTCGCTTGGGGATGTGAGGTATGGCTCCGGTGAAAGAACATACAACATATCTCCACCATCCTGAACATGCCAGGAGCACGCTGCTGCCTCAGGCATGGCTCTTGAAAAGTCACAGGGACATCCAGGACTGGTTCCAAACAGTCCCTCCCTGGCTGTCAGCTTTTTGCTTCCCTTCTCTGGAGCCAAGCAGACAGCACATCCCCCAAGGAACAGCAGAGAAGGTCACTCTGACCTTCTAGGGTTTTCTCTCTACATGGGCCCATATGGTGACGGACTGGTGGGATCCCTCCTACTTCCCCAAGGGTCAAGACTTATAATTTGTTCTCCATTTAGGAGAAACAAATGAGGCATGCTTTTGTTTTGCATGAAGGAAACACTTGATGAAAAACAATGAATTGGACTTCAGTCGTTTGAAAAAAATGCATATCACGGTTTTCTGAACTCAGTTGCATTTGAACTTAAGACCTTCAAGTGTTTTAAAGTGAACAACGTTAGTTTTAAGCGGCATGTGGGCCAACCTGGCTCCCCAGCGCACATGGCCGACTTCTCCCCTGCAGATTAGAACACAAACCTGCCAGCACCACCGCTGACCTTTCTACTGGGGAAAGGTCTGTCATACTAAACACAAACCCGTGGATGTCCTCAAGGTACCAATTAGTGAGCGCTATGTCTACCCGTGACTCTGTTAAGCTGTGTGTGACTCAGAGTGCTGTTGCTTCCTGGGACTTATGAAATGTCAAAATGTGGAACACAAACACGTATCCAAGAGACATGACCATGGCAGGTGTGTGAGGGGCTCTGAATTTGCACAAACACTCTTTGACTCTTTTAGGCTGGAGGTATAGAGGTATAGTCTGTGTGAGTGAGTGAGTGAGTGTGTGTGTGTGTGTGTGTGTGTGTGTGTGTGTGTGTATGTACTGGGTGGCCCCAGGAACTCTGGAGAGGTTCCACCCTCCACCTCTACAGCACTGGGTTATATGTGGACAGTACCACACTTGGATTTTAGCATGGGTTCTGGGGATTTAACTTGGGTCCTCATGTTTTTGAGGAAAGTGTTTTATAGACCCTGCAAACACCTTTTAGTCTCAGTTATCTGGAATGGATGGATGACCAGAACCGCATCGTTAGATACAGATCCTATGGGGAACCTGACACGGAGCAGGGAGGAGGTGATGCTGGGCATGGAAAAGCCTCGGGACACAGACGTTTCGGACATAACTCGAACGAAGGGAGGGCTCGGCGTCTAGTCTTACCCCTGAGACACAACACTGACTCTATAATGTCTGCATCGTGAATGTCCCACGGATGACCAAACCGAGAGGCTTGTTCCTCTGCTGATGGCGCCTTTGGAAGATCGGAGGAGGGTTTGGGAAGCAGGGCCTGGCAGAGGGACCTTAGGTCACCGGGGCTGGGACTCTGATGTCTTCT